>VCHN02000014.1:59307389-59449438 GCA_007115665.2 Sequoiadendron giganteum | reverse complement strand
TGGCTCCTCCTCCTCTGCTACAAGATTCCTACCCCAAGAGACAATTTCTGAGTTAGAGAGGATGAAGGGTACTTCACATGCTACAGTTACTTGGCTGTAGAGTGTCCAAGTTAAGGGAGATGAGGCCATTAAGGGCATATTATCCACTGGAGGGGATGCACTGAGGTTGATTGATTGGTTGAAGGATGCATTGGTGCAGGATAATGTGGATACTGACCTCCTACTATAGAAGACTTCAACAATCATGGGGTTCACTGAGGACAAATTAGTACAGTGCAGGATCCTTCCTTTTCCAAGGGTTTTTGAACCTTGGGAATGGTTTGAAATCCTACAAATGAGGCAAAAGGCCTTGAAAAAGATCCACAAACAGGTGAGGCAAATTGGGGATGCTCTGACTGGTGTTCATGAGAGGTGCATTTCATTCTTTGAGATCATGACTGGAAGGAAGAAGTTTGCTCCAAAGCATCTCAGCTTGGAGCAACTTAGAGAATGGTGGAGGGATGTGTATTCTCCAATTAGTGAAGGGCTAGTTACTGAAAATCAGTTGGATGATGTTGCGGCTTATATTGCATTCATTGGCAGGTATTTGACCAACAAAATCAATTGGGATGGTACAGTTAGGCAAGCAAGAGAAGATATCAAGACTCTTGAGAGAAAGATTAAGGTTTTTCCTATGCCACCTATTGCTGAGCTAGATAGGGTCTTGTTAGCCGTACATGGTGAAGAAGATAAAGCTAAGGACAAGGATGGGGATTGATTATATAGAGTTGCATTGATATTTGTGCTTCCCATTAATTCACATGTATTTGGCCGACCTTTGGATATCCTAGCAGTTTTGGATGAAATTGGTGTCATTGGCACATTTCATGTGTTCGAATTATTCTTTTGGGGCCGATCTCTTGAAGGTCATGTTTTATTGTAAAATTACAATTTGGGCCAACCTATCTTATGAATTCTCTATAAAAGTAGGCTTGTTGCATCATTTGAACATAGATAGTAGATTAGAGAGATTAGAAAATAGATATAGAAGGATAAGTAGATTGGGAGAAAGTAGCTAAGTGATATTAGAGCAAGTTAGGATTTATTTTCAAGCAAATATTGTAATAGAAAACTGGAATTGTTGCCATTTTTGGATGATTTAATATTAGAGGGATATTGTGTTTGGTATCTATCTTCTGGAATCTCATCTGGCATGGTTCTTGTTATCCTATCTTTCAAATTGCTTAATGTTTATGGTTAAATTATTTTATAAGGTTTAGGGTTTCATGTTTGGAATGTTTGTAGTGATCTCTAGTCCATAATTTTTGTAGTTAGTTGATTGTTAGCTTCTTTGCAAAGTTAGCCTAGACTTACATTTGTGCTTAGTTCAATTGTGAAGGTTTATTCATCTCAATTGTTGTAGGATTGACTGAATGAATGTTTATAATTTGAAAATATTTCAATACCTTAGAAGATTGCACTATTTATGTGGGATTGCAGATTCATCTGGGTCAAGCAAAAAATAGTTTATGAGAGATCGGTCCATTTTGAGCATTTTTCCTTTTGCATTTCCAATCTTAGGGTTAGAAGTAGTTTTAAGATCATCTCTAAAACCTTCATCTTTTGTTGTTTCTTTGTTATTCAGATTCCAATCAAGTTTCAAAGTATCATTTTAGTGTCTATGTTTGATAAGATTTGAGATCCAGTATTGCTCGTAGTAAGGTCCCATTGTGATTACCAACATTTTCAAATTTATCATTGAGTTGTTTTACTGCATTGTCAAGACCTAACATTAGAGACCTTGGGGTTATCTCTTTTCCCATAGAGATTTAACTTTCAAGAGAGATAGGATATCATATTCTATCTGAGTTGTTGTTGTGCAGAAAACATCATCAACATGGTCCATCAGAGTGAATGTAGGTTGATATTTGGCGATTGCGTCGTAGTGGAAATTTTTTTTAGAAAACCGAACACTATTTTTCAGTTTTTGACAAGTTGGCAAATAGATTAATTAATATATTAAGTGCATGTTCAATTAGACTCACTCTTAATAGTCAAAAGGTCATTGTAACAATCACAACCCACAACTTAAAATCATGTCGACTCACACAACCATGTCACCCCCTAGAGGGTACCCATGTTTTTGTCTTTTCTAGGTGCGTACTCAAGGTGACAAAAGTGGATACTAAATCCCTTGAGAAAATAGTCTGTGGTGATTATATGGTGAGTGTCTTGGGGGAGATTCTTCCCTCCCCTTGCACTATGACTGAAACAACATCTGGATACTGACACGATTGGATTCTACACTATGGTTCTTATTCAAGGTTTCCATTCGGTGCGGAAAATGATAAACTCTCTTAGGAAACCTCCCAACATTTAGAACAAAGGTTTTGGGGATGGTTATCTTGCACACTGTTGTTGAATATGGGTTTCCCCAAAATTCACTTTTGATTATAGTGGGTTGGAAAACTTGGCTTTGGTTGTTCCCACTTAGGTCGTTCCCATAGGGTGAGTAATTTTTCCCACTACTGTAGGCCTTCTAAAGGATTTAATAATGCATAAAGTGCATAAATATAAAATGGGTAAGTTTGGTTTTTTGATCACCTAGTAAAGAGGAGAGCATATACCTATTACCCAACAAAAATAGCAAAAAGATGTTCAATTTTTAAGCCCAAATGAAGATTATCTAAACTAAGTGAAGATATTGCTTCACAACATGCATGAGATTCATTTTTAACAAAAAATAAGATCTGGTGACTACCCTAGAGTTGGTAAATTCTAAATTAAATTGCCTATCCTAGGATTGATAAATTTCCAGTTAAATGTATATCCTAAGGTTGGTTATTTTTAATCCAAAAATAAAAATTAATCAATTACTGGTCACAGATCCGTCGGATCCAGATTACAATTTTTTAAAAATGAAATTTACCAGTCACTTGTGGCATGGTATGCCAAATGCGGCTCGGCAGATGCGTTACAAAATGTCGATTGCAGCTCTCTGAATGGTGAATGTGGTGCAGCAAATTAGTTGTGTCACACATGAAGGAGAATGTGGTGCAGCTGAGCAATTGTTTCGCATGAAAAGGAAAATGCGGCGTTTTGTACCTATTCTTGCAAAAAAACAATTGAGGTCGTATGAAACCTGCAAAAGTGTTTTTTCACATCAGGTTCACCAATGTAGTGATAGATGAAATCTTCCTGTAAGATAGAATTGGGTTAGAACATGCATGCAATAAAACACTATCAAATAATGGAATGCAAAGGAGAAATCAATGAGAAAAGGGATGAGACTAGAATAGCCTCACCCATTTCTCTCCTCCATGTCTCATTTCCATTGTACCTTCTAAATTGTTGTAATAAAAGAATGCCCTCAAATTTTTTGCTATGAGCAAACTATGAATCTCTAGACCTAAACAAGATTTGAAGGATTTTATAAAATAAATCTATGAAAACTAGAATTCAAATCCTAATGTGCAAGTGATAATAGAAGCCTAAAATGATATGAAAATTAATGCTAAATGAGATTACAAATGCTAGAGATAAATTATTCATTGATCAATTGATCCCGAAAATGAGATCAAGATTGTCATTTTATAGAAAATGCAATCTTGAATGGACAGATGAAATGATAGATTGAGGAATGCCCTAGAATCAAAGGTCAAGATTCAATAAGGCAACTCTCAATTAGTGTTAGGGAAAAATTCCCATATGTGTGAATAAGATTTAATTAAATGAATTAAATTAAGACTGCATGTGACAGTTGAGATGAAATTAGTAAAAATTAGAAGACAAAAGGATGAGATTTTAGAAAAGCATTAATTTTAGAAATTACTTGATTTGTAGAAGAATAATTCCATTTTTGAATTAAATTAATTCAAAATATGGATTTTGTGAGGTAAGAAGTAATTGATTTTTGAAATTAATTACTAAATGAAGAATCAGTTAAGTATGTGAGATATTTTTAAATGATTTTGTTTTATTTAAAAATATAGAAGTTTCACATACAATAATTAAATAATTAAAAATAATTATTTAATTTAGAAGTAGTTAGTTAATTAAATAAATAATCAAATCTATTTAATTAAGAGGATTTAGGAATTAGTGACATATGAAACCCATATATATTAAATATATTTATTTAATAATCAGGAGGACATTAATGATAGGGATTAATTAAATAAAAGAGGCTTTATTTAATTATGAGATGGCTTTGATAATTAGCGGCATTATTAAATAAATAAATAAGATTTATTTACTTAATAGTTATGAAGAATGAGAGATTATGAATTAATTAAATAATTATGAATTATTTAATCAATAGTTGAATGTGGGTTAAAAACATAATTAAAATATTATAATCATGTTTATGAGAAAAGGTGGTAAAATAGTGGTCATAGGTCTAAGTCATTTTTAGGTGTCTACAATCTAAAGACAGATGTTGGAAATTAGGCTTATATTGTAACCATCAGGGTGAGGATTCTCCAAAATTTGAATCTTCTATTTTATGCAACAATGGTTTGTACAACATCCACAAAGTTTTCTGTGAGAGTTTTTAGTCGATATGCAAACTTATTTTGATGCCATGTTTTTTGAGGCCAAGTTGTGTGATGTCAAAGATCAGATATATTATGAATGTTTTTGTTTCTCAGTTCAAATAAATAAGCATTCAATGAAACATGACCAGGAGCAGCCCAAGGTAGGGTGTCATTGTGGTCATAAGTTGTAGCTAGTGTTTGGATACCAAATGTTGACTGATCGAATGAACAAGAATATTAGAAAGCATTATGATGCTTTAGAGCATGCTGATTAATTAAATAACATAGGGGAACTAAGAGGCAAAAAATTTAGATTTATTCTACTCCAGGTAGTAGAGAATTTTTGTTTTGACATGGGTAAATTCTTATTTCCCTTTTTTTGGGGCTTGAGGCCACCAAGCTGGATGTAAACAAGCTTATAATGATAGCATGGTGGAGCATTCGTAAGGGTACCTATTTGATTAAATGTTGGGTATTCTCCCCAAAGATTTAGGTTCTTTCTATGCCCATATGGGGTCATACATCCCTAGTCGTGGCCACTGATGGAACTTTTAAAATTTGTCAGCCTAACGTTTAGGGTTTAGGGTTTTGTTACCCATGTTAAAATTGATTTTTACTAATTAAACCCTTACGTTATATTTTGGTATTGAACTATTATTGGGGGTTACCGATCTCTTATGTAATTTGACTAAGCCTTGTCTTTCGTGTTGTTACCAGCCCATTCACCCGACCTATTGGGTCCTTTCTTTCCATTTGGGTGTTAAAATTATTTTGCCTAAAACGGGTGGATTTTCCCTATGTTTAGACTTGGGCCTAAAAATTTGTACCTCAGAGGGTTTTCTTTTCCTGTTCTCCTAGTTGGCCCCACTGTCATAAATAACTTTTCCATACGTAGTTTGGCAGGTCATCAAATCACAAGGTTTAGATCTGGACTGTTCCTCACAGACCTCGCATGGTTTCTTGCTGACATCACTAAAGTGGTGCGAGTTATGCGAGATGCCACCATTTTTCGAGTATAGTGGGGTGGGGACTATCTTCATACGCCAGTAGTGACAAGTCGATTTAATTTCAATGATGAAGGTTTAATGACAAGGATTAATGATTACCATCCCTTGCAGGCCTTGAATGACTAGATTAATGTTCTCAAAAATTCCATGAGGTGTGCAAGCTAGTGACACATAAAAACAACCAAAAAAATGGTGACTTCATTGGGGAGAACTTCTGAGAAATTTAATTAAAAAGGAATCCCAGATGGAGATGGTAGTACCATAGAGTCAAGTACTTAGTGAATCTAAACATTTGCTTTAGATATTGAAAATTTTTGGACCTAGAAAATGTTTGGTTGTAGCACAACTTCAAAGAATTTGAGTGTGACTCTGCTGGTGGAGAAGACCCCAAACAAGATTTACTCTTAAAGTAACTTCATGTCTCTTGAAGTTCAATCCTCTACAAAAGAGGTGGTGACTCTATCTAAAGAACTAGTTGAATTTTGAAAAGGACTTCCAGATTTGCAATTGGGAAGAAATTTTAATAGGTGCTACAAGGTTTCCAGGTATTCTCATAAATTTGAAGAAAGTATTATTTTGTTTGAAAGAAGTTTATGAAAAAATTGAAAGCTTTAGATGATAAATGGTTCCCTATTAGATGAAATTGCATTAAGATAGGGAATGATAGTAGTAATGTCATACTTCTAATGTATTAATGTCTATAATGATCTAAGAATTATATGTCCTTTTGAATTATTCCTCTAAGAAAAGCTTTAAGGTATAATGTTTTACTCTATATTCTAGGATCATGGTTGAGTTTGTAAATGATGTAATCAATAACCATGTATGAAGATTGATAATGATTGAATATGGATACAAGAGGGTTTCCATGTGAAACATCAAGTAAAAGTATCCAGGACACACACATTTTTCCAAGCCCTCAAAGGGATTTTGTTATTGAAAGGTATATGCCATTGATTTCCATTAGTATGAAGGGTTCCCAAACCTAATCCCTAAGAATATTAGAAATTATTTGTCTGAATTCATAGGAAAAAGCTCAGAATCAACCTCTAAACATCTGCAAAACTTCATAGATGTGATGGGGGATTGTGAAGTAAATCATGAGGACATTTTCATGAAGCATTTTGTTTAGTCCTTTAAGGACGATGCGAGGGATTGGTTCTCATATTTACTAGCATGTTCTATTGCTTGATGGAATCACTTTATGATGGCCTTTGCTAAGAAATTCGGTGGAAAGTTAAACCCAAGTGTGGTGAGGAATTTTTTATGGAAATCCACATAAGAAAATATGAATTGGTCCCTACTTTTAATCTCTGATTTGCAAAGGCAATTAAGGAAATTCCAAGACCAAATGATACCAAAATTTTGGTTTTGAATTTAGGAGCATTTGAAAATAAGATGAGTTTCTTGTTAAGAGATAAAGAGCCTGCAACATTGCATTAGGCATGTCATAATGCCATGGATATTTAAAAAAATCTGAAATAATCAACGATGAAAGGGTATCTTGCTGCAAGTGTTGATTATCCTAACATACCATATACAAATAGAATTCAAGGATCAGATGTTGGGAATGATTGTCAAGATGACAATGATCCTACTGCTATGGTGTATCCATCTTCACAGTATAAAGATCATAGTGAGGCCCAAGTTAAAGATCAACAAGATTTGAGTAATGAGGATCAAAAGTATTTTGTGTAAGAATTATATGAAATGAAGAGATAAGAGGGAGAATCACCATATAAGTTGTTCTTGATATTTTTAGATGCTTTGATAGAAATCCCCATAGATTTTAGACCGACGGGTTCTATGTGCATTGATTTTTTTTGTGAGATTTATGAACCTAGGCTAATTACTTTGCCAAAGGAATTAAAGCCCTATAGATTTGACCAAGTTCCTAATTGGATAAAGATTGTAGAATCAACCAAGTGTGGTTATGCACAAAATGTGGATCCTCAAAATGAAGACAATAACTATCCTCTTGAGGAAAATTAGATAACAATGCAAATGAGTGAAAAGGGTATCTCAAATGATGAACATTATAATCTGATCACAATCGACACATGTGAAAATCCTAGACGAAGATACATGGGATGATGATGAAATAATTATGCAAGAATGATTTTATTGTGATGGATCAAATGATAATGAAAGTAAAAATGATATTCCATGTGGTAATACTGACACTTTATTACAAACCAATGATTTTGGTCTTGAAAATGCAATTTCAAGTTTTCATTCTGAAAATTTTGAACATGGTTTGTATATTGATATTTCTTCTAGTGATAAAAATAATATTGAGGATGATCATGATTGCTTCTTTGAGGATGATATGGAAACATATTCCTCACTTGAAGAATGTAATTATAAAGAAGATAATTATGTCACCTGTCCACAAGTAAAGAAACAAATCACATGCGGTGAATGCCTAGAGTGTACTCCAAGTTTTCTATCAATGGAGCATCTTCATTGTGTTAGTGAGGTAGAGTTTGAAGAAAAATATGTGTATGATCAAATTTTTAATCTAGAACATGATGCTAAATATGATAAATATGTTGATGAATGTTCTTATGCACCCGATCTTCATGATTGTTTGCATGAAGAGCATGATGATGCAATGTTGGATTCACTTTGGAGTGATCAAGTGACACATTGTCACATGTGTGTGGATCTTAAAGCAGCATCATTACCCATTGATGATATTGAAATCATATTGATTCACATGATAACAAAGTTTCAGATTATGTTGATATTGAAATTTTTTTTGATTCATGTGTAGACCATCCAAGGAATGAATATAATGACACGTCTCATGCTGAGAAGGAAAAAATTAGTTTTATTGCTGGTGGTTTACAACTTGCACTGAATTTTTCACTTTTCGATCATCACACATATCAGCTAATATGTCACATGAAGTTTCTAGTGCATATGGATGTCTTTATGTTGTCCTTGTATATTTTGCATTCCTTGAGTCCATTCTTCAAGTTTTTTGCATTGAATTGGATGATGATGAGAAGAGTGCATCTGAATATGTTCTAGAACCTGAGATGAGTGAATTTACTCATTTCCTAGATGAAAATGTTGCATATGATCCTTGTTTCTATGATGCTAAAATATGTTCTGATATAATTAAACACAATGGTGGAAAATTATGCCCATGTTACAGTGATCCATATGGGTATGTGTAGGATCATGATGGGCCAAAAAGTGTCGATATGATGGGTATGTGTAGGATATATGGTTGATGACTTTTTTCTTATGCAAAATTGATGAAATGAAAAGTGTTTTTAAAGGAGATTCCTAGCTTTCCACCAATATAAATTATGCTTTAATTTTAATTTAGTAAATAATTATTATTTATTTTCTATTTGAATTATGACTAAAGTCCTGATTGATAGGCTGAGTTAAAAATATCTATAGCTTTCAAATGGTATAACATTTTTTGAATCTAAAACATGTTTCACATTCTATGCTTCACATACTATAGGATTAAAAAAAATAAAAAATGAATTTCATGAAGTTTTGACCAAGTTAAGGTGGTCAGACATACGAGTTTTTAGATTTTTTAAAAGTTGTAATAAAAAATTCATAATTAATATTTTACTTGGAAACAAATTATAAAAAAATATGCATCACATTGGGACATGATTCCTCTACTTATATCTAAAATATAATGAAAAAATATTATCATTTTATTTTGGTTAGGGTGGTTAGACAGACACATACTTCTTATTGTTTCCCTGAAATTTAAGTGGTACTGCATTGAAATTTCAAAATTTCACCAAATAGATGTTTTATTTTTTAAAATAAACCTAGTAGTTTAGAAACTATATTCAATTTTATATAGATCCTATGTTTACATATTTTTGAAGTAATATAGATAACTTATTCAAATTTTTAAGTCAAGTTACCTAACTCTAATTTTTCTGAATTTTTCGCCACTTAAGGGCTTGTCTTTTCCATAATGATCCTACACATACCCATATAAGGATGCTCTATAATATGAATCTTTTGTATGTGATATATTCAAACTTGATGTCCATGATTCACCACAAGTTGTTTATGAGAACTTTCACTTTGGTGTGCAAACTGATTTCAATGATAAAATGTGTGATGTCAAAGATCAAATGGATTGTGAAAGATTATACTTCTCAATTCATGTCAGTGAGAATCTTGCTAATGTAAAATGTCACAATGAGTATGATTTTTAGTTATTATCTAAGTGAAGATTGTAGTTTGACATAAATTGTGGTGACATTGGAAATCTCAATGATATGGTGGGACATGTCAATGAACAAGCTAGTTTGTGGACACTCAATGACAATATTTTTAGATTTGACTCACTTCAGACAACAAAGAACTTTGTGTTTGACAAGTAAATACTGGTTTTTCTCTGTTTGGGGCTTGGGGCAACCACATGAAGTTTGAAAATGGTTTTTAATGCAGCATAATGGAGTAGTTTTAAAGGAACCTATCTAATTCAGTGTTTGGTTTACTCTCTAGAGATATGGTTTCTTACTATGCCCACAAGGGGCATACATCCCTAGTCGGAGCCACTGATGGAGTTTTTTGAAATTTCCACAAATCTTGGCTGGTTCTATGTCTTGCTTGGATATTACCCTTGTGTTTTAGGGGTTGAATGTTAGGGTTTAAGGGTTTTAGTCACCCTTGTTTAAAATATCCTCACCAAATAAACCCTTGCATTATATTTTGTGTTGACCTGTTGTTCTAGGTTGTTGGTCGCATAAGTCATCAATGGAGCCTTTTCTATCATGCACTTACTGGTCCCTTTACCTAGCTCATCAGTTTTTCTCCATGTCAGGAATTAATATAAATTTCACCTAATGTCGGGTTGATAATTGTTTAAATTTTAGACTTATGTCTAAAATTTGTGCCTAAAGGGTTTTCCCCCCATCTACTTAGGTTGGCCCCCTCTTATAAAGTAACTTTTTTTCATGTGCAAGATTGTGGACCATTGGATTGATGGTCTAAATCTAGTCATTCCCCGCTGACCTCATAGGATTTTCTGATGATGTCACTAAAGTGTGGCAAGGTTTGTGAGATGTTGCCACTTGTCATGTACGATGATGGGGCCCAATATGAATTATCTAGTGATATGCATAAAGACTATCAAATCGATGACTACCATATGATAATGAGGGTTGATGAGGATTGATTTTGGTCATTCCTCACCAACTACGCATGATTAAAATAATAATTTTAAAATTTTGTGAGGTGTGCAGACTAGTGACACGTGTTTTCATGTGGCGGTATAGGGTGATTGATTTGAGCCCACAAGCAATGAGAATGTTTGTTGATTGGGAAGTGTGTTATGGGCCAACGAGCCTGCCATATGGTGACATGGGATTTTCAATTATGTTTGAATCAATCTGAGTCATTCAATATGCCAACTCGCTTTTGCATCAATGACCTGAATTAAACAAAATTGAATCAACCATGTGATAGTTTTTTGCACTCTCCAAATAACACATATTAATGGCACAAGCTTTTCGATGGATATTGTCCTGATTTACATGCGTGCGAGCATTATTATCCTAGAAATAATGATGGATTGTACACCATTTTCCATAAAATTTGAAACTAACAGTGGTGAAATTAACATTAGCCACTAATCGTTCACTCGCTCATACTGCAATCGGAGAACTAATGGTTACTGCACCATCTTGCTCGATAAATGCTTTATGATTGTTCATTTGCATCATTACAATTTTGATTTTGAATTCATTTGTGCTACTACATTGATTGGTTGTTGTTCTTGTAAGGTTCTGGGTCTTAGTTTAAAACGAGAAAATCAATTTCTTTTGGTTCACCATTGCGCAAAAGTGTGAGGATGAGTGTGAGAAACTCTTAGCGGGAGGCGAGGCCAAGTAAATAGAGCACCATTCCTAGTGCTCTTGGAATTAATGAAGAAGGTGCAGGATCCCTCCTAAATATTGTTAGGAGAAATTATTAGCTCAAAGGTCAGGTTACATGGGTAGAGGTAATGGGTTGTGGAGAAGAAATGAGTTATGTCAAGTGTGGTGGAAAATCAATGGTTGAGCCAAAGTTTGGGTAGTATGAGTCGCCCATTGAAATCATTGGTGGCTCTCCTAGAATATTTTTTGACACTAACTCAAATTATCGTAGCTACCTCATGACCTTAACTAAATTGGTTGGTGTGGATGACGAGGTCCTCATAGTGTCTCTTGTTTCTACGGTGGCACCTTGTGTTGTTGGTTCTAGTGCTGGTACTAATAAGGATAGGGTGGTGCTCCCGCTTCTCACTAAAGAGAGGACACATAGTGGTCACCTGTACTGTGGTCATGATATTTCTCCTAGTTCTAGTTAGTGGTGCGTTCTTCTGGGTCTTGCAATTTTTTTTGGTGTTGGTGTTGTCTTTTTTTGGTCAGACGTGGATAAATATGACAAAACCTTGGTGTTTTTTTTCTTCAACCGAATGGTTACAAGGGTCATAAATATTTTTTATTCCCTGTCTACTAAATGGTTATATCCATTTGTATGGGAATTGTGAAATGAAATGAAATTCTGCTAAATGTAACAACATTGAACCCGAAGCTTGTTGCTCTCATGTTCTATAAAGGAGATTTCAATGGTCATTGCTGAGGTTAGATTTTTGAATCTTGAAGTCTAGGTGGTGTAAATTGAATGCATGCAATGCAAAATTCAGGATGACTTAGCTAGTAAATTGTTTTGGGTAGGGTATGTAAATGAAATATTTGTAAAATATTTTATGTAATTACTAACATCGAAAAAAATATAAGAAATTTAAGGCAATTTCTCTCTTGTGTGTGTTATAACAGATCATGAATGAAATTATCAAGGGATCTTTCATTTATCTTCAATGGTATATTTGAATGTATGATTCACTTTCTTGCTTTAACTTAATGAGTTAATTAAATGCTTGAAAAGGGATTGTAGGTCTGTAATAATGTGCTAAGGGTCTAATAAGGAGTGTTGTTTTTAATATTTAAAGTCTTATGATGTAAGGAATTGTGATAATTTTTCACTAATATCAGGGTTTAATTTTATGTGAATCCTACCCAATTTAATGAGGCATTGGTTATTTCATTTAGGGTTCATTAAATCATTCAAAATTAGAAACCCCTTGCATGTGGATTCAAGGTCAGAAAATTATAAAATCAAAATATTCAATCCATTCTGAGATGCAAATGTCATATAACACCTACGTTCCTAGCATTAGGTGGTTATTTGCTCAATGGTCTACCAAGCCTTTGGTGAATGGTATCTTTTGCATTTGGTAGGAATTTTATCTGTGTGTGAATTTTTCTTGAAGTAGGAAATATCACATGAACAAAAATAGGAATACCCTCCTTGGTCTCATAGAGCATAAAGAGTAGGGTCAAGGACTTAAGAAGCTTTACCTGTTAGTTGGCCACTAAATTTTGGTAATTCTTAAGCATAGAGATTGGCTACCTCTTAGAGAGTTTCAAAGTTTAGCTAGGACAGTAAAAATAGCCAACAAGTGTCACCCATGGTTTATCTAAGTGGTGCGCAACAATAGGTCCAACCCCTATTTTTCCAATAGATGCCATTTTAGGTAATGTTGGTGCCGAAGGGCTAGGAGGCGAGGGTCTCAATGAAAATGAAGAGGAGGGTGGGGAAAAGGTAGGAAAAGAACTAGAGAGACCAAGGCAACAACAATGGGTGTTTTCATTCCACACATGATTCCCATATCAATGGTGCCACCCACTAGCCAAGCAGTCACACCCAATTCAACAATATAGCTAAGACAAAGCATAGTTCCCCCTTGATCCATATTGGTAGGTTTGTGAACCAATTACAAATGTGATAAATTCTATTTCATTTCAATTCTTTGTCCTTTTAGCTTTCTCATATATATATTGTATACACCTAAAATTCATCTGGAGCATCCAATTAATTAAATACACATTATTTGATTAATTATCCTAATTTCCTCTACTATTTAAATAAATAGAATTATTTATTTAATATAGTTCACATTCAAATTCATCTTAATTAAATAAACAAAATTAAATACTTTGTTTGATTTAATTATCAAATCCCTATTTCAATCTATCACATCATTCTCGAATTAATTAAATAAAGACAAAACATTTTATTTATTAATTATCATATTCCTCTGATTGATTTAATAAACGACTATCCTATAGTTTGTTTTCTTAAATTATTTATCTCCCTTTCTTAATTTAAACAAATCAAAATATTTGAATTATGCATAAAGGAATATTCCAATCTACATTTTCTCAAAAATGAATTAGATTTCCTATGTCTAATCTATGTCTAAATTTGTCACAATTAATGCTTTGAAACTTCACTAGAAGTTTTGGAGATAAATTGGAGACAAATTTGGAATTTTATCTCTCAATCCTCCTCCATCAATCTTTCCTCTTCTCTTGCCTGGTGTTTTCATGGGTAGAGACAACCTCCCTCTTTCTCTCAATCTCTTCCATCTCTCACCATTCAATTCTCTGGATTCAATCCAAGCCTCTCAAAGCTTTCCCTGTGCATTTCTATAGCCAGGAAATCCATAAATATAGCCTCATTCAACCAAGAAAAGGATCCAGATAATCAAGCTTTTGCACTCTTACTCTGCAGGAATCCAGACATCAAGCATCAAGCATTCATACAATCAAGCATCAAGCAATCCATTTTTCAACCATGGCTGCCTCCTGTAGCTACAATTATCTGTTTCACATCAATATCATGCTAGTTTAATTGATTTATCATTTAGCATTATATTATGATCATCTCATTCTTCAGATAGTCATTTTAACAGTCTTATATGCTTACACAATCTGAGAGCAAAGTAGGATTTAATAAATCTTTGAGGATAGAGAGCAATAGGATGCTTTCAATTGATTACTTTGCTGAATTGATTCAATTTGTTTAATCATTGATATAATGTCGTATTAAGAAGTGTATTTATGTTATTTACCTCATTCCACACTTACAATTTGGCGCCCACCGTGGGGCATTAACCCCATTTTTTTTTATCAAAATTATAATTTTTTTGAAAAGTGTTACGTAGGTTTACAGTGTGATTTATTTTAGCACTTTTGTTAAAATTTTCAGTGCTTCCGGTCCCTGTTCCAGCACTTTCAGAGTTTTGCTGCCTCTGGTTACTATTCTAGCGCATCGGGTGTTTTAGCGCTTCTATGACAAAATTCAGTGCTTCGGTGATTTAGCACTTGCACAACAAAATTCGGTGCTTCGGTACACTATTTCGGCACTTTCGGGTTTTAGTGTTGGTATGTGGCGACTGATCATTCTATACTCTACACTCTTCATGTATCCTCGCCGGGGTCCTGCTTTTTTGCGAAATTATCAAAAAAGGGAAAAATCATAAAAAGGGAAAAAACCCTGATTTTGTATAACCCTAATTTATAAAGGGTTTGGGATAGAGTTACAGTATCATAAGAAACAGGTGATTATTCATGATATTGTAATAGGGTTTTGCATTGGTTAATAATATCATTGGATGGCTACGGTTTGGTGGATGTAGCCCACATTGGGTGAACCACGTTAAATTCTCTGTGTTAGTTTTATGTGTGTTTTATTTCTAGTTTATTTGATAAAATCTGCATTTAGCTTTTAGATATCTGCCTTTGAAAACCTAACATTTAGCACCTCAGGTAACTGTTCTAGCACTTCGATACCATATTCCAGTGCTCTTGTAAAAATAGTTTGGATCTGACGCTTCCGCAGCCAGATTTTATTTACTTTTCACAGCTGAGATAAAATTGATCAATCTAGGATAGTCACTTCAAAGTTTTTAAAAATTGATCAATCCTAGGATAGTCACTTTCTTTTTTTTCTTAAAGCAAATCTATCAATCCTAGGATATTCATCACATTCTTACAGTAGAAGTTAAAAAGAGCATCATGATTTTAGTGAAGCAACACCTTCACTTAGATTAAGAATCTTTCTTTTTGGGCTTAAAACAGAACAAATCTATATGTTGTGCTTGTAGTGATTAGGCTTATGCTCTCCCCTTAAGTGGGTGACCAAAGTGCTAGATTCACTTTTATTTCATGTCATTTACGCTTTATTAAATCCTTTAGCAAGCCTGTCGTAGTGGGAAAAAGTACTCACCCTACGAGAATGACCTAAGTGGGAACAACCAAAGCCAGGGTATCCAACCCACTATAATAAAAATGCAAGTTGTTGATGAAAGTCCAACTTGATGGTAGTAGGCAAGATAACCATCCCAAAAATCTTTGTTCTAAAGATTGGGAGGTCTCCTGAGGGAGTTTATATATTTGCCACACTGAACGGAACCCTATCTATGAACCATAGAGTAGTTGCTCACTGAGTTAGTATCCATACATTGTCATACTCATGGTGCAAGGGGAGGGAAGAATCTTCCCCCAAGACACTCACCATATAATTACCAAGGATTGTTTGCTCAAGGGATTTGGTATCTATGTCCGTCACTTTGAGTATGTGCCTGGCAACGACAAAAACACGGGCGCCCTCTAGGGGGTGACACTGCTGTGTGGTCAACGTAATTGCAAGATGTGGGTTGTGAGTATAATGATGACCTACTTGTCCTTAAGTGTGAGTCTATTTGATTTGTGTACAAATTGTTAAAATAACCCATCAAAATCAATAAAGATCATTTGTGATTTTTGAACATACACAATCTTTTCAGTTTAAAAAAAATTTATTCAAAATTGCTTGCCATGTTTTCACAAATTCATTTAAATTAGATTTAAAGATCATCCTGAGAATGTCAAGTCAAAACAATCAGAAAATCCATGTTGCGAAAGTGGAAATCCACCACATTTGTCAAAAGAAAAATCAAAGTTACAAAGCCCAAGCAACCTCTCAGTTATAGAAATAAATTAAGAAGACAATGTTTTCTGTATCAAAATTGAAAACTCTTCTTACAACATAGAACATTCATTCACCATTATCACAATTTTGCTAGGGGTCACTCTTTGGATTACGCGGTAGAACTGCTCTATTCATGAGCCTTCTTTCAAAGAAGAGGTCTCACACAATTCCACAACCGTAGTCAATGGATTCATACTTGTTATCTTCCGCAATCTCTAATACAGTATGCCACAAGACCTGATGAAATTTTACAGTAGAAAGTCTTAAAAGGTCCTGTTTTTGGTGTTCTGGAAAACCTGTTTCATCGCTTTGGGTCACTGTTCTAGCACTTTCAGGCTCTGTTTTAGCACTTACAGTCATTATTTTAGTGCTTATGGTAAAATAGCGCTTCTGTCAATTTTTGTAGCGCTTCTGGTTTCTGTTTCAGCGCTTCTAGGAAGTAGCGCTTTCATCATTTTCTCCAGTGCTTTCGGACACTGTTTCGACACTTCGATCAAAATAGCGCTTTAGTCACCTATTTCAGTGCTTTTGGACTCTATTCTAGCGCTTCTGGGAAATCACACTTCTGGTCTCTATTTTAGCACTTTCAAAACAAAGAGTTTAAAATTTTAAACAGTCTATCACTCTGTCATTTTATCAACATTTTCATCAAAATCAAATTTTCTTTTTATCAGAATCACTGTCTAGGAACCAAAGTCAAAAAAGTTTATACAAATTTCCAAACTTGTCAACTAAAACAAGATCTTGCAAATCACAAGTGTCAAAATCAAATACACAATCAATTACTATACTAAAGTTTCATTATTAGGATACTATCATCCTTCATCATGAAACAAAGTATAGTAATTAACTTTTTAAAATATTTCCTCATCAATAAGATATGTCATCTTATTCGACTTTATTTAAACAAGTTCAAAATTGAAACTATCCCGCACATGAGATCAACATTTCAGAAGAAAGGGTAAAATTTTTTATGCCAATCTTAACTAGGTACCAAAAATAGAGACTCTTAGAGAAAGAAATGTTAAAATGACAAGACTTGGTAGAAGAAAATCCATGGAACAATCTGAACTGCAATGATAAGAATGAGGTAACTCCGGAAGATATCCAAGCGGCTCAACAAGATCCCAAGTTTCACATATTTATGGAGAAAATTCTAGAACAAGACATTGAAAAATATCTTTTAATGTTAGCCAAATCAGGGGCAAAACATCCAAAAGATTTCGATGTAAACCGTTTGAAAGAAACACCAAAAATAAATGAGACTGAGATACCACAACCAACACAAATAATAGATCCAGTTGTCGCTTTAACATCTCAAATGCAACTATTACAACAAAAGATACAAGATATGATGCAAGGGACTACCAAGAGATATGCAATACAGGACATTTTTCCTTATCCATTTGACACAACAGTTGGTTTGTTACCTTTTCCAAGACACTATGAATTCCCAAAGTACGATAAGTACAATGGATGAACAGATCCAATAGATCATATACGAGAATTTAAAATGATGAGTCTTGATTTTGCTCAAGAAGAGACTTATTTGATGAGGTTATTCCCAAGGATTTTGGGAGGTGCATGTATGGAATGGTTCTCAAAACTGCACCCTGGTATCAAAACATTTGAGGAACTTGTTAACAAGTTTATCTCTCAATATTCATTCAACATCCAAAATGATGTTACTATCAAGGATCTCTACAACTTAAAGCAAAACAAAGGAGAAACATTCTTGTCTTTTCTCCAAAGATGACGATGACTGTTCGCTAGGTATCCTCAATCTATTCCAGAGGAATAAAAGATGGAATTATTCATTGAGAACTTGATAGAAGAAATGAGCTATAGGCTAGAATTACAATGTCCACCCACTTTCAAAAATTCATAGAAAATGGTCTTAAGATTGAGGAAGCATTAGTGAAACGGGGAGTTATCAAACATTACAATGACAAATCAAATAACTACTCCAATCAACACTCAAACAATGATAAACCAAAAATCTAGCAAAAGAATCGCAACACAAATGAAACAACAAGCGATTCACAAAATGTCAAACCAATTTTCAACCTGCATCTTCTTCAAACAATAAAAATAGTGACCAAAAAGTCAAGTCAAATACCATGTAGAAAAATGAATGCACAAAAATACTACCATATCAAAAAACAATCAAATTGATGAAGGTTCACACCTTTAGGTCAATCAATGGAATCAGCAATGAAGGAACTAGTTACCAGAGGTCTTCTCACTGCATGGGGAGCTAGGTTTTGGGATTCAAAAGTCAAACCATCATGGTGGAATGACGCTGATTATTGCAACTATCATAATAACAAGGGTCATAAAACAAATGACTGTATGGAATTGAAACATGCAGTACAAGATTTGGTGGACATCAACAAAGTGTACGTAGAAGGACCTCAAAATAACAATGATCGTTCAGCCTTCAAAGATCCTTTGCCCAATTATGACAAAGGTACGTCATCCTCTAACAATAAAGGAAATCGCGCTAATCATGTCTATGACACAACAATTCTATGTCTATCTAAAGTCAAACATGATCATACAGTTAGCAATAACATTATTGAGAACAAAACCACCACCATTACCCCTTTGGATTTACTCCCAAGTGTACAAAATTTTGATAATCAAATAAATGTCTTAAAAATCAGAGAAAATCAAGAAGATCAACCCGCCAATGCGCTAACTAGGGGATAATCAAAAGTAGTGTTAAAGGGGATTGGATCCACACATGTGGTTCCACATCCATCACATTATGATGTCATCAATCAAATGCAAAACACCCCCTGAGGGAATCAAGAACATCAACCGGCATACGTCATGACTAGGGGGCAAGCCAAGGTAGTATTGAAGGGAGCAAGATCTCAACATGAGGTTACGCCTCAATCTCACTATAATATTGTCGATCAATTGCAAAATATCCCCATGCAAATATCAATATTAGAGCTTCTTAAGTTGTCACCATCACTTAAGGAAGTTCTTGAACAAGCATTAGTTGCCACAACCATGCCAAAGAATCTAGATGTTTGTGAATTCCAAGCTATGGTGGGATACCTGACTACCCTACATTTTTTGTCATTCTCTGAACAGGATGATGTCTCATTATATCATCCGCATAACACCACATTGCATATCGAAGTATGTATCCATAATCATCACGTTAAGAGAGTTTTAATAGATGGGGGAGCTGGTCTGAACATTTGTACCCTAAAATTAGTCTGTGCACTAGGATATTTTGAAGATGCTATTGATGCTTGGAGGAAAATGACCATCAAAGCATATGATGAGGAGGAAAGATCATCCCAAGGTTTAATTGTATTACCTATTCAAGTGGAACCCATAATCAAGCATATAGCATGTCAAGTGTTGGAAAGAGAGTTAACATACAACATACTCTTAGGACGACCCTGGATTCATGAAATGTAGGCCGTACCATATACATACCATCAATGCTTGAAGTTTCCAGTGAACGGACAAGAGGTGACTATAACTGCTAATTATAATCATCCACAACATTGTGACACATTAACAATATCTCAAGACACCTTTGTCCCTCACAATAGGGAAGCTTCAAGCTCATCATCATCCAAGAACGAACAAAGTCCAAGCATCACTACCAAGTGGGTACAAAAGAAAGGTAAAGAAAAGGAAACAAATCATGTTGAAACAAGCATTCCTAATACACAAACTTCTCTATCAGACAACTTTCAGAAGCAAGTTCAGTTGATAGATAAAGGAATGGGATAGTACTCAGTGGAGCAATCACTTAACTTATAACAATTAATGCCATCTCCTAGGAAATATGGTCAACCATCAATGATCAAACCTTTGACATCTTTATCTAGTACCGCTCTTCAAGAAACATTCATAAAATCTAGAACCATAGCGGAAGAAACAGACAATAAAGCAATCCTAGATTGGTTTTACACGGATGAAGAAGCATCAACATCTCAGATCAATATCAAAAATGTTAGCATCAACACAGACAAGTATGGAAAAGGAAAAGCTATTCTTGAAAAGATGGGTTATGAAGGACAAGGGCCTGTAGGATTAAGAAAAGAGGGAATCTCAGAACCTATCACACCTCTCACTATCCACACAAAAGAAAAGCCAAGACTAGGATATTCTGAGGAAGAGAAATAGGCACTCAAGGAGAAGGTTGTAGAAAGAATTCTTCAACTAAGAGATTGCTCTGAAACTGATTCCAATGAGTATGAATGGGATTCCTTATCTAATGTATCTTTTATGGATATTCATTGTGATATCATCCAACAATATTCACCCACATGTGAGGAGGGCCAAGGTTCTGGGTCTAGTCCAATCGTGGAAGAGTCACTAAATATTGATGATTCTAGTGGACACGAATAGACCTCAAGAAAACTAGACTATCTAGAAGAAAGTACCATCATGGATCTCGATATCCCGAATGACAATCATGATGATGTTGTTGTCCTCACCCTTACTTTCATTGACCAAAATCAATCTGATGATACCATGCCATTAATCCACCCAAAACTTATTGATTGGGAACCTATCGAACCTTTGACTGTACCTAAATTTACAACTAATGATGCCATCGTGCATTTCCTATGTCATACAGATCCTGATAAAAATTCTATCTATACTACTCATAACAATATGACTCAGCAGGAGGGTGTCAAATCTTCCAGTTGCAAAATTAACAATAGGGAAAATAGATCTAAGAGTGAAAACCATTTTATGGCAGCATTAGATCTGGAAAAAGTAAAAATAAGGAACGCATCCAATGGTGAAAACCTTTCTGAGGCACTAAAGGATGGAAGATTTGATACTCTCCTAGAACACTATCATGAGCAATCATCAGTTCTGGTCAAACCTACACAATCAGTGGACATTGGCACAAAAGAGAAGGAAAAAATCCTACATCTAGCGGAATCCATGATAGAACAAGAAAGACCGACATTCATCCAATTCTTCAAAGCAAGAAGCATCAACTTTGCTTGGTCATATTCTGATATGCCAGGTTTGGATCCCAATCTACTTATGCATCATTTGTCTTTACCAGCAGGAATCAAGCCCATTAAACAAAAATTAAGAAAAATGCACCCCCACATTGCATTAATGGTCAAAACAGAGCTAAAGAAATTACTGGATGCTGGATTCATATGGTCTATAGATTATGCTAAATGGATTTAAAATCTTGTGCCTATTTCCAAGCTAGACAATAGCATCAAAATCTGCACAAGTTTCAAGGACCTCAATAAAGCATGCCCGAAGGATGATTTTCCACTTCCAAATATAGACATCATTGTGGACTTCACGGCAGGGCATGCCATGTTATCAATCATGGACGGTTTCTTTGGGTACAATCAAATAAGAATAGCTCTAGAAGATCAAGAAAAGACGGCTTTTACATGTCCATGGGGAACTTTCTGCTAGAATGTCATGCCATTTGGTTTAAAGAATGCAGGAGCGACTTATCAAAGAGCAATGACAATGATCTTCCATGATATGATGCACACTTTCATGGAGGATTATGTGGATGACATCTTGGTGAAATCTACTACTAGGGAAGAACATTTGCATATCCTAGATAAAATCTTCACGTGGATGGAAAAATTTAATGTCAGGTTAAACCTTAAGAAGTGTGTCTTCGAGGTTACATCAGCAAAGCTACTAGGGTACATTGTCTCAAAAAAGGGCATTGAAGTTGATCCAGAAAAATTCAAAGCTATAATGGAGATGCCACCTCCTAGAAACATCAGCTAATTCTGATCACTACAAGGATGGCTTCAATCAATCCAAAGATTCATCTCTCAGCTAGAAGATAGAAGTCATCCTTTCAATCATCTATTGCATAAACACATAGTTTTCATGTGGGAGGAGAAGTGTGAAGCAACATTCAATCAGATCAAACAATATCTAATGTCACCACCTGTTCTTATACCACCAACAGAAAGAAGACCCCTCATATTGTATATTGCTACAACTGATATCTCATTGGGGGCACTCTTAGCACAAGAGGATAATACAGGAAAAGAGCATGCCATCTACTACATCAGTAGAACTTTAAATGGCTATGAAATAAACTATACATTCATAGAAAATTCTTGCTTAGCAGTGGTGTCTGCTACTCAAAAGTTGAGACACTACATGATGGCTCATACAATCAGGTTAATTGCAAAGATCGACCCTTTGAAGTGTCTACTAAGTAAAGCTGCCTTAACAGGCAGATTGGCAAAATGGGTTATGCTCCTAAGTGAATTTGACATTCAATATGTCAAAAGAAAGGAAATCAAAGGACAAGTAATTGCTGAATAGCTAGCTGAAGCTCCTCTACTAGATAATCACCCAATGACAATGGAATTTCCAGATGAAGACATTATGACAGTTATGCCTCAACAATGGATTCTCTATTTTGATGGATCATGTACACAACAAGGATTGGGAGCAGGAATCTTGTTCATCTCCCCCCAAGGACACACAACTCTGAAGTCATGTAGACTCATGTTTCAATGTACAAATAATATAGTGGAATATGAAGCATTGATTATTGGGGTCAACATGGCTATTCAATGGAAAATCAAGGACTTACAGGTGTATGGAGGCTCTTAACTAGTCATTTATCAAGTGAATGATGAATATCAAACCAAAGATGAAAATTTGATGCCATACAAACAACAAATAGATAATTTGAAACAATCCTTTGCTAGTATCAAGTTTGATTAGATTCCAAGGTGGAGAACAAAGCTGCAGATGCTATGGCTATGATCGCTTCATTACTATAATTGCTTGAGAAGCGTGTTTGTTATGAGTTTATGGTAGAACAAGTATCATGTCCTTCCCATTATCAATCAGAATCTGCTACCATATGCCATCTAGAAGCCACCGAACCCTCCATATATGAAAAAACCTACGCTTACCTGAAAGATGATATCCTTCCTCCCGATCTTTCATGAAATCAAAAACGTAACTTTATCCGTCAATCCGCTCGACATACATTAATCACAGATGTCCTTTATCATCGAGGTCTTGATGGTACACTACTCTAATGTCTAGAATGCAATGAATCTGAAATGGCCTTATGAGAAGTTCATGAGGGTATTTGTGGTACTCACTCGAGTGGAATAACCCTAGCCAAGAAACTCCTCCATTTGGGTTATTATTGGCCTTATATGGAGAGAGAATCATATCAATTTGTCAAGAAATGTCACAAATGTCAGGTTCACAGCAATCTAATTCATGCATCGGCACAAGAACTGCATCCTTTTACATCAACATGGCCTTTCTATCAATGGGGCTTAGATCTGGTAGGGAAAATCAATCCATCTTCATCTAATGGACACATTTTCATTATTATAGCTACAGAATACTTCATGAAGTGGATAGAGGTAGTACCTCTTACTACCATCACTGAGAAATAGATCTCATTTATCTTGAACTACATCATCTGTCGATATGGAATCCCTCAGTCTATAATCATAGATAGTGGATGACCTTTCAAGAATCAAGATGTTCAAGAGTTATGTGAAAAGTTCCACATCCAACATCATTTTTCAACACCGTACTATCCTCAAGGGAACGGCCAAGCAGAGGCCTCTAACAAAACCATACTCAAAATTCTCAAAACGACGGTTAACGATGTTAGACATGATTGGCATGTTCAACTCAACCCTGCGCTATGGGCCTATAGAACAAGCATCAGAACACCAACAAGAGTTACACCATTTGCTTTGGTATATGGATTAGAAGCCATATTACCCATTGAAGTTGAAATTCCATCCCTTCGTTATCACTCAAAGGTATCATTTCAGATGAAGACTATAGGGTATCTAGATTGTAGGAACTGGAATTGCTGGATGAGCGTCATCAACAAGCTGTTAATCATCTAACAACTTATCAATAGAGAATTTCATGGAGTTACAATCACAAGGTGAAACCAAGGGTCTTTTAGGTTGGTGACTTGGTACTAAAGGAAAACCCTAGAAATCAGCAGGATAGAGAGAAGAAAGGAAAATTTGAGCCTAACTGGCTTGGTCCATTTGTTGTCATATCAGTGTATGGATCAGGAGCATATCAGCTATCAACGTCAGAAGGGGAATTGTTTGATGAACCTATCAACAGTATTCATCTTAGAAAATTCTATGCTTAAAAGTCCTAGTGCATGGGGAAAAATTTTGAAAATGTTTCCTTGGTGAAAACCTAGCAATCAGGCATCTTGGGAACGCAAAGAAATACAAAAAAAGAAAGAAAAACAAAAAAAATACAAAATACAAAAAGAGAGAAAAACAAAAAAATGAGAAAAATACAAAAAACACAAAGGGGTGTAATCAAAGCATTTGATGAAAACCTGGAAATAGGTGTCATATGTGATTCTAAGATCAGCTTTCCCATCTATTGTGAACATATCAGGATCATTCATTTGGCAAGTCAGTACTATTCCATATCATGTCAGTCATCTTGCTATCATTACATCCACTATCAAAATCATGTCACTTGGTCAAACATATCACTCCATAGCTTGGGGGAAACATTTGGATATCACTAGGGGCAATTCGAAAATATTGATTTCACCCACGGGCAACACAATAGTATGGCAAGAAAATTGAAAGCAAAGATCAAAGCGCAATGTCAATCTTCATCAAAAAAGCATCAAACATCCGTATCGTATCACAAAATCCAGAAAACATGTCAAAAAAGTAAGTCTAAAAAACCAACTTTAAAAAAAAAAAAGGTTTGTGTTAGTCAAACTACATGGTCTCTACATGTGTAACATAGGCAAGGCTAATCTTTGATCAGCCCCCGAAACCCTTAAGATAGGCTAGTAGGTTAGATCTTTTGTCAAAATCAAGATGGATGATCTAAAAATCTGAATAATGATGAAACACTCTAAGTAAAAAATGGATATTTTTGACCTTTTTAATTATATTTCTTTGGAGTAACTCAATGATGTATTGAACTAGAGGAACAAGAAAAAAGAATGATATTTTTATTGTCTGTTGTATGTAGGATAATCATATAAATGTGTGAATTGTCGGGGGATGTGCTATGCAAATGTATCACCGATGACATTCATAATTCACACACTCAAATGATAATTTTTGCCTGTTTACACAATGAATGCTCAAGTCATCTTGGTTCAAATTATACCTCGATGCTTGTGTTCAATTGCAATATCAAAAATCATGAAAGAAGTACTCAGGTCGTCCTTGGATTAACACAACCATCGACGCTTGTATTAACTTTCAACATCCAATAAAGCTCTATGATGATACCAAGCACAAAAAGACTGTAAAATGACATCTATTTTTCATATCATTGCATGATTAAATTAGATTGCATTCATCATTATTCATTATCTACAGAGTATTTGTTGCATAAAGGATTCCAATCAATGATTATCTAATCTACAAAAGAGACTGAGTATACTTGACATAAAATCATCAAAAACATATATCATTGCATCATCAATTCATCATTCATATATTTCATCATGCATCATAAATTCTACCATCAGTGCATCAGGTTCATTCTTATCACATCATATATCCACATAGCATTTACAAATCCATACATCACATCATTTATCTATATATATCATTTATCCATCCATACATACATCATTACATCATCACATTTAGAATAAACTCATCACATAAACCATATAAAAACATCCATCACATAGAAATCATGAAGCTATCATCATAATCATATCAAATGCATCTCATAGATATATCATCAAGTATCAAGTATACAATGAAGTCATAAAAATACATCATCATTCAAGAGAGGTACATCATAAAATACATCAGTGAGGATCAAAATGGCATCTACGACTTGCTACTGCCAGAATGTGCAGGCCCAACAGGACCTGTACCTGTACCACCACCCCCTAAAGGACCCTGATCTTTGGGATCTCTGTGTGGAGGCTGAGTCACCCCCTCACTGACTATCCGTGTATGAGTCCACCCAAATCTTGATGGGGCATAACTGGCTCGATGCTCGGCAGGCATTGCATCATGATACCGACCTCTGTAATACTTGGCCTCTCAGGCAGCCCACAAAACCTCTCTCATATAATCACCTATAGAGGTGCCATCAGCCACTCTCTAGAGGGTCTTGGCTCTCTCTTGTGCCCTCTCGGAAATCTATCAAGCATTTTCTCACTCCGCTGTTAGGGTATCAACCTGCATCTGCATGGTGGCTAATTGCCCTTGTACCTATAGTAAGGCCTATGCATGAGCCTGTGCCTGGGTCTGCATCTGTGTCCGCGTCTGCACAACCATGCCCCGAGCTTGTACCAACTGCCCCTGCAACATCTGAACCTATGCCTACAAAGTCTGGACATGGGCCTGGAGCCCAGCTATTTGTCTCTACTACTATACTGCTGGCACTGTCACTGCCTGCCTCTTGCGAGGCCTACTGGAAGAAGGTGCACTATGAATGTCTGGACTTAGCCCTCTGTATCCTCCACTCCCACCATCACTATCCCCACTGTTGCTACTATCCTCACTATTTGAACTACTGCTCTCTGAGCTCTCATCTATTGGGATATCACCCTCACCACCGGCGACATCCTCTACTGGTAAAGGTGCTGGCTCATCAGGGATAGTAATACGAGGATGAGGGACCAAGGCCAAGAATGTTGTGTAATCCTCTATGACAACTACCTCTAATATGTCTCTCCACATGTCCCATAGAGATGGTTGTAATGCTTTGTATCCCTCTACAAGGATGTCATAAGATAGTGTGGGAACCCAATCCGAAGTATCCATCCGTCATCGTGCATAGTGGGCTACTCCCTGTGGCATGCACTGAACAATGCCATACTGTCTGTAAACTCGACTTAGCAAGAATCTCTCAAGAACAAAAGGAGTTCGGCCAATAAGGTACATAGAATCACACAAGAACCCCAACACCGCACCATCCTCATCCCACTCCTCACAATCAAGATAGGGGCGCCATATCACTATCTTTGTATCATCAAAAACTCACCTCTAGTGCTCTAACTTGCCCATTTGGGCCTGCATAAATCGACCACTGTATCTAAAAACATATGGTCTGCTAGCTGGTCTTTCTACAATGGGAAACGACTGACAAATAGCAAAGTGCTCCCAACCCATATCTATAACAGAGTTTCCCCTGCAGATATACTGCATGCATCTACGTACACAATGGAATGAAGATCATGGTAAAGATATGCTAACATACACATCCCCCACGCATATCTGGTACCATGTACCAACATGCTCTCTAGTGTCCTACCCCAACCAATGAGGAATCCCTTTGACCTATGATCAAGGCAAAGGAATCCTCCAATAAATCCAGCTAGCACTATTGGTAGTGTCGCATAAGAGTCTGCAATCCTCCACCATCGAACGCTCGGACCCGTTATGTCCTGATCCTAAAAGACTCTACGAAGAGTGTCTCTACTATAGGTCCCATGTGAATCATATGTCATGATCTCCCCCATGAAAGGAATACGCAATATACGCCACACATCCTCTGGTGTGACTGTCATCTCATCAGTGGGTAGGTGAAAGGTGTTGTGGTCGCTATGCCACCTCTCAACCAGTGCGGTCAACAAACCCCGATTAATCCTAATCTGGGGCATATCAAGTAAACACGTGAGGCCACATTGGCCTATCACCTGTAGCTCATCCGGTGTCAAATGTGGTATCAAATTAGTCATCTATGGAAATCTCTCTCGCATCTAGAGAGTACCTAGATCCTCCTATCATCATAACAAATTAATCTACAATTAGTGAACTATGTCAAGGAATCAAAGGTCATTCTACTATCAGTCTATTCCAAAAGCTTTGGTATGAATTTTTGATCAAAATTCATAGGCGAACATCCAACCTCACCTATCATGAGGTTTATCAAAACATTATCTAGATCTCGCCTATGATGAGATTTATCAGATATTGAATCAAACCTCACCTATCATGAGGTTCATCAAAACATTATCTAGATCTCACCTATCATGAGATTTATCAAATATTGAATCATGTCCTCACCTATCATGAGGATCATCAATAAATGGGGTTTTCTTCTCGCCTATCATGAGAGTTAGTCTTATTTTAATCCAACATCAAGCAATTGGATTGTCAATCATACCAATTAGAAGAATGGATAGGATCGAAACTGACATAATCAAAGTTCACTAAGTCAAAATCTTCAATTTTGACATGGAAGTGCTAAATCATTCATCCAAAGTGCTACTATATCACCTAAAGCGCTCAAACAGGGACCCAAAGCGCTAAAACCATGAAAGCACTAAAACAGGCTTTCGAAGCGCTAAAAAACTCAAAGTGCTACATTTCTGCATCAATACGCTAAAATAGGCCATCTAAGTGCCACTTTACCAAAAGCGCTAGAACAGACCTTAGAAGCGCTAATCCACCGACTCAAAGTGCTGAAAATCTCAAAGCACTAAAATCCGGCTTCATAGCGCTAATTCTTGACTCCTAAGCGCTAATTCACTTAAAGCGCTACTTTACTGACTGGAAGCGCTAGAGTTTTAACCGCAAGCGCTAAAACTCAAAGTGCTAGACAACCTAATGAAAGCGCTACAGTGGGATATAAGCACTACAGCATGGCTTCAAAGTGCTAAAAGATACTTAGACACGCCTAGGACCTAAAAAGCATAAAAAATAAAAATGCACGAATCACGAGGAGGTTGGGAGGTACATACTAGATGTCCATACATAGGCGGCCATCTGTGGCATCAAATGCACTTGAATCGATGAGTGTGGTAGGGAATAGGCATCTCGCTCCATCTGGCAGAAAAGTCTTTATCACTGAATATTTTGAATTCAAAAAGCAAATAATGAATTGAAAATGACCTTTTAGCACTATTTATAATTTTTGAAAGGTATTTTTGGTGGATTTTTATTACATTTTAATTAATTTTATCCATGAAATTAATTAAAATTTATTCAAAGGCTTTATTTCTACATCATTTTGTTGGGAGATAAATTATTTTATCATCGGAACATCATAAAATCATCAGAAAATCATAAATTTTCAAAAAATTCTAAAAATCATCATATTATTAATTTATCTCCCGAGGGGGCATATCATTATAAAATCATCTGAAAATCATGTCTAGGGCACACGAAATTAAAATCATCTGAAAATCATGTATGGGGCACACGAGATTATTATCATCTAAAAAAACATGTCTGGGGCACATGGAATTAATTTTTTGAAATCATCGATCCTGGCAGTAGCAGCAAAAATATTCTTCGAACCAATGCGTAAACACATCACTTCAAAGAGGGGCAAAATGTATACACCTAAAATTGGTCTGGAGCATCCAATTAATTAAATACACATTATTTGATTAATTATCCTAATTTCCTCTACTATTTAAATAAATAGAAATATTTATTTAATATACTTCACATTCAAATTCATCTTAATTAAATAAACAAAATTAAATACTTTGTTCAATTTAATTATCAAATCCCTATTTCAATCTATCACATCATTCTCGAATTAATTAAATAAAGACAAAACACTTTATTTATTAATTACCATATTCCTCTGATTAATTTAATAAACGACTATCCTATAGTTTGTTTTATTAAATTATTTATCTCCCTTTCTTAATTTAAATAAATCAAAATATTTGAATTATGCATAAAGGAATATTCCAATCTACATTTTCTCAAAAATGAATTAGATTTCCTATGTCTAATCTATGTCTAAATTTGTCACAATTAATGCTTTGAAACTTCACAAGAAGTTTTGGAGATAAATTGGAGACAAATTTGGAATTTGATCTCTCAATCCTCCTCCATCAATCTTTCCTCTTCTCTTGCCTGAGGTTTTCATGGGTAGAGAAAACCTCCCTCTTTCTCTCAATCTCCTCCATCTCTCACCATTCAATTCTCCAGATTCAATCCAAGCCTCTCAAAGCTTTCCCTGTGCATTTCTATAGCCAAGAAATCTATAAATATAGCCTCATTCAACCAAAAAAAGGATCCAGATAATCAAGCTTTTGCACTCTTACTCTACAGGAATCCAGACATCAAGCATCAAGCAATCTAGTTTTCAACCATGGCTGCCTCTTGTAGCTACAATTATCTATTTCACATCAATATCATGCTAGTTTAATTGATTTATGATTTAGCATTATATTATGATCATCTCATTCTTTAGATAGTCATTTTAACAGTCTTATATGCTTACACAATCTGAGAGCAAAGTAGGATTTAATAAATCTTTGAGGATAGAGAGCAATAGGATGCTTTCAATTGATTACTTTGTTGAATTGATTCAATTTGTTTAATCATTGATATAATGTCATATTAAGAAGTGTATTTATGTTATTTACCTCATTCCACACTTACATATACATTTTTTTATATGATATGATACTAATATAAATCACTATCCCTATGGTTATTGTGGAAACGTAGGAGTCGATCAATTTCATTGGTTGATGTATATCAAAGACATCCCAAGTTGTCCAAATCTAGGGGATGGTCCTTAACTTGTACAGACCTCCATCAACAAGGCACCATTCCCATTTGTTCAATCCAATAGTGCACTTGAGGATAAAATATGAGGAGATGCGGGTGGAGGCTATCTAGAGGATCATAGATTTGGTCACCATGATCAGGTAGTGGGATCATTGGGTGATTGAGATTCTTACTACTCTAGATGAGAAATATTAGGCCATTTCATGGGCTGAGAGTGTCGCTCGGAAACACATGTCACCTTGTACACCCAGGTCAATAACCTTTGAATGAAGATAGAGGTAGCAAGGATGAAAACCATTGATCCCCAAGTGTAGAAAATCTAGGAGGAGCTATAACAAGCTCATGAGTCGAAGGAATCACTATAGGAATGCGTTGCATAGATGAATGAGGATGCAACAAATCTTTGAGGAAATATTCAAGGACTATGGTCATGGAGACTATCTGTATCATGGTATCATTTGTATGCATCTACCCAAAACCCTCCTCATCCTCTACCAGTGCTACCACTAGAGGGCTCAAGGAGCCATGTACTTGAGGGCTAGAGGCTCAATTTTGTATTCCAAAGTTTTGTATGCCATATTAGTTTTGATGTATATATCTTTTAAGTATAGACACACATACATATATACATAGACCACATTTTGACACACTGGTGTGCTACATCTACATGAGATGTTATATATATATAATATTTTTTACCATCACCATGGTGTTCTTAGGTGTACATTTGTCTCATCTATGATTATATTACATGCTATCATGATTTAATAAACACACATTATATTTATTTTGAATTAAAGACAATGATGATCTAATGCCTACCCAAAAGATGTTAATCAAACACATTACATGGATATAAAACATAATTGAACACATGTATATATAATTAATAATTAAATTAATTAATTACATACAAATTTTTACATCATAACACAAACTAAAAGGATAATGTGTTAATGAAGGAATATCATAGCATAAATCATTGCAATCCTTGGAGAGGAACGAGTGTCATGGGCATGCCACATAGACTCTATGCATAGTATCAATGGAGATGAATTAAATTAAATAGTATTTTTAGAGGTGCACCATCCATAGATGATAGTCCATATGCACTAAAACCATACATGGGGGTGATGATGTAAGGACCTAACCAATTAGGGTTGAACTTTCCCTTTTGATCAAATAGAGAATTTACATTTATCTGCTTCTCATAGAGAATGAGATCACCTATCTTGAAATTATGAGAAAGAATGCATTGATTGTAATGTTTAGAAAAATATCATCGATAAGATTAGAGATGTTTGAGGACCTAAAATTAGTTCTCATCGAGCAACTCAAGGTAGTTCAAACATTCAATATGATAAGACTCATAATCAATCAAGCCTTTATGGGAAACTCACAGAGATAAAATTTCCAACTCTAAAGGCATGATAGCCTCAACACCATACACAAGGTTATATGAGGTACAACCACTAGCCATATGCATACTTGTGTGATAGTCCCACAAGGTGTAATCCAATTGAGTATTGCAATCTTTATCACGTTTATTCACTCTTTTTGAAGAATCAACTCAAGATTTTTATTAGATGCTTCAACTTGGCCATTAGATTGAGGATAATATGGTCTAGAAAATTTATGTTGAATATGAAAATTTTCCAATAATGTCTTCACCTCCTATTTCTTAAATGATGTACCATTATCAAAAGAAAGAGTAGAGGGAAATCTGGAATGAGAAATTATATTGTTTAGAAGAAAGCTATATATTGCTTCAGTGTTAGTGGATTGAAGTGGAATGGATTCAACACATTTTTTAAAGTAATATGTAGCTATAAAGATGAACATATGTCCTTTGGAAGAAGGAGGTGATATTTCTCTAATAATATGCAACCCGCATTTAGAAAATGGCCAAGGAGAGTTTTGATTCACTACTACAAAAACAACAATATAAGATTAAAAAAACTACTAAAAACTACATATAAATGACCAAACATGATCACATGATCATTAGTAGTTTATTTTTAGTCATTTATAACACAACCAAATTGATGACTAAACCATTTGTTTTTATTCATTGGTTATTTTTATTGATCGATTTGGTAGTATATCTAGTCATTGATTTCTATAATCTAGTCACTTATTTAGTAATTTCTTACTCACTGATATATTTAGTCATTTATTATTGTTAACTAGTCACTTATTTAGTCATTGTAATTGATTGACATTTGAGGATTTAAGCATAAAACACATAAATACACATCAATCATCAATTGCACACAATAATACAATAACTAAGAAGGAAAAATCATTGAACTTTATTAAAACAAAGGTGTTATATAGCTTCCACAAGTTTGAAATATTTGTCTTGCTTGAAAAATTCTTAGAAATAAAGTATTGCAATTTTTATTTTTAGTCACAAGATTGAAAATCTGAGTTACAATGCATAGAAATCAAAAGAAATAAACTTCTCCAAAAACTTCTCCAATGATGGAAATGCATGCTTGGATCCCTTCAATGTGAGCACATGCCCCTTTAATCTCTTAAAACTTCTACAATGCAGGAAATCTTCCTGAAGCAAGTTGTTACATGTAGAATCGAAGAAGGAGAGTGTTGATCGTGTCCCATATATGAAGCTATCTCCTTCAATGCAGTCAACAAAAACCCTAGAATCTTTCCTCCTTTATATGAAATGTGCCATCTGATATGAGCAAAAAGATGTCGCCTTTTTCACCATGAATGAAGATGTGCCTCAATATAACCAACAAAATTACTATTAGTCTCAATTTAGAAATAATAAAAGTGTATTGTATATTGCAAGTTTACAAAAGTAGGTCAAAACAAAATAGAAAGATAAATCAATTGAAAAATTATAGCCTTGTTAACAAATGCCTTAAATAGAGTGTTCAACATAGGCCTAAAATATGAATATTGAACCCTTGATTTCAGAACCGTGTTCAATGTTTAAGAAAAGAGATATGCTCGAATTATAGAATGAAGTTGACATTATAGAATGAAGAATATCAAAGCTAAACAAACATGAACAACATTATCAACAAAAAAATATTAGAAACCAAGCCAAAGAATTCCATCAAACTTAGACAACAAAAATGTCAACCCTGGTTCATGTGTTGTCTCAATAAAGAATCACACCATGAAAGAATCGATTTATACATAAATTCCAAATTAAGTTGATGGGAAAATATCTTTGATTTCCAATTGAGAATACTTAAAATTCAAAAATTACTAACCTAATGTTTCACAACAAGATCCCCAACTGTGACATCATCTTTACTTAAGAAACTAGATATTGAGCCATTTCCATATTGGATCTCATAGGATTCTCCTTCACAAACAATAAATGATATATATTAATTATTTAGTAAATTCTTTAATATCCCAATGCAAGTAGACTAAACTAAGTAAGGTGGAGGGTTTGAAGTAGAGTACCATCTTCTTGGTATGTGCTTGAATCTTATGGCTTGTATCTTGAATGAAATTAGCAAGCTAGCCACACTATAAAATCATTGTTAATCATTGTTGCAAAAATAACCACGAAATTCTCTTTAACTAAAATAATCCTTATAGATATTTTAAGGAAAAACATTTAAGTTAATTTCTAAGAAAGCCAATATCACTATCCAAAATAGCCATCAATCTATTTACTATATATAATTTTTCAAAATTTAGAATTTGAAACCAAAATGTAGTAACAAATGAATTGTTTGACAAAATGCCTCAAAGAGATGGCATCTAATGGAATGAAATGATATGATTGCAGAATGTGCACAAAATGGATTTTGCAAGGAAGATCTAAAAATATTTGAATTAATGAGGCACTCTAAAACACCGACATTGTAATTATTGCTTGTGTTCTAGATGCATGTAGTCATGCAAGTTTAGCGAATGAAGGATGCAAATACTATAAATGTCAATAACCCTTATTGTATTACATATACATTTGATCATTAGGTGTGCATGGTCGACCTTCATTCTCATGTTGGCTATCTTGAGGATACCCTAAATATTATTAATAAGATGCCATTTAACCCTTTGGTGCCTATGGATCATATATAAATATAGACTGAGTATTCTAGAAACACTTATTTTTTGGTTGGATCCTAAAAATACTGCAACTTATTTTCTTCTCTAAAACATCTGTATAGAAGCAGGTAGGTGTGGTGAGGTTCAAATAGTAAGGAGATTTATTAAAGATAAAGGAATTACAAATATGCATGCGTGTAGTTGGATTGAAGGGCATAAAATGGTACATGAATTATTGTGGAGGAGATAGATCACATCCACAAACATGGGAGAGCTATGCAAAATTAGAGAAATTGGATTGGAAAATGAAGGTAGTAGGGTATTTCCAAATTCAAGACTTTTACTTAATGTTGTGGAATAGAAGAAAAATTAGAATCGTTTATCTGACACCATAATGAAAATTTAGCAATATCATTTGGTTTTTTAAACATGGCCCTTGGTACAACTATTAGAGTTGTTAAGAACCTTCGAGTATGTTCTAATTTTCATACTACATATAAATTCATCTCCAATATTGTTGCAAGAGAAATTGTTCTAAGAGATGTGAACCATTTCTATCATTTTCAGTAGGGACAATATTCTTGTGGAGAATATTGGTGACGCTAAATGAAACAATTTGAAAAATAAGCTTGCACTATTAAAATTTGCACATTTGATCTTGCTTAGTGTTTTAGTTTATTGACAACTCTGCATTTGAGTAGGCGTTTCTGTTTACAATTTGTATGTTGTAGAGAAATTCAAGGAGAAGAGACAAGACCTTGGAGAGATTTTGAATGATGATAAGATGGTGGAAGCTCTGTACAAGTTGGAATTTCAAGAAAACAAGGATTCTCAACTCCTTTGCAGGAAGAAACTCGCAAAAAGGATTTGGAAAGGTTTAGGGGGCCTATACAAAATTATTGTTTTTTTCATATGTACTATGATGATCTGCCCATCTAGGGCTTTATTGGAATGCTTTAGGAAAAAAGCAAGGCATGACCAAATGACACTACATATTTACTATATATGAATACACATTTTTAAAAAAATTACAATGATCGTGTCATAAAAATAAATGTTTGCATAGATGCAAGATTCATAGCTGAAATTACTAAGGACAAGGAAGTTGAAGTTGATTTCATGTACTCAGTCAATTGGAGGGAGACTAAGTTTCCTTCTGAGTAGAGGATTGATAAATATGAGAATTCATCAATCACCTTTGCCCCAACATATGAAATTCCACTTTTTCTCCATTACCACTGCTTGTGTAATAATTATTCTTCTTACGAGGATTATTGCTTCTATTTACATATGTGTTCTAAAGAAGAATTTTTTAAGTAACAAAGCATATATTTATTATACAATTTTTTAGAAGTAAATATTAATAATTTACTTGTGTAATGTGCATACAATCTCATGCCATGATTCAATGAAATTAATTTGAGTGTAGCATTCCCTAGGTTAGAACTTAATCCTAAAGTGAGTTCTTGAATTATCTAGAAATCTACTCGTTTTGTTGCTATGAAGGTATTTTCATGATGTGGAGTCTAGTTATGACCAAAGAGAAACAAGATTGAAGTACATTCGTGGAGATGTATTCATATATCCTTGACATGTGTCTTTATTTTGTGTTTTTCTTATATCTAGGACACCACACAATTTTTTTTAGTCCTTCTGGTGATGTGATGAATCACCTGCATCACCCCAAGGCCCAATAACAAACCACGTGGTGTTGTGATGATCTAAATGAATTTCACCTAACCATCCCAATCTCAATCCCACCTATCTAGTAACAAATTCTTCACCATCCTTTATTGGTTTTACCATCCTCCTCTTTTTTTTGAAGGATCAACTATTAATGACTAGCTATTATTTCACCTAAAATAAGGAGGGAAACTAGAAGGAAGGCTATATACATAACATGGCTAAACTGGTAGACTTGGAGGTAGACCTCAACTCGACAATATATCAACTACAAAGTTTCCCATATGAAACCTTCCTTTATTTTTCAACGAACTAGACACAAATTAAAGTAGGTTGGGGTTTGATAGATAAGGACCGAATATTTTTTTAGCTCATGTAGTATTCCATCACAACATTGCCTGATTTGTTATTGGGTCTTGTGAAGATGTGGTGAATCACTTGTATCACTGCAAGGCCTAGAAAAAAACCATGCGATGTTGTGGTGGAGGCTTTGTGCATCATTCAATAGAGGAATTGTGCATAAATTCTTCATTGTTGAATTTTGTGTTGAAGTTTTTATGAAGGCTTTCATGAACTAAAGTGGAACTTGCAACTATAATATCTGATAAAAATCCACATCCAAATATCTGATAAAATCCACTTCAAATTAAAAGAAAGGGCTTCTAATCAAATGGTAATCATAATGAATTAATGGACATATCCTCACTATTCCAATCAAAGATAATTGGATAAGGTTACTTACACCACCAATGGTCTCACTTTCTACTCTTATTTATTTTTATGGATTGTGGTACATGGTAATTCAACAATATGTGAAAAGGGATCTATGTTGTCAATGACAACCAAGAAAAAGGTCACTTGATATGTGGAAGAAGAAGCTTTGATATTAATGATATCAAGTTTCTATAATCCATAATGTTATTTTCAATGATTTCTATCTTTCATTATGTGAGAATTTTTGCATCAACGTTTTGGATCACACTCTGTGATCCATCATCAAGATGAGAGCATTTTTCTCCTTTAGCTCTACTCTCATCCTAATGCATCATGGAGTGTGATCCGAAATGTTGATACAAAAGTTCTCAGACAATAAAAATAAGAAATTATTGCAAAGAAGCTCTCATATATTTCTTGATGACCTAATTCAACTTTTATACCTTAACAATAGTGCACAAATGGATGGGAAATGGAGTGAATTTTTTCAAAAAATTAACCCTTATTTCTACCCACCAATTTATAGGGTCAATGTCACAAATATTTTTCTTTCAACTTTGTTAGGTGTTATATGTAGTAGTTCGTCACAAAATATATCCTAATTTGTATAATATATACTTAAATTTATAATTTGTATAGTGTTTTCTAGATGGATCACAATCATGCTAAAAAAACTAAATAAGTGTATTTTGGATATGCCTAGGGAAAAATACTGATATGCGCTTCAATTCAAGGCAATAAAGTTTTGTATGATTTTTGACTGTAATTAAACCTTAGAACTATCACACTTGTAGTGTTCAACTAGAGTCAGAGTGAATAGTAGTACACACAAGGATAAGATTAGCTAAACAATACAAAAAAAATTATGAATAACAATAAGGGAATGACACACGATACTATTAGATTCACATTACTAAGACAAGAAACTCAAAGATTATAGTTAATATTAAAAACATCTCAATCACTTCATCTACATACATCAAAATTACAAGTTAAAAATGTAGTTGAATTCAAAGCTACAATCAACCTAACACATATTGTAATACAAATATTTTAGCAAATGCTAAGCAATGCTATTATTTTGTAGGATGATGAAATTTCAAACTTGGGTTGAAGGAAGGACTATAATCTTATGTTTCCAACCACAAATAGATCAAAGGGAAGTGGGTATCTTGTCGAAGAGTGGTGATGAAATGGAAGTGAGGATCAACCTTTGGGGTTTCAAGATGAACCGAGCCCTAGATAGTGCCTCAAGTGTGGAAATCTGATAGTAGTAGTGATAAACAAAGTGATGGTCATAGCAATTAAGATTGTACTCATACTTAGTTTTAGGATAGTCAGAACACTACCATGGTTGACTATGCATAAGAGGCTAATGTATGCATCATAGGTTGGTGATAGTCCCACATCATAGTGACTATGAAGGAAGATACACATGATAGTTGAATTGTATATGGAGATGAAATTTTTGACCCTTGAGGAAAGAAATGAGTATCATATCAAGAATATACACTATGAAAGACATTCATGATGGGGTGCTACATGATTACAGTGAGGTAGAGAAATGGAAAGCTTCTATAAATGTAAAACATTTTTTTAAACCACGAAATTATATGCAAGGAGATTGTGAAATAAAAGTGCAATATCAAGGTTAGAGGTAGCTCATGCATAAGTATTTAATCAAAGCATTCTTCACTAACACCCAAAAGACCCTTAGAGCCGATAAAATAGTCATGATTTAGAATTATTTAGGACAAGTGAGTTACCACCCTATTTTGAAGTCATCATGGGATCATGGGTGGTAGTTTAATAGTTTTAATAAGAATATCTGAGTGGAGGTTTCAGGGTACTATTCACATTTTATGATGGGTATCCAAACCTTGAGCACTAAGTGATATTGTATAATACAATGTTTCTTGTGAAGTGTAGAGATGAAAAACAGATCTAAACAAGGATCTTTATATCAAACATGGAAAATGAAAAGGCATTGAGGGTAATGATAAAGGTGTCAATGCATGAAGACGAGAGATGAAAAAGTCTCAAGAATTGAAGGTAATGGTTAATGTAGTAGTGTTTTATTATGAACTATCCATTGAAGATAAAATTGACTTGAGTACCTAGAGGTTGTGGATGTGGGAAACTCCAATCATGTCTCATTCTTAAATTTCCTCTCTAAGGTTTATTTTATGAAGTTCATCTTGAGTAACTTGGCCTTCCTTCCTGAAATGAAAAATTATTCTTATGTTTAATACTATATTGATAATTTATAAATAGAAGTAATATTTGATATATTTAAATACCTAGTGTGACTAGTTAAATAACATATACAAAATTTATTGTTTATGAAGCCCTAGGATAGATAGTCAAATGACCTTGAGATGAGGAATCATATCCATAAGGGTTGCTAAAAATGATAGTCAACAAGAACACAATTTTTGAAGTCCTCTAATGTAAGAATATTTTTCAAACCTTAGATAATAGTGATTAAATGCATATAGTGATGAGAGGGACTATCCTTTAATGAGTAGAGCTATCTAATATATATATTCACACATGCAGATATTGGTGGTTAAACAAAATGTTCAATTTGATTTTTTGAACTTAGTATCATCTTCATTTATTATTGATTCATACATCTAGTAGATATGGGTTCTTAATCAAAGGATTGTTGTACCCTTAGCACACATGCCCCATTCTAAACAGGGACCCTCTATTTTTTTCTTTCATCAGGTCACTTTTTTTGTCACCTTTTTTTACGTGCCTCCTTTTTTTGAGTCCTAAGTTGTCAATGAGTCCTAAAGTCATCATTTTAGGTTGTCCAAGTTTCACCACCCTCAAAATTTCTAAGTCTTTTGCCCTCATGGAGCCCCCTTGGTAGTTTTCCTTAGGACTTTTGAACTTTTGTCCTTTGCCCTTTGTGGGTTCGGCCATGTGGGCCGCTCTTGGTGGAATGTCGTCATGTATTCACCATTTGCACAGTGGCCAAGCCAGTTCGGCTGCCTACCCTATAGGTTCCACACTTGCCTTTGTCGGCCCGTTGTGCAATGAATGCTCAACTATTGCCCTCCCTGCAAGCTCTGCATTTCCTTTCGCCAGTTGTTTCAAAACATGTGCCCACCAACTCTACCTACTAAAATACTGGCATTTGATGTTGACATGAAATGCACACAAATATATAAAGAGGCAATTTTGAAACATCATTTTCACCAATATTCCTTTCTGAAAATTTATCAGAGCCCTCCAGCTTTTTCCACCTCCACGCCCGTGATATCCAATCATCGTTCAAGCTTTAGTCATTGCATTCAGATTCATCACCTTCTATGCAGGATATTGAGGTAGGGTTTTTGTCACCATTTAGTTGTGGTTTTTTAATTCAAATATTTAGAACGGTTAAACCTCTTGGAAATAAAACTCTGAAACTAGCTAGAATAGTGCATTCCCCACAGAACTCGTGTCTTAAAAAATTGGAAAACCTTCAAAAATAGCCAATCTGGGTTGGGTGAACTCAAGGTCCCCACTACCATTCTTGAACTAGGGAAACCAAGCCCCTACAACCCACAAAACCCTCACTGCCATGGCCTCCACCCTTCATTGATAAACTGTAAGCAATAGACATCGCCTTCGATGGACCTTCAAACTATTGTCGCTCATGTTGGGCTCGTTTGTGCAAATGGATTCCCTCTCCCTACTATCGCCATTCAAACTTAGAAAATATTAGGTCTCTAGAATACCAACGACCCCTAAGGGTTTTTCTTTGTGGGATTTTTCCCATTGATGGCCCATGCCTTCACCGTTTCCAAGATAGTCATCTCACCCTACCCTTCTGCTTTGTGGGCCCCATGGGTCTATTTTCTATCGCGCTCAGGATTAAATTAATACTTGGCCAAAATTTATCCCTCCCAACTATCAACCATTATGGGTCCACTCATGCAGGTCACCCTATCTCTATGGTTTTTTTCATTCGTCATTGTCAAATGGCTATCACACACTGTCCTCCCACTCAGCAGACCCTACGAAGTCTTTTTCCACTAGAAAAATGTTTTCCCTATTTGAACCTTGTGGGCCACCTCCTATAGATTTTCGTCCATCATTCACCACCAAGTACCACATCCTATCCTGTAGCGACAAACCATGCCCTTCTGTCTGCCAGTTGGGTCTCGAGCTCTTTGTCGCCGTTAGGGCCATGTTTCATGAAATTGACTAAGTGTGAAACCCTTGTAGGGCACCATCTGCAAGCCACCCTATGCTACTCATCGTTCTAGAATTTCTAGGTACCCCCAGTCATCTACCTTGTGGACTTTGCACTATATGTCTCCCTTTAGCCCATTTACACAAAACACCAAGTCAGATCTTATCATGGGTCAACCTCTGGGGGGGTGGCCATCTTTGGGCTTCCACACCCTTAATGTCATTTTGAAACAACCAAGCTTGACCTGTCATCCACCATGCGAGGCCCAACTCCTCTATTTTTTCCAAGCAAGCAATGTACCTTAATGACTCTATCAGGCACAAAGGTGCAAACCACGGCCCATGGGCTACCATCTCATGTTCACCATTTCACAACGACCGTCACCTAGCTACCTTTCATGGTCTTCCAGCAACATGTTTGATGAACATGAAGTTTTGAGGGTGATTTGATGATCATCCTCCTGGGCTACGAGTCTCGCCTTGTGGAACGCCATCAATGGGATTTTGCCTTACCAATGTCATTTTCAAACGACTACTAGCCTAGGGAAACTCACATCGCTAGGCTCACATTTCCAAACTTTCCCCGAACAAAAGGTAAATAATGATATTTAATGAATGATATGATCTTTGAAAGATAGATTAGTTGATCTAATAGCCATTTTGCAAGTTTTCGCTAATTCTCTCCTTGTTTTATACATGAATATTATTACTGTGTCTTTTCCTACAAGATTTATGGAACTAACAACAGGATTGTTGGGAGCATCCATCGAGAAAGAAAAGGGAAAGAAATTTGTTAAGGCCCCGAGGGGGAAAGAACATAAGGATCACATGAAATTTCAATTTCACAGAGTGGAGGTCACCTCTAGGGTCACCACTAAATGGAAAAATATTTTAGATACCAACCTTGGCCACATCAATATTGACAAATTCAGACAAAGGGTTATAGTCAACCACACTACAGAGAATGGAAGGAGAATAAGGAAGAGTGGGTTTTCCAAGGCAGCTAGCTTCTCGCTAGCTCTAGTGGCCCTAGAGTTTGTAATGGCCTATAGGGAGGCTTACCAAGAGAAGTACAAAATAATTGTAGATTGGAATGGTTGGGTGTTGGTTAATCTTTCTGCCAAATTTATAATGCAAGTATTCCACATTCCCACTCATGACCCTACAGAACAAACATCAATTGAATACACAAAGAATATGTGGAAGGTGGGCCCATTAAAGTGCAAAATTTTGATCAACCAATACTAGTTGAAAGATAAAAGGGGGAGTTCAAACAAGGTGCCCCAAGAACTATTCAGAAGTGACTTCTATGAAGATTCTCACAATTTGGTAACTTTTCTAAGTACAGTCATGGGCATCCCGACTATGGCATACTTCTTTGATTGGATTTTCTACTTCATTGAAGAGATTATTAGAGGCACCGTCAAGTTTGACTGGGCTTGGATGATTAGTGAGAATTTTCATGAGCAATTCTGAGTGGTGAAGAAAACTCATCAATTTTACATGACCTCTTATCTGGTCTATCTTCTAGTTGATGCCACCCAATACAAAGGTCTATTTGTGGCACAAAGCATAATCTTAGGTAGAGAATTGAAAGTATATGATAGATTCCCACAACTCCAATACAAGAACTTTAAAGGGGATTATTGTAGGGTGAATGATGCATTCATTGGGCACATCATCAAGCTTCTCAGAGGGGAACTAGAGAGAAGAGCCACCCACAACACATGTTCCTTCATCTAGAGGTTTGGATTCTTGTGTATCCAATTTTCCAAGTTTACCTATATCTGAATTGAGGGTTTTAGTTAAAAATGATTCAAACTGCCTTGGAATCCAAATGATCAAATAGCCTTACTAGAAGTATCAAGGCAAATACAAAATTCCCAAAATCTCCTTATTGGCAAGCACTGGGAAGTGGTGCATTATCCTCTCACATGGTACAGAATGTATGCTCTCCCAGTGGCCCAATGTGTCGAATATTCAGAAAAGGAGCTTGTTGAGTACAATTTGATCTAATACACTCCTCGGCCGAGAATAGACCCATACACAAGACTAAATAAATTTGTGGGGAAGGAGTATGCCCACCTACATAGCATTGAATATTCTTGGGCTAACTAATGAGATGATAAGGAGGTGTGCATGAGGAATTACATGTGTATGATGACAAAATTTGTTAAGAGTCAAATTATTCCCAATGCTGGATCAAGTGGTTGAGGAAGAAAACATTATTATTGATCCTAGGTTTGATGTTGTTACCAACATGTTGTTGCCCACCATAAAATAGGATGAGGAAGAGGTCAATGAACTTGACTTTCTGGCAAAGCCAATCGAACACAAAACCAGACAATGGATTGATGCACAAGTTTCTTAGCTAGAAATTCAAGGGGTTGATTTGACCTATGGTGAGCTTGAAGATGAGCTCGAGAGTGAGACAGATAGTGGAACTACCACCGCTACAATTAAAGAAGCTCCTAAGTCTCATCCAATCACCAAGTGCTGAAAAGGAAAGAACTACCAAAGCATCATCCAAAGCACAAAGTATATTCAAGAAATCAATCAGAGGATGAAGATTCAAAGAAAGAAAAGAAATCAGGCAAGTTTTCCAAGATGCCTAAAATCCAAGAAGACCCAATGCATGAAAGGGAAGAGGAAGAAGAAGAGTTCAAGCAACCTAAATCCCCACCTTCTGCCTCCATCCATGTTTCTACTACCGCTATCACCACGATTGTTACTCCTCATGTGGCATCACAAGCTCTAGCTACCTCATCCCCACTCGTGGTGTACATCTTGGTTCACCTTTCCATGACCTTGCCCATTGCACCAATTTTGGTAAGATATTCCTCCTCTACCACAACTTATCTACTTTAATCTTCTTCAATATCTCCATCCATGGAAATTCTGTTGGCCTCAACCAAAACTATGCCTGCCATCAATCTTCCAAAATTATTTGCCAAACATATGCAAAATATCCCCATGGATATTTCTAGAGTATTAGTGAACCTTGTAGTAGAATTTAATCTATCTCAAGCTATTGTCGGTCTCCCTATCCCTCCTATGATAGAATCACCTAAAATGGAAACAATAATATAGATCTTGGAGGAGCGTGAAAGGAAAAGGATGGAGGAGGCCAAAAAGGAAAAGGATGATGAACTTAAGGATCCCTTGAAAGATGACTACCATGTGTAGCTAGAGCACCAACACCTGGTCATCAATGAGGTGGTGTACGAAGAGGAAGAAAAGACACAATCCTTAGAGGAAGAAGATGTCGATGAAAATACTACTAAATATGTGATAGAATCCTTGGACCAAGATCTTGAAGAGGAGTTCTCTAAAAAACTCAAGGATGTTGGAGTAGAAATGGAGAGGTTATCCTCGAAAGAAGAAAAAGAAGTTGATAAAGACATGGAAATGTCTACGAAGCCTCCATCAAGAGAACAAGATAAAGGCCTTGACCAAGAAGAAGAAATATCTCTCGAAAGGGAAGAAGAGAAAAGAAAGAGAGAAGATGAAACTAGCGAAGAAGATAAGCCTGAAGAAGAGGATGAAACAAAGTAAATTCCTCAAGAAGAACAACATGCAGGGCCTAGGAAAGAAGAAGAAGGAAAGGTCATTGAAGGGGAAGATATCCCAAAGGAACAAGAAAAGGCTATATTCATCTGAGACTCAAATGAGGAGGATGAAGAGAAAATAGAGAAAGAGGCCTCAGATCATGGAGAAAAGGAGATCCAACATATTCAAAGAGAATAAGGTGATTAGGAATCACTGAAAGAGGGATCATAGATGCCCAAGTGGCTGGAGAAGAAAATACAAAAGAAGGTCCCCACCTTCATGGATCCCAAGGAAAGACTGCAGGCAATCCTGACATGAGCTCAAATAGGAGTTAAGAAAGAAACAAAGTCAAAGGCTAGATCACACATCATCATGGATACATCAAGATCCCAGACAGTGCAAATTGCCACCCCGGTGGTAGATAAAGAAGAAGGCGTAACCTACAATATATCCACCATTGATCTAGGCACGGCCATAAGGGAGGAAAAGATTGATTAGCTTCAAGGTTTTATGTCCACAATTTTTCATCAAATGAATAAAGACCAATCTTCTAAGGAGGAATGAAAGGCACAAGTGGTAGATCTAATTTCCTACATACAACAATGGTCTTTTGTAGAATAATTTCCAACAACAACATTAGTCCCACCATTTTTGTTGTCAAAAGAGCAATTAGATAAGCTAGAGAAAATACAAAGTTGGACCAAGGTGACCGATGATTGGTTCTAGCATGTAATTTACTATGGTGATATGGGCATCGATCATGCCATCTGAATGAAAAAAAATTTTTGGGACGTGCAAAAGAAATTGGAGGATGCTAAAAAGATTTGCCACCTCTTCACTGAATTATACAAGATCACCTAACCTAAACTTGAAGCCATCCTCAAGATACCATAAAAACTATGGGAAACGGAGCTAGGTCTGGCAAAGGCTAATCGTTGAAACTTGGAAGATGAGCTTAGAATATAGAAAAGAAGTATTGGAATGAGTGCTACATGAAGTAGAACCTGATTTGGAATGGGCTAAAGAACACAGGGTGAATGTTGAGGACTACCTCAAGCTTATGAATGACTATGAGATGCTGACCCTTGAGCTCGATCCAGGAAAAATTAGGCCATATTTCCTTAAGAAAATGGAGTAGGGAATAACAGATTTTCTAATGCTGAATTTTATGGACTTCACTACCCATGCCTCAGTCCAATCCGAATAAATAGTTAAGGCCATGCCCAAGTGCATGAAGAAATGGGAATTGATCATAGGCCATTCAAAGAAATTGTCGTTTCATATACTTCAATAAAATATAATGGAGTGGGACAAACTCCAGAAGCTAATTGGAAAGTTTTTGGAATATGCACATTGCAAAAGGACACTGGAAAGCCTGTCATTGATGATGAGTTCCTCACTGTTTAGGTATAGCAAAGAGAAATCATCTAGAAGATAAAAGTTTTATAGTGCTAGACACTAGAAGACAAAATAGGATAAAAGACAAAATGTCTTTTAAATTGTAATATATTGGGGGTAGGTGAAACCCTAATTTGTAGTGAATCTTGGCCACATAATGAGATTAAATCTTGGTCACTCATTTTTATTTTTGGGCACTATAAATAGGGGGTCTCCTCTAATTTTCAAGGGAGAGTTGAGTTGTTGTAGGGACATGCTTCTGAAACTTTAATAGAAACTCATTGATTTTGGTGGATTCTTGAGTTTCATTCATGTTTCATGATTCTTCTCCTCATATTTGTTAGATTTGAAGTAGATTCACTTTGATGTTCTATGTGTTTTGAATGCTTTAGTAGATTAGTAAATGTTGTTCATTGATGTTGAAGAATTTTGTTGTGTTGATGACCTTCCTTGTTCATGTTTTTTGTTGTTTGTTGATGATAAAAATTAGTGTTAATCTAGTCTTAACATAAACCTATTTCTGCATTTAAAATTCATCTTTCATTCATGTTCATGGAAAATGAATGATTGAAAATATAAAAACCTCAGAAGATAGCACTAGTTTCATGATACTGTGAGCTGATTTGTTTAAGTGGAACTTACTTTCTGGAAGGCTATCCACTATAGCGCTCTCCATTATCATTGTTCATTGGTAGTTTAAGGTTTAGGAACTTCCTCTCCTCCCTTCCCTTTTGATTTTTATTTGAAATAGTAGTTTAGGAAAAGTTCAAGAATAATTGCAAAGCCAAATCTTGTGATAAAAGTGGAGTTCAGATTGCTATTTTTGTTGGATTATGCCTTAGATTTTTGGCAATGTTTCCCCTTTTGTCCTTGGTCTTTCCTTCATGCTAGATGTGTTTACCACCATACCGTGGTGGCTATGGTTGGCTTTGGTGGTACCACAGTGACTGTCCTAGCAGTTACTGCCATACTGCAGGCGGTGGGTTGACTCACTGTGGTAGCGCGGTGAGACTGCTTGCGGTCGGGTCTGGCGGTTACTGCCATACCGCGGCCAACATTCTGACTGACCATGGTGGTCGCGATAATACTTCCAGTGGCTTGGTTGGTAGTTATAGCCATACCACGGCCAATATTATGGCTAACTGTGGTGGCTGTGGTAAGACCGCCAGTGGCTTGGCTAGCGGTTACCGCCATACTGTGGCCAGTGTTCTAGTTGACCACGGTGACCGCAGTAAGACATCCAATGGCCTGGCTGGTGGTTACCACCATACAGTGATGGGAAAAGTCAAGCTTAGTGGTAGAATGGTGGAGTTTGGTGGTAAGCTCAAGGCACTTACCACCATACCATGAGGTGGGGCCAACAAGGTTGCGGTAGCGGGGTAGTAGCTCGATGAGCTCAAGTCAAGGTTTGACCGAGTTGGACTCGGTGTTAGATCGACAAGCAAATGGGAGGGTGACACATGGTAGTTTGGAAGCATCTGGTTGGCCAATGACAAAGGTGAAGGCTAAGCTCACTGTTGTGGTGGACCAGAGCTCAAAGGAGCTTAGATGGCTTACCGCCATACCACGAGGCAAATCGGTAAGGGTTGTGGTAGTGCGGTAAATGGCGAGGTGATCTCAGGCGAGCTCACTGCCATACCGAGACATGTGTTTGAGCTTGGTGCGGTAGCGCGGTAGAGTTAGGGTGCGAGCCCAGATGGCTTACCACCATAGCGCGAGGTGGTTCAATTGGGTATGCGGTAATGCAGTATGAGCTCAGGTGAGCTCAGAGCTCAGTTGACCAAGCTGGACCGAGCTTAACCGAACTAGACCAATTTTCAGAAGCGAACTGTGAATGGTATGGTGACATGGGGAATATCTTTATGATTTGATTGGTCATATGGATATTTCCTAAGTGGGATTGAGTTGCATTATTGAATGGAGGTTGACGGATGTGTCTGTGACCGGTTTTAATGTTGTGCGGCTCGATGCTTTCGGATTAAGCGGTGCAAGTTATCAGGGAATGGTCGAAGCTTGCAGTTGGATAATTTATTATCCTGGATGACCATTACTGGCAGGGATGGGCTGAATAGGTATGCGCACGGTGCAAGATTATATATAATCTGGTGTACATTTCGAGATTGAGGATGAGCCATTGATAGTGAGAGAGACTAAGAGAGTGTTTAAGTAGTTTTGAACTGTGAACACTTAGTCTCTCAAATCAGTTGAGATGTGAACCTGTGAGGCCAAGAGGCTGGGCTAGCCATGAGGCTGGCTATGATAGTCATTCAAGAGGAGTTGAAGGGAATCTATATAGTATGTCATGAGGACATTGTAACTGGGTGGATTCTCTATTTTGTGTTTCCTATATTCTTTCTCCAGATGGACAAGATGTAATCTCCTAAAGAGCATAGCTCTAGTCTTGTATCGTAACCATTTTACTACTGAATAATACATGTGAGTTGAATGTTCTAGAGGTGGGGTTTTTTACTCGAAAAGGTTTTCCCCACATATATCTATGTGTTCAATATTGCTTTGTCTTTCATGGTTATCTATTTGTGTTGAATCTGTTATATGCCTAGCATTTACTTCTCTCAATAGGATCAATGGGGGATACAACTATGCCTGCTTTCGCTTCATGGTTCAGTTGGTTGTGCCTTTGATGTGATTTTGGATTGAAATCACTAAGGCACTGCTGTCTGAGATGCCTATCTTGATGACATAATCGAATCCTTATCCCCAACAAGTGGTATCAGATATGGTAACTTGTTGCTCATGATACCAACAAGTGCTATCAGAGCATGTTTTTCTAAAGTTCCGGGTTTTCTCCTATGAAGATTTCTTAGCCTAGAAAGCTTGAGGAAGCCTAGAGAAATTGGTTGGTGATTAATCCTTTGATGATTGGAAGTTATTGCTTCATTGATTCAACACATAGGTTTGAAAGATGTTGGAGATGATTAGAGTTGGTCATGTTGTGGCAACATGGTTTGAGGCTCCTAGCTTGTAGCAAATTTACTGATGCAAAGGGCATGAGATGTATTCATGGTTGTGTTGCAGAAAAGTGTGGTGTTCATGTTGGGCATTTATGAGAGGCTCCTTGGTGGTATAGATTTGCTTGTGTTGTTGTTTCAACCATGAAGTTGTTTGCTTGTGCTATGTGTTTTGACTTAGCACTGAAGGCAGATTCTTTGGTGTCCTAATTGCATGGAGGATATGAAGTGACCTTGGTGGTCTGCAACTTCTGAATAGCCTAGCTCTCTCTTTTTCTTGTGCATGACTATGGCGTTAGAACTAGTTTAAAATGGACCTATTGTTCTTGTGTGCCTATGTCTTGAACTTGCAGGGTTTCAGATTCATGTTGTTTAGTTCTGAAGGTTTTGTGTAGATTTTCCTAAAAATTCTATGACGCATGTTCATGTTTCTTTCATTATTTTGGTTAACTGTGATGGTTGTGTGCAGACTCCTGAGTCATCCAGATGAGCAATGGAAATGGAGATGTGTGGGTGTTTTATAAACACTGTGGTTTTTCAGGTTTTACACGGTCAAGAAAAACTTGCATTGTGTGGAGCTGTTGTCCACTATTTTTCCAGATCCTAGTTTGGGGTGTGACTGGATGGTATAGCTATAGTTCAACCTAGTTTTTAGGAGGTGTGATGTCTTCTCTACATGGGAGTGTTGGTAGGAGTTTCTCTTTCAGAATTCTTGTGGTATGCTTGTTGGTTTTCTAGACTTTGGTGCTTGGGTTATGGACGTGACTAGAAAATTGGATCTGACTTTGATCTAGTGTTTGAGTCATGGTTGTCTACATGGTTGTTCTCTTTGATTATCTTAGTTTTGTAGTTTCCAGTGCGATGATAGATTTGTAGGGTTTTACATTTGGTTGCATCCACAAGTTGTGCAATTTTGTGGGCTGTCCTTACCTACATGTTTGTTGTGAGACAACTCAGAAGTGGATTGTCTATATCCATGAGGTTGTAACTGTCTAGTGCAGATCTATTAGCTAACTTTTTCTATGGTCACTTTTGCATTGGCATGTCTGTTTTGAGATGAGAGGATGGATGGTGTTGGAGTACCTGAATAGTCAGTGATGGGGACCTGAAGCATGTGAATCATGATGTCATGGAGAGATGGATACGCTGGCTAGTGTAAGCTTTTGACAGTGATGGGCTGGTCAGTCATGGTGCTTGGAGAGCTCAGTGTCACAGTTCAGTGGGAGCTTTAGCGATGATTGTGGATTCATCATTTGGTGGTGAATGGTCTTCTTTGGTGTTGCAGATTTTACATCTACATGTTCACCATCTAAAGGTGTGTAGCATCTTGGAGCCATGAAGCACCTTGATAGTCTTTGGCTAATATTTTGGGGGTGCTTGATAGGTGATGTTGGTTTAGAGTTTGTTTGCTTTATATTATGGTATACTCTTGCTTATGCATTAGATTTTTGGCATGTTGCATTGGCTCTTGAAGACCATGGAATTTTCACTTGAAGCATGGTATCTTCTATGGGGATGTGAAGATCATGGTGTCATGATAAGTTTCTATTCTCGGTTTGGAGCTTTGATAGTGGTCTAGGGGTTCTCTATGTTTTGAGTGCATTAGTCATATGCTGGTGGACTTCATGGTTACTGCAGTATTGCAGATTAAAGTCAACATGAGATGATAGGTTGTAGATACTCATGGATGCACAAAGAATAAGGTGAGGCTAGAATTCAAATGAGAATGGTGATGTTACAAATGAAATTTCGAGAAGCCTGCACCTTGGTTGAATGTGAGTTCAATAGAGACCTTGAAGGAGAATGCTCTTAGGTAAGTCACTTTGGCTTGTATATCTTGGATGAGCATGTTTTCTTTTCTCCTTGGTCTTGTCGGCAGTAGTGTCACTTTGAAAGATATTTTCCCATTATATCTTTCAATTTTGTTTTATGCTTTATCTTTCATGGATATGAACCTTGAGTTGGTTTAGATTCAGGAGGATTCATAATGGAAGGTGGATAACATTGTGTAACTCCTTGTTATATCTAGAACTGGTAGGAGATGGTTATATGGGTGAGTGTGATCTTCTTGATGGTTACATCTATGGTGTTGTTGGATTTTGTTAAGGTTTTTCCTTTGGGATGTGTAGAAGATCATACTTGTCATAGCTTTCATATTGAAGTGTTTGTAGAAGGGAATGTTTTTTGATTTGCAGTTTCTCTCTAATCTGGTCTTGTTCATCCTGATTGCTCTTTTGACTTTAGATGTGGGTTGCCTTTGTGGTGTTGAGTTGGTCACATTTTGTGGTCATGTGTTGTCACTTGGGTGATGACATGCTGGTGCCTGTGCTTCTTTCTTCAGTCAGGTTTGGAGGAGTTTGGAATAACTGTGGAAGACAGTTGAGAGAAACAATTCTTATAGTAGGTGGTTGTAGGTGTTGCAAATCAGAGTGGTTTTCCCTTGTAACTACAAAGTTACTTCTTCAATATGTAGGGTTTGGTGGACTTGGTATGCTTGGATCATTTGTGATGGTGCTTTTTTTGAACTCATCTAGATAGTGCCCTTGAAGTGGGAGTACTTGGACATGTTTAGTCTATGACTGGTTGACACAGGGTGCTTGTTTGTTGCTGAGATGGGTAGGTTTCTATGATGGCATGAGTCTGCTGCTGGTTGTCATACCTTTGAGGTATGGGTGGTTAGATGTTTCAGCATGAGCTGATAGTGTTGGTTTTTCAGTCACATGGGTTTGATCAGTTGGATGGAGGGCAATCAGTTTATGGTTGTTGTTCTAACTAGTTGGTTTCTTCTTTTGGAGATGGTTCACTTGGTGCCTTCTTGTTTGCTGTTGTTTTGCCTTTGCCGCCTGGGGGATCAATTTTTTTCATTATTGAGACTGGTGCATATACGCCTTGGCTTGTTCCTTTCCTACTTTGGATTTTTGGAGCTGGTGCCTAAGATGGTGGACATTTTTATGTCATTGCAGAGGTCTTGGTTGGAGCATGGAAGTATGGTTTTTGTCCATGTTCGGGTGTTATTGAGCATGCCTGAAAGCCCGCGTCAAGTGGGAGTTTGTTGGATTATGCCTTATCTTTCTAGAAATGTTTCATGTTTCAGCCTTGGTCTTTCCTTCATGCTTGTGGCGTTTACTGCCATTCTGTGGCGGCTATGGTTGGCTTTGGCGGTACCGCGGTGACTATCCTGGCGGTTACTACCATACCGCAGGTGGTGGGTTGACTCACCATGGTAGTGCAGTGACACCACCTATGGTTGGGTCTGGCAGTTACCGCCATACCATGCGTAGTGTTCTGGCTGACCATGGTGGCTGCGGTAAGACTGCCAATGGCCTAGCTGGCGGTTACCGCCATACCATGGCCAGTGTTTTGGCTGACCGTGGTGGCCGCGGTAAGACCGCTAGCGGCCTAGTTGGTAGTTACCGCCATACCATGATGGGAAAAGTCAAGCCCAGTGGTAGCACGGTGGAGTTTGATGGTGAGCTCGAGGTGCTTACCTCATACCGTGAGGTGGGGCCAATAGGGTTGTGGTAGAATGGTAGGAGCTCGATGAGCTCGGATTAGGGTTTGACCAAGTTGAAATCGATGTTAGAATGATAGGAAAATGGCAAGGTGACATGTGGTAGTTTGGCAACATCTGGTTGGTCAATAACAAAGGTTAAGGCTGAGCTTGGTGTTGTGGTGGGCTAGAGATCGAAGAAGCTCGGATGGCTTACTGCCATAATGTGAGGCGAATCGATAAGGGTTGTGATAGTGTGGTAAATGGCAAGGTGAGCTCAGGAAAGCTCACCACCATACAGTGACATGTGTTTGAGCTCAGTGCAGTAACGTGGTGGAGTCAAGGTGTGAGCCCAGATGGCTTATTGCCATACTATGAGGTGGTTTGGTTGGGGTTGAGGTAACACAATATGAGCTCGAGTGAGCTCGGTGCTTGGTTGACCGAGTTGGACCGAGCTTGACCAAACTGGACTGACTTTCAAAAGCAAACTACGAATGGTATGGCAACATGGGGAAGATATTTATGATCTAATTGGATGTATGGATATTTCTTGAGTGTGATTGAGTTGCATTATTGAATGGAGATTGACAGACATTTTTGTGACCAGTTTTAATGTTGCGCGGCTCGATGCTTATGGATTAAGCGGTGCACGTTATTAGGGAATGGTCAAAGCTTGTAGTTGGATAATTTATTATCTTGGATGACCATTGTGGGAAAGGATGGGCTAAATAGGTATGCACACAGTGCAAGATTATATATAAACTGGTGTGTAGTTTGAGAATGAGGATGAGACGTTGATAGTGAGAGAGACTGAGAGAGTGTTTGAGTAGTTTTGAACTGTGAACACTTAGTCTCTCAAATCAGTTGAGATGTCAACCTGTGAGGCCAAGAGGTTGGACTAGCAATGAGGCTGGTTGTGATAGTCATTCAAGAGGAGCTGAAGGTAATCTATACAGTATGTCATGAGGACATTATAACTGGGTGGATTCTCTATTCTGTGTTGCCTGTATTCTTTCTCCAGATGGACATGATGTAATCTCCTGAAGAGCATAGCTCTAGTCTTTTATTGTAACCTTTTTGTTACTGAATAATACATGTGAGCTGAATGTTTTGGAGGTAGGGTTTTTTACCTAAAAGGGTTTTCCCCACGTATATCTGTGTGTTCAATATTGATTTGTCTTTCATGGTTATATGTTTGTGTTGAATCTATTATATGTCTAGTATTTACTTCTCTCAGTAGGATCAATGGGGGATACAACTATGCTTGCTTTTGCTTTATGGTTTAGTTGGTTGTGCCTTTGTTGTGATTTTGGATTGAAATCACTAAGGCACTGCTATCTTAGATTCCTATCTTGATGACAGAACCGAACCCTTATCCCCAACAATTTTGAACTTGCAACAACTACACATCAATTCCAACTCTTGAGAACTCCATTTAAAGAGCCAATTTTCCTCCAACTTAACACACATAAGGAAGCCTTGTGATTACCAAAAAGTCCCATAAAACCAATTGAGATATTCCAACCAATTCATGACCTGACAATTGAGAGACGTTGGGGTAGTGATCTAGAACTTGTTTGCAGATTTCTACCTTTCAAGAGAGGTGATGCACCTATGCATTACCTGTTTTGAGAAGTGAAAAAAGACCCATCAACAAGGACCTAATTAGGATCTTCAGCAAGGTACCCACCTTTTTATTTTACACATGTGCAAGATATGGTTTCTTAAGGAGACCACTCTTGTTAGTTGTTATTTGTCTTGTCTTGAATGAACCTAGAGCATGGGTTCATTTTTTTGTTATTGTATGTTTCAGTGATGTTCTCTTCTAATGTTCTTTTATGCAATATTGTCTCTCTTCAATATGAGTTTCTTAGTAAACACATATGTATGTTAGAAAGCAACCAAAACTTATACGTCACACTCTTGAGTAAGTTAGTTCAAATGGATGTACAATGGGGTAAGTGAAAAAAGATGGGGGGCCAAAAAGGAGGCTTAAGTGGCAAATTTTTTCTGAAATAAGGAAATAATGGCCTTGGACATGAAATTGAGGATAGTTACTTTCAAAATTTTGAGATGAAACAGAAACAAGGATCATATTACTCTGAGTCTACTTTCTAAACTACTAATTTATTTTGAAAATGGTTGAGATTAAGGGCTTCAAAATAGGGAGGTACATAAATTGGTGTTTTTTTTGTCAGAAAAACATTACATAGAAAATTTTATACATCCCTAGCATGGTGAACTTTATTTTAGTATTTTTAAAATTGCTCCAGTGAGAAATTATTTAATATCATGTAGTTGATGCATGGTTTTTCTGATAATTTTTTAATGAGTCTTTGATTTTTTTACTAATTTTCTAAGTGAAAATTTCTTGAAAAGCATAATTTTGGAAACTAATTGAATTGTTTTATTTTTAAAAAAATTTGTAGAATGGAGTCTAGTTTCTAAAAATATAATTTATTTAAAATTTTGATGAATGGTTAATTTATAACGAAAAAAACACCAAACACTTCTTTTTTCCAAAAATTATAGATATAAGGCTTAACATTGTCAAAAAGTGAAAAAATTTACATCGTTGGGTAGCTAAGAGGGAACTAACATTACCTATGTGTTTGATTTGTTCAAAATTGAAACACATGCAATCCTAATGGTGAGCATGAACTCAATTATGTGAAATATTGTATAATTTTGAAAAACATGTCTCTGGTCATTGGGAAGGCCCTCCAAGCCTTTGGGTTGGTATTTCAAGGAAAATACCAAGCCTAAGGGTTGGGTATTCTCAAATCAAGATGTAACATGTGCATGTTATAATGTGCTCACGTTATATCTTAGCTTTGACATGGTTTTTCATGTTTGTGCGAGACATGTCTAGTAAGACATAACATGAGTGTGATATAATGCACTTGTGTTATGTCTTGCTTTATGTTAAATGATACTCTATTAAATGTATGTTTATATATTTGTATGTACATGTATGTTTGTATGTCATGTATGTATGTACGCATGGATGTTTGTATGTATGTATGTATGTATGTATGTATGCATGCATGTATGTATGTATCAATACATGTATGTATGTGTATACACCTAAAATTGGTCAAGATAATTGATTAATTAAATACAAGGTATTTAATCAATAAACCCTCTTAATTCATCTACTTATAAATAAATTGAAAATTTTATTTATATAGTTCACTCTCTTAAATTCTTTCAAAAATCATTTTCTTCATGATTTAATTAAAGGTTTGAGGTTGGGCTACTTGAGGCAGTTTTGTAGGGCCAAATTTAGATATTCGTTTGGCTTCATTTAGTTAGCAGTATGATAGTACTAAGTGCTTGCATCATGAGAAATGTGCAAGTCTCAAAGAAGGTCTCAGTAAGATGAATTAACACTTCATAAAGGATGCATTAAAGCATTTTTTATGTCATTTCTAACTAGGTGGCTTGTGTCAAATTCAATAGTGGTAGGCAACAGGTGGCATAATTGAAGCCCTGATAATAGTGTGGGGTGTAGTTTGTGAATTTAAAGGAAGAATCAGGCGGGGGTGGATTTTATTCTGTGGCGAAAGTTGTGGTGATTCAAGAGCAGCTTGTATACATTTTGGGTGTGTGATCATGTCATTTTTCCCTCAAAATTATAGGGTTCGTATTCTAGTAAATGAATGGGAGGTGTTGATTTTGAAGCAATTGGTGAGGTTGAGTTTAATCTTGTGTTTAAATCTCATTGTGTATCTTTTCAAAAGTATATAGTAAGGGTAATTGGGGTAGAGATTATGGAACCAGAGATAAAATGATTGATATACCCATCTTAGTTGTTGTTGATTTTATTCTCCACACTTATAGACTTGCTTCAGGATGCTATAAAAGTTGAGAGCATAGTTGTTAAAGTGGTGAAGTCATTTTATTTTCCAAAAGGTGTTTTCGCTAAATCTTTTCAGGTATATGATCTTTGGGAAGGACACAGGTTTGTAGTAGGTATTTTTCCCAAGCATTATTTTTTGAATAGAGTAGCCTTCCAGGCTTTATTTATTGCAATTAAAAAAACATTGTCTCATAGAGATTCTAGCTTCATGCTAAGAGATCTGTGTCGGTATTCAGGGGAGATAGAGCCTGACTTAGCAGATTCAGTTAAGGTAAAATTGCAAGTGGTAATGTCTCTATTGACCTATGTTCATGATTCACCAATGAGCATGTAAGTTTCACATGGAATAGTAGCAGTGAGCATGGTGGTGCCACAAACTATTTCCGTAGCAACGGTTCCTGTAGGGGCAAGGATTAATTTGAATGTGTTGCCACCAACCCGATTGGAGGAATTTCTTGCAGAGCAATAGGGGGATAATGAAGATCGTATTGAGCTCATGGAAGAGTAAAGTGTATAGTGGAGGCAATTTTGGCCTGCTCTATGATAGGAGGAAGTGGTCGAGATGAGGTAGTAAGCATGGGTGAGGCGTCAATGACTTTTCTATACAGAATAATAATACAAGTTCGTCGTTTATCAAAGGATTATTTTTGAAAGCTCACTGAATTTCGGCATGGTATGTGGGATCAAGGGTTTGCAAGACATTGTGAAAAATATATGAAAGAACATGTTAATTTTCTTCTATGCATATGGTTCAAAGTTTATTTTGAGTTGCAAAGAGATTATGAAGGTTACAATGCCTATATGGGTTTTTTGGTTTGTAATCCATAACAGGTGGCAATTTTTTGAATCTAGGTGGGTTGCCAAATTCAGGTCATATGGTGAAATTCACGATGTAAACCTATGTAATGGGTACATTTTATGGGTTGTATTTTGGGTTCCTTTATCAGAATGATTTTGCAAGGTTTAATATTTAAACGAGCTATAACCAGAGGTTTTCTTCCTGATTCTTTCCTCCTGGTATGCTCATTGAATTAGGTTTTGTAATATTTCTTTATAATTATAATATAATATATTATAATGGCTATGATATTTTTGGTTAAATTTTTGTTTAATTTCATTTGATTAATTCTCTTTCACTAAAATTGAATTTCTAGATTCAATTTTATCACATTTCTACATAACTTTCTAACCTCCTTACACCACATCATCCACCTCAGAAGTGTCACGTGAATTTAATTATCTCTAATTTTTAAATGAAATTATCCTCAAAAAATTTGAAACAAACTTTTGACACTTTCCTTCTCCATATCATTTATTCTCAACACTTGGAAAAGTGTTATCTTAAAGGGAACGCTCTCCATGATTCCCTCTAACTTCTCCATCCTCCATCGTTCATCTTTCTAGCTGAAATATTGATCGTTGAATTATGCCACATCACAATATGCCTTGGAAATCCTATAAATACAACATCATTTTCCAACATTTCATATCGCATCTTTGATAAAACTTAGTCTACAAAAAATGTCTTTGAGCATTTAACAGCATTTGGAAATTTAGAGAAATCAACATTTAGCATAGTAGAAGCATATTAATTTAGAAACATGGGTTAGTTCTTAGCTGCATTTCCATTATCATAGTAGTTTTATAAAATATTTACATCATAGTGTTTAGTATCACATCCATTATCATTGTTGGGTCTCAAAAACGTTGGTTGAACGTACCACAAGAGGTTGCCACACTCTCACTATGCTTTTGGTCAACTGATAAGACCAACCAATATGGTTGAACCCTATACTCTTAAAGCTATGCAACACCTAGGCGGGTGCACCTATATGAGTAACACAAATTTTGATTTTATGTTTCCTACTTGATCCAACTATCCAAAAATGGCAATCTAATAGTGGAAAAATATGATCCTAATTTGGTACAAATTGTATATGCAATATCAAGGTATATGAATTAATATTCTTAATTAAGAGATGTCAAATGAAATGAATAAAACTAATGCAATGTGAATAAGGGAGACTAGTGCCTTATTGGGTAAAACAGAGTCAAATGAAAGCTTTACATAAATGACCCCTATCTGGCAGGGATTCTAATTATTTGGCATATGATATTTAGTCTATAACTTGTATAAACATGCAGGAATGTAATTATCAAACTCTTCTTAATGATCCAAATGATAATTCTAGATTAATGTGAATGACTTGAAGGAATTAATCTTTACTTGAAATAACCAACCAATCACACCACACAAATACAACAAATGTGTATTGATAAACTGAGAATATACTTGATATGTCAATTTAAATAACAAAGAAATATCAACCTTGGAGACAACTTGATAATATTACAGTTAACTTTAATAAATAATTGATACCAGAATAGCGCCACAATATCAAATTTATTTCATTTGATCCTTCAAAATTTATATATGCATCATAGTCTCCTTGAATATCATCCTGAAAATATAATGCTTACAGTGATCTGTCCTCTTCTAATTCTATCTCCTTTAATTTATCCAATAACAAATATTTATACATCAGTTTGCAAGAAGACGTGCCTTTTCAGAAGTCTAAAACATAAAAAGTTTTAACAAATTCTCCATTTAACTAATTCTTGTTAAGCCACAAATGGACTGTAGACATGTGCTCTAAATAATCTTGGCGCTCATGAGTGTCAGTATCCCACAACGCATCACGGACCACAATCTCCATAATTATCATTCGCTCATTCTACTTGCACGCTTCATCCAATGTCACATCCTCCATAGTGGCCGCTTTCAACATCTCTTGGAGTATTATTTCGCACTCACTTTTCCACTTAGTCACTTCTTTCATCTTCCCTTCATCATTGCATAACTTTCTCAATCTATCTTCAGCAGCCTCTATCAATCCCTGCATATCTCCTTGCAACTCTTCAAAGAAATCCATGTGTTTGTCCATGATATAGTTGGCAATTTCAATCTCTTCACTACTTGGAGTGTCCTTCTGTTCCAATTACTCAATCTTTTCCTAAATTCTGCTGTCCACTCTCCTGTATTCCTTCATTCCATCCACAAATTTTGAATATTTTCCCCAGAGCCTATTTAACCAAGTGGTTAGAACAACCTGCCTTCTTTTGATTATTGTAGCAAGTGCATCTGCTTTTCCTTGAGAATATGCAGTTGATCCTTCCCAATGGTCCTTTCTCTATGAACTCTCTCCTTGGGTGAGCATCCTTGTTGGTTTTGTTATAGCACCTACCAAGTCTTTCAAGAATTCATTTTCTCTCAACATCCTCTCATTACCAGTTTTATACATCTCCATTTCCCTTATCAATGCTTGGATTTGAGCCTTATTTAACTTGGCCATATTTATCCCAATATCAGCAATTTCTATAGGATCAACCTCCCTAGCCTTCAGGGTCATGACATGTCTAAACGCCTTTTTAGTGTCAATAACAATTTATTTTTTTGTCAAGAGGATACAAGGCCCAAATCATTAATGTCTCATCATCAGGGTTGTATCTTGATCCTGTGTATACCTCCATCACCTTCTCTATACTTAGCTTGTGGGTGGCATTTCTATCTTTTAGCAAACTATCAAAAACTAATGCAGAGTTCATATCCAAACCTAGAAAAATCATAACACCTGCATTTTCTAGAAGCTCCCTTCCCTTTTCAGGGGTCATGTTAATCATCTCCTTGTCTACTTCATCTCTTAATATTTTCAACAATTGATCCTCATTTCCTGGAGTAACATTGTCAACCTGTCCCTTTATCTCTTTTCCTTTTTCCTTATATAAAAATGTCTTAAACTCTGAGGTCTTTATAAATTCATCATCAGATATGAAAGACCTATAGTCTTCATGCCTTGTATCTACATCCATGGTTTCCTCAACATCAGTTTTTCTAGCAACATAGGTATAGTCTTGAGTCTTAATTCTTGAAAATTTCCCAGATGAGCCTTGTGGCCTGTCTGCTTTTGATAACCCCTTAATGGAGGATAACAATTCAGCATTCATCAACTCCTGATTATGTTTTTCAATCACAATTTTAGCTTCCTCTGCCTCCACATTTCTGATTATGTCATCAGATTTATAGGGCACATGATGGTACCCTCCAAATTTTATCTTTTGTCTATCAGAGTGGATATACCCTTCTGGATCAATTTTTTGTCTCACTGGTGCTCTTCTCATGTTATAGTGCAGCAATTTACCCAAAATCAAATCATAACCCTCCTTGGCTAATACAATGAAATCACTAAAACACAATGTTTTGGGCATGTAGGCCTATTTCCCATATGAACTTAAGTTCATAACACTGGATTAATCCATCTACCTAACAATTTCTAGGTATGCAATTCTATCTGGGATAGTTCTAGGTAGAATGAAAGGCGCATTGTCAAAGCCATAAACCCTAATCATTGTGGAATTCTCTAAATAGTACCAATCCCACCATTTATGGTTAATTGATCCATTGTATATCTAGGCCTAAGAAATATTTTCACTTCTTCAGATAAATAAAAATTACAAGGATGGTTGAAAAATCTATACAAGGGTTTCACAAAGAATTTCTCAAAATGGAGGAAATTTGAATTGGCAAACCTGCTATCCCAAATAGTAGTCCATAATTGAATAGGAAATGGCCTACCTTCCTTGTCAGATTGTGAAATCCTCAGCTGCTAGGGCCATAAACCAAACTCTTGTGCAAATTAAAACACTAAATGCATCAGTAGTGAGTAATTTCTAAGATGGAGAACAGAAGCACCACTCTTTATCACCATCAAACCCATATCCAACTCCTTAAAAATGTGTGCAACATAGTCAAATAATCTGGAATTGTGATACTGGGTGTCTAGAGCAATTACCATGGGAACAATCTCCATATTCTCAGGTACCTCCATCCCTAACCTGATACACAAAATCTCCTATGCTTCATGGCGCCATTAATGTCTTTACCGAGATATGAATGCTTCAATTTTTTTTGAAACTCTTGCTGTCACATCAAGACTCATATTGGTGAGATATTTCAAATCTTTGGCCAATCTTCCTGTTCAATGTTCATCCATCCGCCAAGACGTCTTGCAGTTTCCCTGACTTCACAAGTCTCCTCGATAGTTTCTCTCCTTTCTCTCTTTATATCGCCATGAATTTCACTAAAAAAACTATCGCTCAGACTCAATGAATCAAGCCAACAGTTCTTTATCTTACTCCAAATATACTTTGTCTCACCAAGATGTTTCCTTTATCTACTTATGTCGCTATGACTAAGCAATTTGTTCTACCGACAAAATAATGTTTGTTGTGATGTCTCTTAGATCTCCCCACAATGACATGTCTCTCTGATATGACTCCTTTTCGGTACGACAACACGCATCATCTCCCCAGCATCATTTATCTTCATAAGCTTAGTTTTTTTTGGTGTAACCGGAGGAGCTGGTAAGACCTTCTGAACTCTCCAAGACATCATTTGTCTCACCGAGTGAGTTCTCCTTTTGGTTTATCGTCAAGACCAATAGCGCTTCAGGAAATGTTTTGAAAATTCTCTCCAATGACCAAAGTCTCCCCGATAGGCTTTATTTTTCTCCAATCGGCCCAAGGTAACTTAGCTCGATATGACCTTACATCATCATGTCGATACCCTTTGTCTTGTCGATAAGTAATACAAACCCACATTCTCCTAGTGTACAACTTTATCAGTATGACCTGTTTGTTGTCTCACTGATATATTGAAGATATGTATATTGTCATTGATGAGACATGCATCTACTTATGCCGATATTTTCATATGTCAATGTTTCAATGCCAGATGAAATTTATGGGGTTTTATGACAAAATTTAAACCGGATTTTGTAGAAAGATGCTATGTGAGGACTTTTGTGTCTGTATTTATGAACTATTTGGGAGGCTAATAATCATGAAGGGTGAATAAAATGGCCAAAATTTCATAATTCCAACATTGGCTCCATTTGGGGATGAATGATTGTGATATCATTACAATGATTCATATTTTTGGGTGAGTAGACCAAACATTATGGATAAGAGCAAGTGGAGATAGAAAAAATGATCCTAAACTACTGTACGTGGAGAAATATCAAATAAGGATTTCTAGGATTTGCCATGTACTAGCAATTTCCCGTATCCTTTATGTCCTTTACTACTGTGCATGGAAAGTTTTTATGAGAATTTTTTCTTTAAATGTTGTCCATGCACTGGCAACCTTTGATCCTCTATGATTTTTAAGAAAAAGAATTCTTTAGAAATTACCCATGTATAGGCAACTCCTACTCTTCACCACTCATATTTTGTAGATAATATGAATCCTCTCCTTGCTTTCCAATAATAACAAAAGGTCCTAACCATAGTGCCTCAAATTTTCCATGTTTTCCCTTCTCTTGGCATCTAGCATTCCACATCAACACTAAATCATCCTTTTCAAATTTAATACTTTTTGTTTTTTTGTCAAACAAATATTTCATTTGTGCTTGCAGTTTCCTGTTCTCATTTTGGGCTATTCTCCTTATTTCATCAAGTTCTGCAAGTTTCTCCATTCTCTCCTCCATTGGTTTAGGAACATCTATATCCTCTTGAAGGATAAATTTGTACATTGGAAATAAATTTTGTGGAGGCATTCTAGCTTGCGTTCCATAGACTAATTCATATGGGGATTTCCCAATTTCCTTTTTGATGGTAATTCTATCTGCCCATACAACCAACCTTAACTTTGAATCCCAAGCTTTTTTGTTCTTACCGAGCATCCTTTTTATGATTTTTAAAATACTCTTGTTGCTAGATTATGCTTGACCATTAGCTTGTGGATGATATGGGGTAGAATAAGAAACATTGGTACTGTATGTTTTACAAAACTCCTTGAATTCATCAGACCTTAAACACATGCCATTATCTATAATCACCCTCAATGGTGTACCGAATCTAGTAATAATTTTATCCATTAGAAATGTAATCACAACTTTACTTGTTTCTTGCTTGGTTGGGATTTCCTCCATCCATTTGGTGAAGTAATCAGTGGTCATTAGTATCCACCTATGTCCTCCACTCGATTTTTCTTGTATTTCCCTAATGAAATCAATCCCCCATTGGTGAAAAGGGGCTTCAACCTGCATAGGTCTGAGTGGTAGATCTCCCTCATACTTCATTTTCCCTGAGAAATTTTGGCATGCCTCACACTTTCTGACATATGAAAATGAATCATTGAAAAAAATTTGGCCAATAATAACCTGCCCCAAGGATTTTATGTGCAGTTGTATTTTCTAAATAATTTCCTCCACAGACTCCTTCATGCATTTCTTTTAGAATATGATCAACCTGTGATTCATCCAAACATAACATCAACATTCCATCTCTATTTTTCTATAATAGATCTCCTTCTATAAATAGATATTTAGAAGCCTGAAGTCTTAAAGTTCTTTTTTGGTTATCAATGAGTCCTTCTAGGAATTTTGTATTCCTAAAGAAATACATAATATTTGTCTACTAGGGTGTATGTTCAAAAATTGCAATTGCATTTCCTTCTCCTTATACACTGTAGATTTGGTTTGCCTCAATGTTTGTTTCTGCCATCAATTTAGCCAATCCTTGGCCTTGTACCAATTTAGTAATCTGTATTTCCATATCAAATTCCTGAATTTTGTTAATCCATTTACACCTTTTCCCTGTCACTTCTGATTGTGTCAAGATGTCTTTGACTACTGCATGAGGGACATGTGCAATTACTTTGGCTCCAACAAGACATGGCCTAAAATATTTTTTGGCCTTTACCAGTGCAAAGGATTTTTTTCCATTATGTCATACTTCAATTTTGATCCCTGTAAAGATTTACTAAAGAAAGATACAGGTTGCTCATGACCATCCTCATTTTTTCGTAACATGACAACAACTATTGTATGCAGGGAGACAAATGAAAATATTTGAAAAGGTTTTGTGAAATCAAGATTGAGGACAGGGGCTTCCTTAATGGCTCTTTTAATGGATACAAAGGCTTCTAATGCTTCTGGGGTCCATTCAACCCTTTGCCCCTTTTTTAACATTTTTGATATGGGTTTGACAATCTCAGAAAGTTAGATACAAACCTCCTGACAAAATTAATTTTTCCAAAGAATGACTGGATGGCTTTCACATATTTAGGGATAGGAACTTTATCTGTAGCCTCAACTCTCTTAGGATCTATCCTAACTCCTTTTTTTGATACAATGTATCCTAAGAGCTTCCCCTCTATAATAGAAAAATGACATTTCTTATGGTTCAAACTAATGCCATATTCCAAATCTTTGATGAATATTTTTTCAAGGTGCCCTATATGATCTTCAGCCCTTTTTGAGTAGGCCATGAAGTCATCTTGATACACCACCATTATAACATTGATCAGATCAGAAAATGCTAAGTCCATAGCCCTTTGAAAGGTTGATCTTGCATTAGTGAGACCAAAAGGCATTCTCACATATACATATGTTCCCCATGGGGTTGTGAAAGTTGTTTTATATTGCTCACATTCCTTGACCTTAACCTAGTTATAACCAAAAAAACTATCCATCATAGAAAGTAACTCACATCCAGTTACCTTATGCAATATGGCTTCCATGTTAGGCAGTGGGTAGTTATCTTTAAGAGATGCCACATTTAAATTTCTAAAATCTACACACAGTCTTATATATCCATTTTTCTTTCTAATAGGAACAAGGTTTGATAATACCTCCATCTCTGAACTTGGTCAATTCTTCCTGCATTTTTAGTTCCACAGTGGGGTTAATGGGCCTTTGTTTCTATATAAATGGCTTTGCATCTGATTTCAATGGAATTTCATGCTAAAATAAATCCTCCCTATATGCCTTGAGGTCTTCATAAGACCATGCAAACACATGTTTATACTTTCTTAACAATGAAATCAGAATTCTTCGAATAGTAGGGCTTATCTTTTTTCCAATATACACCTTCCTTGGTGATAGTCCAGTCCCCAAGTTTACTTCTTCAATATCTTCCCTTTTGACTAGTGTTTGTTTCATAAGGGATTGATCAATTCCATCATATACTCTTTCCAAAGCTACCAACCCCTTGGGAAGTTTATTAGTTTTAAGTTGCAAGACCTTCTTTCTAAATATTGTCTCTTCTCCATTTATTTCTTCCACAAAGGCATTGAAATCATTTTCTTGAGCCTCATATTGGTCTATACACTGAAGGAATTTCAAAAGGTCAGTGTCATCATTGAAAACCTACTAACTATATACATTGTCAAGTACTGCAGGTCTTGTTTTTAATTCCACTTGGGAAACTCCTGCTAATGTAATATCATCTTGTTTTAATGCTATATTTGCCAAGAAATCTACCGTGATGTTCCTTGATCTGTCCACCCAATCAATGGAAAAAGCATCAAATATTTCAATTATATCCCATAGCGCATTTTTGTACTATTTTAGTCTTTTATTTTTTGCTACATAATTTGATTTGATCTAAGATACAAATAGTTATGAATCTCCAAAAACTGTTAAGATTTTGATTTTGTGTTTAACAACTAAATTCAAACTAGTCAGCAAAGCTTCATATTCTGCTACATTGTTTGTACATTCAAATGCTAATAGGAATGAATATTTATAAGTTGAACCATCAGGAGATATGAAGACTATACCAATGCCATTACCCTCTTGGCTGCAAGTTCCATCAAAGTACATTTTCCATATTCCTTGTTGATTTTTAGAAATATTCTGATCAATTAGGTCTTTGCTTTCCAACTCAAGTTGAGATAGTTCCACTCTAAAGCTTCTCAGATCAACATCACAAAAACAATTTAGTGGTTCCTGAGGAGAATTTTAAACAATTTGATTCACTCTAGGTTCTCTATATAATTTTTCCTCCTACTACAGTAGTCCACTATCTCGATAGAAGCATCCCAAACTGGGGTGGTGTGTCAATTACAGTTATGTCAATAGTGTAAGAGGCTTGTGGGTAAGTTTCCAACCTGACTTCCACATTATTCATGATTCCCACAACCAAGATAGGCCTGCTATCCATGGCACAACATTTACCTCCCTCCACATCTATCCATAAACCAAGCTACTTCATTACCCCTAGTGGCATGATATTCATAGAATCACCCGAGTCTATCATGTAATTTCTTACTATTTTTCCGCTTATGAGTAAAGTGATAAAAAATGGGTCAATTTTTGCTGTGTTCATTAGGCAGGCTTCTGGGATTTTTACCTCTTTCCTTTTATTATTTATCTCTAAGACCTCTTTGTTCCCATGGCTTATATTTTGATTTCCATTAGAAATTAGTTGTATGGTACTTTCCCTATATTCTTTGATTTTCATCATTTCAATTAATGGCACAAACATTTTCCATTGAGATAGAGCTTGTATAAAATCAAAGGATGTACCTTTAGCTTTGATTTCCCTTTTAGGTTTAGTGCATTCTCCTTTGTTTTCTTCCTTTTCAATGGGAGGTTTCTTACTTTCCTCCTTAGGGGGTTCTTTTTGTTCTCTTTTATTTGGTTGTTTATCATCAGTCCCTTTTGATGTCTCACTCGATGCATTTTTATTTTTTAAAAATATCCCCCTTGGGACAACCTCATCTTTATTCACTGTTATGTTTCTCAAACGATATTTTCTTCTGGCTTCTTCAACTGCTGCAATTGTCAATCTTTTAATATCCTCTTCACTTGGTCTTGTTATATTACATATATTAGTCTGAATTGATGCAACAATGGGATTTTTCTCATTATCACTTGCTTCATGGTTAGAAAAAACATGCTGCTCTGCCATGTGAATGTTTTATTTTTGGTGATCAACATTGTATTCATATCCCTCCTCCTCTGAAGATGCATACTCTGGCTCCAAAGGGTTAAGAGTGTGGGAAGTTAGGTAGACATTCTAGTCTTCACCACCATCATCTTCATGTGTATCTTCCTCCAGTATTTTCTGAGCTATTACACAATGTTCTAGGGAATGTGGTGCATAACAGACTAAACACCATGGACTCTTATCTACCATATATGCTCCCTTTATTTTTAGTGGATCTGGTGTTTCCTTATTCCTTGGCCTATCACCTACTGGCTTCCAGTCTTTCCAATTGGTATTATAAGGCATGTCATGAAGCCTCGGTCTCTCATTCCTATATGTGTTATCTTGTCTATTTGGGGGAACATATTGGGGAACTCTAGGGTTTTCCCTCTTAGAAAACATCGCTACAACTTTTCTATTATTCTCAATAGTTAAGGCTATCTTTTGGGCCTCAGCCAGATTTCTAGGACCTCTATTTCTTAATTCATATCGTGTCTTGGGGTCAAAGGCTTTCAAATAGATACTAAAAGTAGTAGGGTTAGCCAACTTGGATTCTTGAGGTATTTTATTATGTAATTTAACAAACCTTTGGTTAAAATCAAAGGCTAACTCATTCTGATGTTTTTGAATTGTTACTAACTCATGTAATGCAAAATCTAATGCACACTGATTTCCATATTATTGAAGAAATTGGTTATGAAATACTTGAATGGAATAAATGGATGTTGTTGGTAGAGTATTGAACCAATCCCTAGCATCCTCAATTAATGACATCATGAATAGCCTCATTTGTACATCCTCATATTGCATGTCTAAGTCTTGAATGACTTCCTTAAAATTTCTCAAATGTTCCTCAGCTGTAACTGCATTACTCCCTATGAATTTAGGGACTAAGTTCCTCCAATTGTTATCGAGGGGGTAAGGATAGATTTGAAACCCAACAAGATCAGATTGTTTAATCATAGTTGTGCATTTTGGGGGGGTATTTTGAAAATAATGGTGTTGGTAGAGTGGGTTGTTGTTTGCCATACATTGTGGGCCTTGTGGGGGTGCATACTGTTGATGAGGGGGTGGCTGAATATTTCGGTGTTGTGGTGGAGCATTAGTGTTCCTATACTTATTTCTAGGCTGATTTTGGTGGGATTGAGGGGAGCTTGGTGGCTTCATATTATTTCTTTTATGGGGGGGTGTATATTTGGCTGATTCAGTTACTGATGTTTTTTTTTTATCCTTGTGTAACTTCATCTTTCTCAATTATTCCATTTCTTGAAGTTGTTGCTCATATTCAACCCTCAATCTTTTTGCATTTTTCCTCATTTTTTCCCACTGTGTATCTTCTTCATCTCATGCCATAAATTCATGGTTTCATTCAAATGTCTAATACTCGAGACCTCCCTCATAGAGTGTTTCTCTTTTTTCATCTTCATATTCTCTTATTTTTCTAGTTTCAAATTCAGCCATGTGCTCATCAACTTTCCCAAGGTCTATTTGGTGAGAAGGATTTCTCCTCCCTTCAGGAGTATGGAGCTCTTTAGATGGGATCTCCTCATTTGCAAGTGTATCATATGAATTGTGTGTTTCCAGCAACAACATCGATGCTTTGTTTTTTGTTGTTGTGTCCAATTCATTAAACACTTTCTTGCTCTTATTAATTTTGTAATTTGAATTTCCTTTATTATCATGACCCTCCCACTCCTTTTACAAAGATCTCCTTCCTTGTATGTTGTGAGAAACTGTAATGGTCTACACTCTAGGTTGATTCCTTTCTGATTTGTATTTTATTGTATCAGTTTCAATGTTTTTGTTCATTCAGAGTTGCCACCCACTTTTTTTTAAAAGTGAGAAAATATTTTGTGGTTATCTTTCCCAGCAGAGTTGATTTCTTTCAAATTCCAATTATGGTTTTGTCTAGTGACTCTATATGGAAAGGCTATCTACTACCAGACAACTTTCTAGTTTCTTCCCCAATGGAGTCACCAATTTGTTGGGTCTCAAAAACCGTGGTTGAACGTACCACAAGAGGTTGCCACACTCTCACTATGCTTTTGGTCAATTGAAAAGGCCAACCAATATGGTTGAACCCTCTAATCTTAAGGCTTTGCAAAACCTAGGCAGGTGCACCTATATAAGTAACACAAATTTTGATTTTATGTTTCCTACTTGATCCAACGATCCACAAATGGCAATCTAATAATGGAAAGATATGATCCTAATTTGGTATAAATTGTATATGCAATATCAAGTTATATGAATTAATATGCTTAATTAAGATATGTAAAATGAAATGAATAAAAATAATGCAATGTGAATAAGGGAGACCAGTGCCTTATTGGGTAAAACAAAGTCAAATGAAAGCTTTAGATAAATTACCCCTATGTGGCAAGGATTCTAATTATTTGGCATACAATATTTAGTTTATAACTTGTATAAACATGCAGGAATGTAATTATCAAACTCTTCTTAATGATCCAAATGATAATTCTAGATTACTGTGAATGACTTGAAGGAATTAATCTTTTCTTGAAAGAACCAACCAATCACACCACACAAATACAGCAAATGTGTACTGATAAATTGAGAATATACTTGATATGTAAATTTAAATAACAAAGAAATATCAACCTTGGAGACAACTCGACAATATTTTAGTTAACTTCAACAAATAATTGATACCAGAATAGCGCCACAATATCAAATTTCTTTCATTTGATCCTTAAAAATTTATACATGCATCATAGTCTCCTTCAATATCATCCTAAAAATATAATGCTTACAGTGATCTGTCCTCTTCTAATTATACCTCCTTTAATTTATCCAATAATAGATATTTATACATCAGTTTGCGAAAGGATGTGACTTTTCAAAAGTCTAAAACATAAAAAGTTTTAACAAATTCTCCATTTAACTAATTCTTGTTAAGCCACAAATGGACTACAGACATATGCTCTGTATAATCCTAACACTCATGAGTCTAAGCATCCCCCAATGCATCCCGAACCACAATATCCATCATTATCATTCACTCATTCTGCTCGCACAATTCATCCAATGTCACATCCTCCATAGTGGTTGCTTTCAACATCTCTTGGAGTATTGTTTTGCACTCACTTTTCTACTTATTCGCTTCTTTCATCTTCCCTTCATCATCGCATAACTTGCTTAATCTATCTTCAGCAACCTCTATCAATCCTTGCAACTCCTCAAAGAAATCCATGTGTTTGTCCATGATACAGTTGAAATTTTCAATCTCTTCACTACTAGGAGTGTCCTTTTGTTCCAATTCCTCAATATTTTCCTAAATTTTTCTATCCACTCTCCTATGTTCCTTTATTGCATCCACAAATTGTGAATATTTTCCCCAGAGCCTATTTAACCAAGTGGTTAGAACAACCTACCTTCTTTTGATTATTGCAGCAAGTGCATATGGTTTCCTTGAGAATATGCAATTGATCCTTCCCAATGGTCCTTTTTATGTGAACTATCTCCTTGGGTGAGCATCCTTGTTGGTTTTGTTATAGCACCTACCAAGCCTTTCAAGCATTCATTTTCTCTCAAAATCCTCTCATTACCAGTTTTATACATCTCACTTTCCCTTATCAATGCTTGGATTTGAACCTTATTTAACTTGGCTATATTTATCCCAATATCAATAGTTGTTACAGGATCAACCTCCCCAGCCTTCGGGGTCATGATATGTCCAAACACCTTTTCAATGTAAATAAAAATTGATTTTTTTGTGAGGAGGATACAAGGCCCAAACCATTAATGTCTCATCATCAGGGATGTATCTTGATCCTGTGTATACCTCTGTCACCTTCTCTATACTTAGCTTGTGGGTGGCATTGTTATCTCTTAAAAAACTATCAAAAACTAATGTAAAGTTCATATCCAAACCTGGAAAAATCATAACACCTGCCTTTTCAAGCAACTCCCTTCCCTTTTGAGGGGTCATGTTAATCATCTCCTTGTCTACTTTATCTCTTAAGATTTTCAACAATTGATCCTCATTTCCTAGAGTAACATTGTCAACCTATCCCCTTATCTCCTTTCCTTTTTGCTTATATAAAAATGTCTTAAAATTCAAGGTCTTTATAAATTCATCATTAGATATGAAAGACCTATAGTCTTCATGCCTTTTATCTACATCCATGGTTTCCTCAACATCAGTTTCTCTGGAAACATAGGTATAGTGTTGAGTCTTAATTCTTGAAACTTTCCCAGATGAGCCTTGTGGCCTGTCTGCTTCTGATAACCCCTTAATGGATGAAAACAATTCAGCATTCACCAACTCTTGATTATGTTTTTCAATCACAATTTCAGCTTCCTCTACCTCCAAGTTTTTGATTATGTCATCAAATTTATAGGGCACATGATGGTACCCTCCAAATTTTATCTTTTGTCTAGCATAGTGGATATACCCTTCTGGATCAATTTTTTTTCTCACTGGTGCTCTTCTCATGTTATAGTGTAGCAATTTATCCAAAATCAAATTCTAACCCTCCTTGGCTAATACAGTGAAATCACTAAAACAAAATGTGTTGGGCATGAAGGCCTATTTCCCATATGAACTTAAGTTCATAACACTGGAGTAATCCATTTGCCTAACAATTTCTAGGTATGCAATTCTATTCGGGATAGTTCTAGGCAGAATGAAAGGCGCATCCTCAAAGCCATAAACCCTTATCATTATGGAATTCTCTAAACAATACCAATCCCCCCAATTATGGTTAATTGGTCCATTGTAATCTCTAGGCCTAAGAAATATTTTCACTTCTTTAGATAAAGAAAAATCACAAGGATTGTTGAAAAATCTATACAAAGTTTTTACAAAGAATTCCTCAAAATGCAGGAAATTTGAATTGGCAACCCTGTTGTCCCAAACAACAGTCCATAATTGAATAGGAAATGGCCTAACTTCCTTGTCGGATTGTGAAATCCTCAGCTCCTAGGGCCAAAAAACCCAACTCTTGTCCAAAGTACAACACTAAATGTATCAGTAGTGAGTAATTTCTAAGATGGAGAAAAGAAGCGCCACTCTTTATCGCCATCAAACCCATATCCAACTCCTTAAAAATGTGTGCAGCATAGTCAAATGAGCTGGAATTGTGATACTGAGTGTCTGCAGCAATTACCATGGGCACAATCACCATATGCTCAGGTACCTCCATCCCTAATACCTATCCCACCGAGTAGTAAGTTTATTTCAGGTAAGGTTCGAAGAGATCGACATGATAGGGTGGCCCCTCACTGTCTTCCATTGGAATAGGCTTGCCATGCCACCTAATCCTATGTAGAGGAAACCCCCACCCTTTATAGATGGTGTCCATCCTTTTGAACTCACTTTCTAGCTCCTTGCTTACTAATTTCTCACTGCATATGCCTTCCATCCTGAAAACCTCAACAATTGCATTCTTAGATATCTGTATCAATGGGTTCCCTGACAAATCACATATATCTTTGCCTTTCGAGTCATAATGTCTAGCTAGCAGCTTTATCAGTTCAACATCAATAAAAATGTTAGGGCACACCAATTTCCCTAAATTAAGCCTCCATGGATTGCACACCGGCTCAAAGTGATTTCTTCTGTGATAGTGGAAAATGAATAACTCATAGCCCCTAATTGGAGTCCAAACATCCCCTATAAATTTGCATTTGTCATCTAGTTTGTCAACTTCCACTTTGAAGTGTGCAAAACACCTAGCTCTAGGTCCAGAACCAGGTAACTAATCTATGAGGTCCTGACTCAGCTTTCTTTTAGTACCTTCTATTTGTAATTCAGTCTTCTGCATTTTTGCTTTTGATTGGGTACCCTCCCCAGGTTTTCTTCCCTTTAGTTTTCTTGAAAAAGTGCCTTCTATAATTTAAACTTTTATGAGTTTTGTAGAGAAACTTACTGTAACCTTTTTGTAGACTTAAGCCAAGTGAATGCCTTAATTTCTCTGCTGGTTCCTTTGCTTTATTGCACTTTGAATTCAGCGAGGCAATGATTTAAATTGATCATACCCTAATACAAAAAATCTCCAATGCTCGTGGCGCCATTAATGTCTTTACTGAAAAATGAATTTTGCAGGTTTTTTCGAAACTCTCACTGTCACATCAAGGCTCATATCAGCGAGATATTTCAAATCTTTGGCTGATCCACCTGTTCAACGTTCATCCATCTACCAAGACATCTTGCAGTTTCCTTGACTTCACAAGTCTCCTCGACAGTTTCTCTCCTTTTTCTCTTTATATCGCAACAACTTTCACTGAATCAGCTATCACTCAGACTCAATGAATCAGGCCAATAGTTCTTTATCTTACTCCAAAAATACTTTGTCTCACCGAGATGTTTTCTTTATTTACTTATTCCATTGACACTAAGAAATTTGTTCTACTGAAAAGATAATATTCCCTGTGATGTCTCTTAGATCTCCCCGCGATGACATGTATCTCTAATATGCCTCCTTTTTGATACGATAACGCGCATCATCTCCCCGACATCCTTTATCTTTGTAAGCTTAGTTTTCATCGGTGTAACCTGAGGGGTTGGTAAGACCTTTTGAACTCTCCCCAGTATCATTTTTCTCACCGAGTGAGTTCTCCTTTTGCTTTATCGACAATAGCAATAGCGCTTCGGGTAGTGTTTTGAAAATTCTCTTTGATGGCCAAAGTCTCCCCGATGGGCTTTACTTGTCTCTAGTCAGCCCAAGGTTACTTAGCTTGATATGACCTTACATCGTCATGCCAATACCTTTTGTCTTGTCGATAAGTAATACAAACCCACATTCTCCTAGTGTACAACTTTATCGGTATGATCCGTTTGATGTCTCACCGATATATTGAAGATGTGTATATTATCATTGACGAGACATGGATCAACTTATGTCGATATTTTCATATTTCAATGTTTCAATATCAGATGAAATTTATGAGGTTTTATGAAAAAATTTAAACCGGATTTTGTAGAAAGATGCTATGTGAGGACTTTTGTGTCTGTATTTATGAACTTTTTGGGAGGCTAATAATCATGAAGGGTGAATAAAATGGCCAGAATTTCACAGTTCCAACAATCATACCACCATTATCATTCACAACATATCACATAGTTTATGATCATGTAGGGATAGATTTCCTGCATATTTCAACATTCCATTCCTTAGGTTTCCATTCTAATCATCATAGTGCATACATAAATCTAAGAGCCAACATGATTTAATTTATCCTTGAAGATAGGAAATAATGGAATAATTGTATGGAGTTTGTTGTGTTTTCATTAGATTAATTTGTTATTTAAATTTCCCTAATATAATAAATTTCATAGATTGTGTGTTGTTATTACTCATTCACATATTTCTTTCACACATTTATTGGTTCCCACTGTGGGGCCCAACCCTTATTTTTAATGTTTTCTAGAAAAAGTGTGTTTTACAGTTTCAAACGTGAAATCTTTTAGCACGATCGTGAGTTATTTCAGCACATATGAAACCTTCTTTTGCACATCTAAGCACTGTTCTAACACATATAGTCTTTCTTCTAGTGAATCCGGACTATCTTTTGGTGCGTACATGGGGTTTTCTAGCGCATTCACTCTATAATTTAGTGCATACATAGAATTTTCTAGGACATCTGTTAGTTCTTCTAGCACATTGGAGTATTATTTAGTGCATTTGGTTGCTTTTATGGTGCATCTAGTTTTTTCTATAAATTTTTTATATTCTAGAGTCTAATTTGTGTTTCTCTATTTTACACAAATTTTTAATGTTGTCAGAGACTCTGCTGAAAATGATAATTTTTTTCAAAGAATTCAAATCTGAAACTACTAAAATTTGATTGTAGAGAATTATTGTTGTTTCTTTTGATTAATTTAGGAACATAGCTTAATTAGGGGAAAATGAACACCATGTCTATTGTGGTTGTTGAGTGGTAGGCATATGCTCTCCCCTTAATTGGGTGACCAAAAATCCAGACCCATTCTTTTCATTTTGTTGTAATTTAGTCCCTAGAGGGCCTACCTTGGTGGGAAAAGAGGTAATCACCCCAAGGGAACAACCCAACTAGGAACACATTGAAGCCAAGTGAATTCCATCAGATATACAAGTGTGGGTACTTGAGGAAACTTCAAGTATCACAAGCATTGTTCTGAAAAGAAGGGAAGCAATGGTCTCTTTCCATATGGATGATCCCCCATGAATGGAATGCCTATTCTAGAGCCCTTTTGTTATAGTATGCCAAAATACCTTTTCTATTTGTTGGTGCAAGAGGTATAACCTCTGAAGTCATCCCATATTCTTGTGGCTTTTAGTAGAGATGATAAGTTTGTCATGGGAGATTTATGATAACTGAGGCTTGGATAACCCAAGAAGTGAGTGCAATGCAAGGTGGAGCCAATGTGGTCAAGCCTTTAATCATCCACTAAAAGTAAGCACAACTAGAGTAAAATCTAAGTGGGAATCTATTAAATACTATCCTTCACAACATTAAGAATCATAATTATTTGATGTGTCTTACATGTATGTTTCAAAAAAAAATTAGAAACAAACATCACATAAAAAAATATAAAACCATTGATTCAGAAGAATATCGAAACAGACAATCAAATTCCCTACCAAAAAAATAAGAAAAATCAATCAAACTATCAAAAAACATTGAATACTTCCAATTTAATGCATCCATGTTTTGTTCTAGCACATTTGTATCATTTACTAGTGAATATAGGTTTTTTTTTTTGCATAGCCTCCATCTTCTATTGAATTGAGTTCATAGTTAGGCACATATAACCTCCCTTAGTGCATCTGGTTGATGTTCTAGTGCATTCATAGTATTTCCTAGCACATTCAAGTGTTGCTCTGGTGCATCAATCCCATATTTTAGTGCATACCTTCTTTCTCCTAGCATGTATGTGTCCTTGTATAGCACATTCAATTCATTGTCCAACGCATCTATGTTTTAGCACATCTGTGTACTATTTTTGTGCATCAAATAAATTCAAAAACCAGAGAGCTAAATTTATCCCTTGTTCACATGTTTAAAATAGGATTAACAATTTGTATTAGCCATTATCATTCCTCATATACCACAGAGTCTTAAATTTGTTGAAACCATAATTTACAAGTGAAAATCCTTTACCTAAGCTTTGATCAAACATCTAAAATTGTCTCATCATCACACCTGTCTCTGACTAGCAGTTGAGTTTCACCATCAGGATTCATCATCCTTTATCAAGATTCATCATTCTTCATCTCAAAACAAATGTTACATAATCAGATTTAATTTTCCCTTTTGGCACTCCCCAACAATGATCAAATGCTTAGCTAGTCTTCATCATTTGTATGCCCATTCAAACAAGATCACAAATAAAAAACCTCAAGGAAAAATAACTTGAAACTCAAAACCATCATGGTAGAAGCTAAAAAATATCCCTTTCATAGATTGCACCAACCTGAAAATGATGAAATAATGGATGAAGACATCCTATAAGCTCAACAATACCCTCAATTTGATAAGTTTATGGAGAAAATTTTAGAAAAGAATGGAGAAAAATACCTTTTGATGCTAGAAAAACAAGGTGTCAAACTACCAACTAATTTTTATGTCAACCAACTAAAAGAATCTCCCAAGAAAATATAAATTGATCTACCAAACATAGATCCAATAGATGCTTTAACTCATCAATTGTAAAATCTTCAACAACAAATGCAAGACATGCAAAGAGGAACAACAAAGAGACATTCACTGCAAGACATTTATCCTTTTGATAGAAATATGAACATGATACTTTCTCCACCAAAAACAAAATCATCTAAGTTCAATGTTTCTGAATTTTTGGAAAGGTTAAATTAGAAGCCCAAATCTAAGCCATAAAACAAAAATAGCATTGAGAAATATTACCATGTCATGCATTTATCTCCATCCCCCATAATCCAAAAAAAATCTCATGATTCTTTCCCTCAAATTAACAATTTCATTTAACCATCCTCTCCTATCATACTCTCTACATCCAATGATACAAAATTTTCATAAGCCCTTCCAATATTTGACCAAGATCCCATCTCTCAAGAATCTTACGATGATCCGCTCATTTCATTATTCACCCATGATGATCCCCTTTCATCTCAATAGAAAATTATCCTTCCTAGTCCTTCTTCCACACCATCTAATGAATCCATACCCTCTCATGATTGCATCACATACTAGGAGCATGGAATTTCTTCCATCCTATCTAGTGATGACCTACCATCTGATGATAAATTTATACTTTCTACAAGATCTCATGATTATTTTCCTAGTCAAGATAAAAGTACCCCATCATCCCCATGTCAAGAGCTTATCATACCTAAAAAAACTATCCATGAACCCCATACATATAAATTGGGATCCTCCACCTTTATACACTCTAGTTTACTTCCAACAACTATCCTCTCATCCATATCATATCCTCCACAAAATGGACTCGCATCTTGTTTCATGAACAACACCTATCCCATTGCTAAATGAATGTGTCAAAATATGAACAACAAATGAAAAGTACTAGGCCTTCATGAAAAAGGTATCCTACAACCTTTTATGTCCAAGAAAATCCACCTTATCATGGACTTGGTTATACACCTCATGCTCAAGACATTGGTACCTATTGTAAGTCCAAATTCTACCAAAATAAACCTAAGTATCCTAGTCCATGAAACTGTCCTTCAAAACTTTCATCTATCCTTGGTCCTTATCATCCAAACCCTAGTTCATCAACCCTTCCATCCATATTAGGGTCCTACATTCCTCCATCTCCTATTCATCAAGAATAAAAAAGGCACACATCCTTGACGCCCTTTCAAAATTCTACTTACATTAACTCATCCATAATACCTCCATATAATTTTTCTCAATCCACCTCTCCCTTTTCTTTTGGAAGAAATTTTGGTGCCAAATGTCAAAAGCTTCCATATCAAAATCCTTATGTATCAAAGGATCAACATGTCTCCTCAAAGAGTCATGCAAAAATAAAAGAAAATTTGATCCAAAATCAATTAAAATCCAAAAGGCCACAAAGGTCCATCAAATCAAAAGAAAATTCCAAAAGGCCACAAAGGCCCATAAATTTAAAATAAAAAAATTCAAAGGCCACAAAGGTCCATAAAGAAAAACTAAAAATTTTAAAGACCACAAATGTCCATAAATCAAAGAGAAAAATCTCAAAGGGCCATAAAGCAAAAATAAAAGTCAAAAACTATGTGGATTCCTAAAAGTCTCATAGAAGCAATAAAATCTAAATTGGCATCCAAATTTTCTAATCCAAAAGCTTTCTCCAATCTTCCATTTGAAAACCTATCACCTTCCAAATACATTTTTCCTCCATCATTCCACCACCCTTCAAGGTGTGTCCCAATGTTGATCTTGGCATATTTTCCATCTATCCATCAACAAGTCTTCCAACCTCATATCCATTATCCAAAATTCATCCCCCATCACCCTCCTTTAATCCAAATCTTCGCATAAGTCCTTAGCTTCTTCTATCATACCAAAATTTATGATTCTAATTCCCATGTCCATGGTTTATTAGAACACACATTCAATGGATATTAGTCATGAAACTTTATGCTTAAGCCATTCCTCCATCTCCCTATCATGCATATATTAGCTTCCATATGTGTTCCCTATCCATATCCTATCTTCCATATTCCTCTTGTACCCTATACTTGGGGGAAATTTTTTCCATCTTATCATTCATAGTCATTATCCTCTCTATGCTCATTTCCTTAAATTTTCACCTTTGATCTTGACAATGTTAAGGATCTTCTTGAACATCATGCACCTTATCCTATGCACTTCATCCAAACCTTCCATACCATATCCTCCATCATGAATCTTATCCTATATTATGGGCCATATTGTTTCTTCAATTTGGTCATCTCATTCCATCTTAAATATCCTAGGAAAATCCAAAAAAATAAAACCATTTTTTCAAAAATCAAAATCAAAATCAAAACATTTTCCAAAATCCAAAAAAAAATCAATAAATCGTATGCTTTCATCAGTAATTAGTTGTTTCTCATTGGGTAAAAAATCCTTAACTATCTGGGGTCAACCTTCTTTGAGCTTAAACTAACAGATAAACAACAATACAACAAAACAACAAATACAATGACCATAGTACAACTCAACATTGAACACCAATTAAATCATTAAAAAACAAACCATATGAATCAAAAATTCACATCAAACAACCAAATAAATCAATTAAAACAAATTTAAATGGATGATATTCTTATGAATCATAGTTTTAACACTTTAGCATGAATATTCAACTATTGTACTTTGATTTTTGTTATCATATCTTTAGAGAAACTCGAGGATGTCATGAACTAGAGAAGAAAGGATGGAGTATGATTTTTATTTGTCTATTTTTTGTGAGTTAATCATTAGTATTGTACAAATTTTCACAAGACATGCTCTACAAAGTAACATTGATGACATTCTAGATTTCCATAGTCAAAAAATTAACTCTTGTCTGTTTACACAAGGAATGCTTACATCATCTCGGTTCAAGTATACCTAGATACTTGTGTTAACTTTCCATATAAAAACTCATGAATGTAGTGCTCGAGTCATCATGGTCTAATTATACCATCAATTTTTGTACTCAGTTTCAACAATTCAAAGGCTCAATGATGATAAAAGGACAAGAAACCGGCTAATAGAATGACAACATTGCATATATAGATTTGATAGCTTGCATCCATATTATTTTTTGAATGAGAATTATCATATTAATTTCATCTCATCTACATAATCAAATCCATCTCATGTATCATAACGCATCATCCATAAAGCAATGAAATCAATCCACCCAATCATTTCTTCTAATTTATTCTAATTAATCACATCACTTCTCATAATCAAACCCATGATTATAATCAATACAATCATTATCATCAAATAAAATCATTTCTTCCTCAATCCAATCAATAAAAATCATTCCAAGTAAATCAATTTCTCAATCCAATCATTTAGAAAATCAATCACCTTCATCAAATCCATTGATTCTATCATTCCAAGCAACAATCAAAATGCAAGTCAATCCTTAATCCAACCAATCCAGTCAATCAATAATGTCATAGTTTCTAATCACATCAATGGTCCTGATCCACATCTTGTTGTAAACCCAATCAATCAGTCATCCTTGTGTTGATATAGGTATATATTATTCCCCGCAATGACAACACTATTATCATCATCATCATCAATAAATCAATCAATAAATTTATGGTTTATAGCTTGATAGGGGAAATACCTTGTTTTTTTTTGAATAATTTGTGCATGTTTGCTTTCTTTCTTGTGTGTTATCATTTTATCTTGCATTTGTATCAAATCTGTATTAATATGATCATCTCAACTGAGCGCCTATCATTGACCCTCGCCTATTATGAGGTCAATCATCATCATCCTATCATTGATCCTCACCTATCATGAGGTCAATCATCATCATCCTATAATTGACCCTCACCTATCATGAGGTCAATCATCATCATCCTATAATTGACCCTCACCTATCATGAGGTCAGTCATCATCATCATATCATTGACCCTCACCTATCATGAGTTCAATCATCATCATCATCCTATCATTGAAACCCACCTATCATGAGGTCAATCAACATCATCCTATCATTGATTCTCATCTACCATGAGATCAATTATCATCTAATCATCAAACATCATCATCATCATATAATCTATCAACATCATCAACATTATCAAAACATTGGTTGATGCTTTAATCACACACACATCACAAGAAAATAAAATAAAAACATTTTGGGATCCTTTTTAATTTTTTCAAATGGGGCACCAATTCATCAAAGTGGCAGGCTCAATTTTATTTATCGAGAGATAAATCATTTCAACATCATAAAATTTGAAAATCATCAAAAATTTTGAAAAATTCAAAAAAATATCATCGATTTATCTCCCGAGGGGGCATATATCCATCATCACTCGAAATAAGAATATGGGGCATATCGGATCAGAAATTTTTTATCGGTAGTACCAACAATTTTTTCTTTAAAGAAATGTGTAAACACATCACTTCAAAGAGGGGAAAAATATATACACCTAAAATTGGTCAAGATAATTGATTAATTAAATACAAGGTATTTAATTAATAAATCCTCTTAATTCATCTAATAAATTGAAAAAATTATTTATATAGTTCAATTTCTTAAATTCTTTCTAAAATCATTTTCTTCACGATTTAATTAAATAAACAAATCTAACTACTTTGTTAATTATTTGATTAATTCTCTTTCATTAAATTTGAATTTTTAAATTCAATTTTAACACATTTCTACATAACTTTCTAACCTCCTTCCACCTCATCAAGTGTCACATGAATTTAAATATCTCTAATTTTTAAATGGAATTATCCTCAACAAATTTGAAACAAACTTTGGACAGTTAGCTTCTCCATCTCATTTATTCTATTTAACACTTGGAAAAATGTTCTTTTAAAAGGAACTCTCTCCATGATTCCCTCTAACTTCTTCATCCTCCACCATTCATCTTTCTAGGTGAAATATTGATTGTTGAATTCTCCCACATCACAATATGCCTTGGAGATCTTATAAATACAACATCATTTTGTGGAATTTTATATCACATCTTTGAGCAAACTTACTCTGCAGAAATTGTCTTTGAGAATTTAAGAGCATTTGGACATTTAGAGCATTCAACATTTAGCACAGTAGAAGCATAATAATTTAGAAACATGGCTTAGTTCTTAGCTATATTTCCATTATCATAGTAGTTTTATACAACATTTGCATCATAGTCTTTAGCATCATATCCATTATCATATCACCATTATAATTAACAACATATCACATAGTTTATCATGTAGGGATAGATTTATTGCATCTTTCAACATTCCATTCCTCAGGATGCCATTCTAACAGTCATAGTGCATACATAAATCTAAGATCCAACATGATTTAATGAATCCTTGAAGATAGGAAACAATGGAACAATTTTAGGGAGTTTGTTGTGTTTTAATTAGATAAATTGGTTATTTTGATTTCCCTAATCTAATATGTTTCATTGATTGTGTGTTGTTATTACTCATTCACATATTTCTTGCACACATAAATTATACCTAGATGATTGTTTTATCTTGTACTATCAAAACTCAATGGAAGTTGTATGGAATTTATTCTCAGGTCATCATGGTCTAATTATACCATCGATGTTTGTACTAATTTTCAACATAATAATGGCTCAATGATGATAAAAGCACAAAAAAAAAATGGAAACATTGCACCTTATTTTTTCATGATAGATTAAATTGCATCCATATTGGTTTTTCATCTATATTTCAGGATTTTTCAAGGTTGGAACAATTTTAAAAAATGATGTTATCTCTATTATTAAATGGATTGAGCACACTGTAAATTACCAAAAGAATATAATTTCCATATAGTTGCATAATCATCTTGCATATCATACATACACTAGAATGTGTTTAAGCATAATTCATCCATCCATCCATTATATCATCTCATTTGCATTAGAAAATAAGAAAAATAGGTGCATTGCATACCATTTGCATCAGGAAAATATAAAAGATAAATCTCATTAACATATCATCATCCATATGCATTATGAATCATATAGTCATGCATTCATACATTAGACATCATAAACCATCCGTTTATACATTTATCGAAAATTCACATTTGAAAATATCCAAAAAAGAAAACACAAAGCATTATCATGATTCATACATTTGCATTGATCATCATATTCACATTATAAAAATCCCAAAATAAAACATTTCTCATTCATCCATCTATCTATACAATTAGTTATTCATTCATACATTAGATCATATATGCATTCAAAAAATAGAAAAAAATATACAGTACATTCCATATTGCATTCATCTCGTACATCATATTAAAAGTATCATCCATCTCATAGCATACAATATCTTTCATAATGCATCATAGGACCAGATCATCATTTCATCCATACACAATCATGCCATAATCAAAATAAGTTACATATGAACATCAGATAAGCATCATAGCATAAGAGCATATATCATATCCATACATCATTATCATGTAATCATATAAGCCATCACATCGTATACAACATATTAATTAAATGCATCATAGGAATCCATAAAAAAAACACATAAACACATATAGATAAAAATCATCAATGTCTCATGTCATATATAAATCATAAAATCATAATGTTAAGAGTAAAATGATATCAACATCTGAAGAGGCACATCATCAAAAATGTGGAAATATCACAATGTCTCAATTAAAATTGGTGTATAGATCATCAAATGTCTCAAAGTATAAGAAATATAAAAGCATAAGAGCTATGAGGTGCTCCCCTAGACCTCACTGGCCTAGCTAAACCTCTAGTGGCACCCCCTGATGGACCTATACTTAGGTCTGGACCAAGATCTCTTTGTGGTGGTTGTGTCACACCCATACTAGTGGTCTGAGACTGGCTGCATGCTAATCTACTTTGAGCATAACTCACCCTCTGCTCTACAGGAACAATGGCATGATATCAGCCTTGAGATTACTCTACCTCTCTGGTGACTCAAGTGACCTCCCTCATAATGTCACCAATGGTAGTCCCCTCTTCCACTCTCTATAATCTGTCGACCAAGGCCACTGCTTGCTCACCTTGATATCTAGCCACATCTCTCTCAACTGCCATTGTGGCTACTTATTCTTGTGCTTGCATAGCCTATGCCTGCACCTCTGTGAGCAAGGCCTGAACCTGTGTCAACTATCTCTATAGTGTCTAAACCTACAACTGTAAAGCATCTATTTATGTCTTCTACTACTACCAGGGCACCCCAATTTTGCACATGTTACTATGTTGCAGCCACTAAATATATCCTTTCTTGAGGCACTATGAAATTCATGACACCAAATGTTACACCTCTACAACCACCACCTCTTCTTCCACCACCTCTGCAATTACCTCCTTCATCATCTCCACCACCATCATCATCTCCCCCATTAGTGCTCTCCTCCACATCCTCCTACTCATCTCTTTTATCTCTCCTCTGCCTGGGTGCACATGGTGGTGCCCTCTCCTCATCATCTAATCAAGGCACTGGCTTGTCTGGACTCAAAAACTAAGTAAATGAATGAGTAAATAAATATTGTGCACAATCCAAAAATTAGGGAGCCTCTATAATCTCTAGGTGATACTCCCAAATCATTGGCTGCAATTCATAGTACTCCTATAAGGTGACCTCATATGAGAAAAATAGACCCCACTCTACTATATCCTACCATTGTGCATAGTGAGCCACTCCTTGGGGCATGCACTCTACCCTACCATACTATAGGTGTACTGTTTCAAGGAGGAATCTCTTGATGATAAATGGTTTCCAATCGATTAGATATATCACTATACATAGATATGACATCTCTATATCATCCTTTGGCCATTGCTCGCAATCCAAATAAGGCCTCCATATAACAAAATATAGGTCGTCCAACACCCTCCTCCAATAATCTATTTTTCCCAGCTTATGCTGGACAAATGGACTTGCATAAACATGAACATAGGGTCTCCCAGTTGGCCTCTATCTCTTTTTGACTGGTCTCATGACAACTATATTCTCCCATGCCTATATTTGTAACAGTGTGACTCTGACTGCCAAACTGTAGGCTCTAAGATACACTACCTAGTGAAGATCATGGTGTAAGTGAGAAATCATACATGATCCCCATGCATATATATTCTGATGAAGGATCGAGCTCTCTAACATCCAACCCCAACCAACTAATAGTCCCTTCAACCTACAGTTAGGACATAGGCATCCACCAATAAAGCTGGCAAGCACAAATGGCAATGTTGCATTACCATCAAATATATCCTACCACAAGATCTCATAACCACAAATTTGGTCATCCTCAAATACTCTCCTCAAGGCATCAGTCTCTCCCTGCTTGGTGACATCAAAAACAACCAAATCTCCAACCACTGGAATCCATAAAATCTAGTAGACATCCTCTGGTGTGATTGTCATCTCACCAATGAGTAAATGGAAAGTGTTGTGGTTGCTATGCCACCTCTTTGCCAAAGCTATCAAGAGTCCCCGATTAATCCTCATCCAAGTTGTATCTAACAATGAATTCAACCCACACCATCCAATGAAATTTCTCTCACCCTGATCTAAATGTGGTATTGAATCCCACGTCCTCGTGAAGTACTCCTATGACATCAAGGTATATGAAGGCTCCTATCATCATAACATATCAAATTACCAATCAAACATCAGTAAACCTATCAATCTAATCAGCTCTAATAATATTTTGATTACATCTCATGAGCATTTTTCAATGTCCTCACCTATCATGAGTAAAATCATCAATTAATCATCTTATCAATTAGTTAACCTATCATCGATCCTCACCAATCATGAGGTTGATCATCATCAATCAATCAATGATCCTCACCTATCATGAGGTCAATCATCATATAATCTATCAACATCATCAAACAACACCTAATCGAAGGTTGAGATGATAAAAAATCATGAAAATTAGAGAGCCTAATCTAAAAATCATCAAACTAGCTTGTATTCACTAAAATAGGGTTTCAAAGTGCTAAAAATATGCATGTGCCAGAGAAATTCAGCAATACACCAAAAAAGGGTCTCTATGCGCCAAATATAAGTATGCACCATTGAAATTAATCAATGTGCTAAACCCCTCTATCAATGCGTAGTTAATTCTATGTGCTAAAGAAACTACCTATTGTGCTAAAACTTGACATCATTGTGCCAAAAGACCCTATGCACTAGGGAAATAAACCTATGTGCTAGAAGTTCCTATGTGCTACAACATTGACCTATGTGCTAAAAACCTAGCCCTATGCACTAAACAATTGAATGTGCTACTACAGTCTATAGATATGCCACTTTGGTGACCTAATGCACTAAAACATATAAAAATAGTTTTTAAACATGAAAGGAATTTTGAAATGCAAAAACCACGAGGAGGTTTTTCGGGGTACATATCGGAGGTCCATACACTATCGAAAGCTTGTGCCATCACATACACTTGAATCAATGTTTCTGAAAGGGGATCACCATCTTGCTCCAATTGCTCAAGATTTTTCTCTCTCTCAAACTTTCAAATTTGTAAATACACAAATATGCTTCTTTTTCACTCCTTTTTACCTTTTAAAGGGTGATTAAGTGGGTAATTAAGTGACATTGTTTTATTTTATTTTTCAAAGGGGCTTAATTCATGAACTAATCAACTAGGGTAGATTTCACTATCATTTTCGGGAGATAAATCATTCTTGCATCATAACATTTTGAAATCATCAAAATCATCAAAAATTTCCAAAAAATCTGAAAAAATTCAAAAATTCATCGATTTATCTCCCTAGGAGGCATATATTTGTCATCACCTAAAAATCAGTGTTTGGGGCAGTAAATTTTTTTTCTTTGAAGCAATGTGTAAACACATCACTTCAAAGAGGGGCAAAATGTGTACACTTAAAATAAGTCAAGATAATCAATTAATTAAATACAAGGTATTTAATTAATAAACTCCTTTTAATTCATCTACTTATAAATAAATTACAAAATCTATTTATATAGTCCATTTTCTTGATTCTTCCTATCTAAAATAATTTTCTTTTTTATTTAAATAAATAAAAAAATCTAGCTAATTTGTTTTATTTGATTAATTCTCTTTCATTAAATTTGAATTTCTGAATTCAATTTTCTCACATTTCTACATAATTTTTTAACCTCCTTCCAGATCGTCAAGTGTCACATGAATTTAAATATCTCTAATTTTTAAATGGAATTATCCTCAACAAATTTGAAACAAACTTTGGACACTTGGCTTCTCCATCTCATTTATTCTCTTCAACACTTGGAAAAGTGTTCTTTTAAAGGGAGCAATCTCGTTGATTCCCTCTAAATTCTTCATCCTCCATTGTTCATCTTTCCAGCTGAAATCTTGACCGTTGAATTATACCACATCATATTATGCCTTGGAAATCCTATAAATATAGAATCATTCTCTTGCATTTCATAACACATCTTTTAGCAAACTTACTCTGTAGGAATCATACTAGCATTTGGAGAGCATTGGCTTAGAATCTTTAGTTTGCATTTAGCATTTACATTATAGTATTGTTATAATGGAAAATTTCCTTTTTAGAATCATAGCATTGTATTAGTTTTATAGATTTATCCCAGTATTACATCTCATAATTAGCAAAAAATCTTCACATCATTTACACAGTATTAATCTCATCCATCACTTAGCCTTTTATATCCAAAAAAAATACAAAAACATGGTAATTTAGGAAATTAGCTTTGTATTTCATAAATATTCTTATTTCTTAGGTTTCCATCTGATAAATTCATGTGCAACACATAAATAAATCTGAAGAAATGCATGATTTTGAGGGTCCTTAATATTAGAGAGCAATGAAATGATTTTAAAGAGTAGATATAGTAGCTTGTCTTGTTATTTCAATCTCTTTCATGTAAGAAGTTTCATTGATGTGTGCTGGATTTACATTGCTAATTCCCCATTTTAATATCACACAGTATGTATGCCTATATGTATGTAATATTGTATCTACATCTGTGCATGTATTCTTTTATGTATTTAGTATTGTATGTACATATGTATTATGCTTGTATATATGTAAGTATGTATGTATTTATGCATGTCTTTAGAGGGAGGGAGAATTTTAAGAGAGAGTTGGAGAGGTAGTGATAGAGAGGGTATGAAATGGATATTCTAAGAGAGAGGGAGTGAGAGGGACTTATCTAGGTAGTGTGGGAGGGATAAAGGGAGAGGGAGAGAGAGATAGGGGGTGGGAGAGATATAATTGAGAGAGAGGGAGAAAGAGAGAGGGGGGAGATAGAAAGAGAGAGGGGGAAAGAAAGAGAGAGTTATGCAAGTATGGTTCCAAAGGGAGATACTTGAGAGATAGATAGTGAGAGGGAGTGTAAGAGAGATGGAGTGGGAGAGGGAGGGAAAGGGTGTGGGATGGAGTGAACTAAGAGAGGGAGAGATAGAGGGGGTTGGAGTGAGAGGGACTTATCTAGGTAGGTTGGGAAGGATAGATAGAGAGAGGGGGGGAGAGAGAGTTACCTAGGTAGAGTGATAGAGGGAGAGACTTGAGAGAGGGAGTGGGAGAGATATGGAGTGATGGAGAGGAAATTGGAGGGAGATAGAGAGAGATATATAGAGGGAGCAAGAGAGGGTGGTAGGGATTGATTGAGTGAGAGGTACGTAGAAAGAGGGAGAGGATAGATGGATACAATAAGAGAGGGTACGAGAGAGGTATGGAGAGAGAGGTAAGATGTATAGTTAGAGAGAAAGGGATAGGGATTGAGGGTATAGGGTTGATGGTTTAGGGTATTAGAGTTTAAGGGTTGAGGGTTGAGGGATGAAGGTTGAGGGTAGAGGGTAGAGGGTAGAGGGTATAAGGTTTAATGGTTTAGGGTTAAAGGTTTTAGGGTTGAGGATTTAGGGTTAATGGTAGAGGGTTTAGGGTATAGGCTTGAGGGTATATGGTTGAAGGATTAGGTTGAGTGCCCAATGTAAATGGTAGAGGGCATAGGGGAAGATATTTTAGGGTTGAAGGGTTAAGGGTTGAGGTTTGAGAATTTAGGGTTGATGGCTTAATGTGTAGGGTAGGAGATAGAGGGTAGATAGTTTAAGGGTTGAGGGTTAAGGGTTTATGGTGTAGGATTGAGTGTATAGAGTTGAGGGATTAGGGCTAAGGGTCCAATGTATAGGGGTTGAGGGATTAGGGTTTAAGAGTTCAGTATTGAGGGTAGAGGGTAGAGGGTTTAAGGGTAGGAGGATTAAGGGTGGAGGGTTTAGGGATTATGATAGAGAGTTTTCTTAGGTTTAAGGGTAGAGAGTAGATGGTTTAATGGTTTAGGGTTTAAATACTAAGGGTTGAGGGTGCAAGGTTTAGGGTTTAGGGTTGAGTGTTTAACGGTTGAAGGGTTGAGGGTTTAGGTTTGAGAGATTAGTGTAGAGAGGGAGGGATGGATGGATGGAGATATGGAGGGATATATGAGATAGAGAGAAGGAGAGAAGAGTGGGGAGGGACAAATATATATAAGGGTTGAGGATCTAATGTATATGGTAGAGGGTTGAGGTATTAGGGTATTGTATTGAGGGTATAGGGTAAAGGGTATTGAGGTTGAGCGTTTGATGGTTTATGATTGAGGGATTAAGGTTTGAGGGTTTAATGTATAGGGTAGAGGGTTTAAGGGTTGAGGGTACAGGGTTGAGGGATTAGGTTTTAGGGTCTAATGTATAGGGTAGGGGGTATAGGGTTGAGGGATTATCGTTTAATGGTTGAGGGTAGAGGGTTGAGGGTTGACAGATTAAGGGTTGAGGTATTAGGTATTAGGGTAGAGAGTTTTCTTGGGTTTAAGGATTTAAGGGTTGAGGGATTAGGGTTGAGAGATTAGGGTTAAGGGTAGAGGGTATTGGTTTGAGGGTATAGGGTGGAGGGTTTAAGTGTTTAGGGTTTAAGGGCTAAGGGTTGAGGTTTTAGGGTTTAGGATTGAGTGTTTAATAGTTAAAGGGTTGAGAGTTTAGGGTAGACAAGGAGGGATGGATGGATGGAGAGATGAAGGGAGAATTAAGATAGAGAGAATGAGACAAGAGGAGGGAGGAAAAAATATATACGAGGGTTGAGGATCCAATCTATAGGGTAGAGGATTGAGAATTAAGTGTATAGGGTTGAGGATGAATAGGGTTTAAGGATTAGGGTATTGGGTTGAGTGTATAGGGTTGAGGGATTAGGGTCGAGGTTACATATGATTGAAGTATTTGGGTTGAGGGTCCAATATATAGGGTAGAGGGTATCAAAATTGAGGGTTATGGTTTGAGGGTTGTGGATTGAGAAATTAAGGTTTAAGGGTTGAAGGTTTAATTTATAGGGTAGAGGGTAGAGGGTTTAAGGGTTGAAAGGTTGAGGGTAGAGGATTGAGAGTATAGGGTTGGGGGATTAGGGTTGAGGGTCTAATGTATAGGGTAGAGGGTATAGGATTTGAGGGATTAGGGTTTAAGGGGTGACGGTAGAGGGTAGAGGGTTGATAGTTTAATGGTTGAGGGATTAAGGGTTGAGAGTTTAAGATTTTAGGGATTAAGGGTTGATGGTTTTATTTGTTTTAAGGGTTTAAGGGTTGACAAATCAGGGTTGAGGGTAGAGGGTTAAGGGTTTAAGGGATGAGGATTGAGGGTTTAGGGTTTAGGTTTGAGTGTTTAAGTGTTTAAGGGTTTAAGGTCTAGGGTTGATGGATTAGGTTAGATAGGTAGAGATGTATGGATGGAGAGATGGATCGAGAAGTGAGATAGAGAGAAGGAGAGAAGAGGAGGGAGGGACAAAGACATATGAGGGTTGAGGATCCAATGTATAGGGAGAAAGGTTAAAATTGATGGTATAGGTTTGAGGACCTATAGGGTTGAGTGATTATGGTATTGGGTTGAGGGTATAAGGTTGAGGGATTAGGTTTTAGGGTACATATGGTTGATGTATTAGGGTTGAGGATCCAAAATATAGGGTAAAGGATATCAAGGTTGAGTTTTAGGTTTTGAGGGTTGAGGATTGAAGGATTAATGTTTCAGGGTTGAGAATTGAGGTCTGAGGGTTTAATTTATAGGTTAGATGGTAGATGGTTTAAGGGTTTAGGGTTGTTGGTTTAAGGTTGAGGGTAGAGGATTGAGGGTATAGGGTTGAGGGTCAAATGTATAAGGTAGAGGGTATAGGGGTTGAGGGATTAGGGTTTAAGGGTTGACTATTGAGGGTTCAGGGATTAGTGTAGAGAAATTAGAGTTGAGGGTAGAGGGTATTGGGTTAAGGGTAGAGGGTAGATGGTTTAAGGTTTGGGGGTAGATAATTGAGGTATTAGGGTAGAGAGGGAGGGATGAAGGGAGGGAGAGATGGAGGGATAAGTGAGATAGAGAGGAGCGAACATAAGGGATGGAAAAAGATATATGAGGATTGAGGATCGAATTTATAGGGTAGAGGGCTGAGAATTGAGGGTATAGGTTTGAGGAACTATAGGGTTTATGGTTTAGGTTATTGGTTTTAAAGGTTGAGTTATTAAGGGTTTAGGGTGTAGGGATTATCATAGAGAGTTTTCTTAGGTTTAATGGTTTAATTTTTTAGGATTATGATTGAGGGACTAGGGTTAAGGGTAGAGGGTATTGAGTTGAGGGTATAGGGTAGAGGGTTTAAGGGTTGAGGGTTTAGGGTTGAGTATTTAAGGGTTTAAGGGTTGATGATTTAGGTTTAAGGTATTAGGGTAGAGAGGGAGGGATGGATGGATGGAGAGATGGAAGGAGATGTGAGATAGAGAGAACAAGAGAATAAAAAGGAGGGAAAAATATATATGAGGGTTGAGGATCCAATTTATATGGTAGAGGGTTTAGAATTAAGGGTATAGGGTTGAGGGTTAAGGGTTGAGGATTGAGGGTTTAAGGTTGATGGTAGATGACTGAGGGTATAGGTTTGATGGATTAGGGTTTAGGGTCAAATGTATAGGGTAGATGGTATAGGGGTTGAGGGATTAGGGTTTAAGGGTTGAGGGTTGAGGGTAGAGGGTAGAGGGTAGAGGGTAGAGGGTTGAGGGTTTAAGGGTTGAGGGATTAAGGTTGATGGTAGATGATTGAGGGTATTATTTTGAGGGATTAGGGTTGAGGGTAAAATGTATAGGGCAAAGGGTATAGGGGTTGAGGGATTAGGGTTTAATGGTTGAGAGTTGGGGCTAGAGGGTTGAGGGTTGAGGGTTTAAGGGTTGAGGGTTTAGGGATTAGGATATAGATTTTTTTTTGGTTTAAGTGTTTAAGGGTTGAGGGATTAGTGTTGAGGGTAGAGGGTATTGGGTTGAGGGTAGAGGGTTTAAGGGTTTAAGGGTTGAGGGTTGATGGTTTAAGGTTGAGGGTAGAGGATTGAGGGTATAGGGTTGGGGGATTAGGGTTGAGGGTTGAATGTATAGGGTTGAGGGTATAAGGGATGAGGGATTAGGGTTTAGGTTTTGAGGATTGAGGGTTGAGGGATTAAGGGTCAAGAGGGTTGAGGGATTAGGGTAGAGAGTTTACTTAGGTTTAAGGGTTAAGGATAGAGGGTATTGGATTGAGGACCTATAGGGTTGATGGTTGAGGGTATTGGTTGAGAGTATAAGGTTGGGGGATGAGGATACAGGGTTGAGGGTTTAAGGGTAGAGGGATTAACGGTTGTGGGTTGAGGGTAGATGGTAGAAGTTTTAAGGGTTACAAATGATTATAGTCTATCAGTTTAAGGGGTAGATGTTTTAAGGGATTAGGGTTTAAAAAAGATGGTAATCAAGAAAAAAGGCGTGATTTGGTTATTTAGAAGATCCTAGTGTATTAGTTTACGCACATGTTTTATGAAAATATAGTGTATGAGTATGCAAGGCATACCCATAGAGCCTGATGGTTGGACAAAAAATTCAAGCTATGGAAGGACACCTTTCTAGTTGGCAACATATTTTTAGTGGTCAACTATTTAGAGAACTACACTCTATAGCCACAATGTGAGGTGTAGTCACAATATTACAACTCCACATAGGTTTTGATATTTGTGCACATAGCATTCATTCATGTAGCTAATAGTAAAAAGGACCAAAGGAAGGTATTGAGGTAGTATCACTTTTATATTAGTTATGATCGCACACATTCTCTAGAGTTCATGAAAGGTTGATTCTAGTTGTTCTATAGTGATTTGGCTTAGAGGGGCATAGAATATGGTCGGTATATAATATGATCAAATAACTGTGAAACATAGTTCAAGAACTTGCACATGTTCTATTAGTTGTGTAGGATGCATATCATTACATGTGTTCAACATATGTGAAACTTTTGTAAGGCCGAGAATGGAAAGGGGGAGCATGATGGGTAGGAGCATGTGTAAAAAAATCATTAGCATGAGAATAATTAAAGTATAAAGACAATGAAAAGTTGACATAATGTAAAATCAATCGTCGAGTGGCGTAATGCTTCAATGGGTCTAGGTAATGAAGGTAAATCTATAGTTTGTAGATTTTTTAGGTTGATGGATGATACTAACATTGCACCATATGAGGATTGTTTTACACTAATAGGATTGAGTGAGCTACACTCTTTCCTTAGCTTAGATGTAGGTTCATGGAGTATCAATACACAAAATATTGCATGATTTTTTTCTTCATGTAAAATGCAAGCCCGGGATGATTGTGAGTCAAAGGAGTGGGTTGAGAAATGGTCATTAAGTTATTTTATCTCACTTCACATCTATCAGCGTCTGACAACATTGGAACTAACATAGATGGATTCATTCATCGACTTTGACCACATATGAGATCTAGTTCAATCAGGAAATATATCTACTTAAATTTTGAAATTCATATTGTTAGCTTACTTTGTAGTGTATTTGTAACATTGACTAATTTCAAGAGATTTTTTTTCACATATCAATTAATGACATGTTTATGTAGTTATATCAGATAAAGACAACGAAGAGGGAAAAAATTATTACTTGTGTTTTTGTGTTGAGGCCAAAAATAAATTGGAGGCCCCAATTATAGATGGAGAAAACATCAAATATCGTATAGGCTCAGTTTTTGTTACTGAAACATCGCTTAGAAGGTACCCACACAATAGTGTTAAATATTGGTTGTTTCAATAATTTGACACGCATCAAAATATTCTTCATTACTCAAACCTTGTTGTGGCATTCAATGTTCATTTGACAAAATATGGGGGTAGAACTTTGAACAAGACATTGTGGAAGGTCCGTGAGTCTGACCATGAGGTAATACTTGACACAATAAATAGTAGAGCAGACCCAAATGGTTTGCTAGATTAATTTGTAAGTATTCAAATTGGTTCTTATTAATTTATACTTGTATGCACATGAATTTGTATGATGCTATTGCTATGATGCAAATGCTATCATCTAATGTTTATATCATGTATGTAGGTGGTTGTTGAAGTTATCAGGCTTGCAAATGTAGCACACTTCACATTTAGAATTGTGGCAAAGGATACAAAGTTCAATGGTATTTCATTTTTCTTAGAAATATGCAAAATAAATGATGAAGGATATTATAAATAGATAAGTAAACTATGTGGAAGATCAAATAGGTTACATAAATAGGTTACAAGTATCCAAAAGGTTGGAAAGTCATATTTTGGTTATGTTATATTCATAAGAGGTTGTTTTGTGCAATAGGTATCTTGGAACTCCCAATGAAGATAAATGGCTAGGAGTGACTAAGTTGAGAGAGTGGAATGCCTATCCTCAATGGAAGCATCAAGATTTAAGCCTTGATGTTTTCGAGTTGGAACCAAATGGTGTGTATTATTCTGTCTGTAAATGTCTTCCATCTATTTTCATTTCATTTCCATTTTGGATTCTCTTTATTTTTCTTTTTTTACTTTTCCTATTTGTAAGTAACCTAATAAAAATTGATTGGTTTCCCCTTGTATAAAATTCTCATTTATGAGCCATCCAAGAGAATCTTAGCCAAAAAAGTAATGCAACATCCTTATTTTGATGATCTTGACAAATCTCAATTCTGATTTGAAGCCATTATAAAAGAGCGTGTGAAGCTTAGTGAGGGAATATCAAGTTATTCATTTGAAGTTAACCTCATCATTAGAACCTATGATGCAGACATTATAAGAGAATATTGAATGTATGAGTGATATTGTAAAAAATATGTGAGAAAAGAGTACCTAAGGTATTGTGCCTAGAAGTACAAGCACTTGGGTTTCAAAATGGTGTATGAAGCATATTAGACAATTGTAGCACAAATAGAAGAATTATGACAACCAGATAAATCTCATTTTATTGTAAACATCATATTATTAATATAGTGAGTGCAATAACCATTGATGGTTACTAATCATTTCCTCTTCTTTTTTTATTCTCTCCCTATTATAACTAGTACCAATTGACTAACTTATTATAAAAATTTCATTTATTAAAACAAATAAACCTAATGATTATATATCAATATCAATATAGCATACGGTCTATTCAAATAAACACTTGTTTTGATATTTACTCAAGTTTTGTGTAGACATGTAAAATATACATGCACCTGATCCTGATCTTGATCCTACTAATGTCATTTCTACCTGAATCATACTCCCAACATTTCATCATATTTTGTCTCTTCATTTAATAAATCATTATTTATTTAATTAAGTCTTTCTCCCCCATCGATTAAATTAATCAATTTAATTTAATTAACCTTATATCTTTGTTTAATTAAATAAGTCATTTTATTTAATTAAAGTCTCTAAAGTCCTCTTATTAAATTGAATAAATTAAACCTTATTTGATTTAATCTAACATTATCTCACTTAGTTAAATAAATCAAAATCATTTATTTAATTAATCATTTTCTCTCAATTCCGATTTAAATCAATGCATAAATTTAAGTCAAAATTGTCAAATCATCTAATCCCTCATTAAATTAATCAAATCCTTGATTAAGTTAATCCCTATCACTAAAATCTTCTAGAGAATGCAAGTTGCACATGAAAATAGATTTAATTCATTTATTAAATCTCTATTTTCCCTCACATGGCATCCAAAGGGAATATTCCCTCAAATTTGAATTCAAATTCAAATGGTCTTGGTCCTTCCAAAAAGGAATTTAATGTCTTTTACATGTCCTTGGCCTTGAGCCAAGTGACATTAACTCCATTTGTTTCATCCCCCCTAAACATGTCACTTCATAAAATTCAAAATTCAAACTTGCACATTGATCAACCTTCAAATATTCACATCTTGACAAGTGGCACTTAGCCATTGGATGTTGAATGATCCCACATTGCTCAATTTAATTCATTATTCCAATTTGAAATCTATAAATGAGAGACTCTTCCTCTCATTCTAGGATCCACAATTTCATGCAAGGTTACTCTCTTCACATTGAGAGCTAATTTTGCCCATTTCCACTCAACCATTCATCATTTTCATAATTTATAGTTAGGTTATGCTCAAATCTCCTTGGAAGATTTGACCATTTCACAAATCATATACATTGCAACTTAGGAGTTGGGAAAGGGCCAATTTCAACATTCAATTGGCACCAATTCCCCCATGGGATTTTAAGTTTATTGGCTAAATTAGGATTTACATGCTTTTTTACATTGTGTTCTACATTTTCCTAGTTTGATCTTTAATAGATGGATTTCATGGGGAATCTCTCATGCTTGTATGAATTTGATCTAGTAATTTAACCTTATTTGTTATTCTTGTGCATTTGCAAGTTTAGGGGTTCATATTTTGGCACTAGAAGGAGGGCAAATCTCAAAGATTTCATCACATTTTTTAACATTTTTGTGTTTTTTTAATGTTTTTTTTGTACACAGGAAAACCGTGCCTCACACAGTCCTGTAGTGCTATATTGTGCCACTTTTAAAGGCATGGTTCTATATTGCACCTCTTTCAGAGGTGCGATGCTATATTGTACCACTTTTAGAGGTGTGACGCTTTACCAAACTGCACAAAACTTCTAAACTGTGTCGCACCTACTTTCGTGCCTATAAATTTTCAAAATTATTTACTATGCCGCACACAGTCACATGGTGCTATATCACACCATTGTCAGAGGTGCGACACTATATTGCGTTGCACTTATTCCAAACAACACCACACTAGCTTTCCCACCCAAAAATTTCAAAATTTCAAAGTTTTTCGCCTCAAAAACTATCGCGTGACCATATTGCACCGCACCTATAGTCTATGTTTCTATAGAGTGTCACTCCTATTCAAACGCGTGGCACCATATAGCATCGCTTCTGTTCCAAACTACACCGCACTTGCTAACTGCATCGCACCTGCAGATTTCTGACTTTTTAACATATTTTTATGATGCAAGAACATCCCGAGGTCATAAGTTTTGACTCAGATGTGGCTTTTTCTCAAATTTTATAGGTGGTTTCCTTATGAGGTGGCATGTGGTTTGGCAACCAATCTAGATGGGTTGGATGTCATCTTGGCACATTTCTGGGGCTTAGAACTTTCATCTTGGCCCTCAAAATGACATTTTAAAGTTTTTTCTTAATTTTTTGAAAGTTGTTTTTATTAATAACTCAAAGTCCATGTTTCAAATTTAGGATGTTAGTTGGAAATTCATCACATATTAGTTTTATAAAGTTTTTGGAAAAAAATAAGACTCTCAAAATCATAGATGCAAAATTACCAAAAATGGAAAAATCTTATAATTGTTGAAATTTTCATAAAAAGGAAACAAAATTGTGATCAAAAGTGAAGGAAGGAAAAACGAAGGCCAAAGTGTCTTGATGATATTATCATCTCATCGTATCAAGTGTTTTTAAACACTTTTGAGAGAACTTATAATCCCTATCTAAGGATTTGTGCACTTTATGCTTTAGGAAACACTAAATTTTATTTGGGTCCTAAAAAGAGCATTACAAATTCTTCCAATCTTTTGTTGCAAACAAAGGGCTTAAAAATAACCTTAGGAAAAACATACTAGATTATGTTTAAAGGTTTAAAAAATTGAACAAAGCAATATCACATTTCCATTGGTGTTTAAAAAAAACTCATTATTGCTTTGAGGAATTTAAAATGAATATGTGTTTTTTGTGTCTTGTAACTTTTTTTCCAAAGTAGTATCTGTTAGTGTAATTAATTAATTAATTATTACACTACCATAAGTTAACTTAGGCATTAATTAATCATATTAGTCCCAGGTTACTTTAATCATTTAATAAAGTTGTTGAGATAAGATTCCCTTCTAAAAGATGAGTTGTCTTTTCTAGAACTTATCTCCATCTTGTTATTATTCCCTAAGTAGTTGGTTAGGGTTTTTTGTTGTCATGTGAAGTGTGATTTGAACACTTGGCAACATCCTTTGCATTTTAGTTTTAGCACTTGCCTATATGATCAGACATATGTACTCTTTGTAAATATTCATCTGTCAATCAATCAATACTTTCTTTGTGGTTGAATATTTCTTCAAACCCTTGTTTGTTTTCTCCATCCATTCTCTTCCTTGTGATAGGTATCCATTTGCATGTAGGTGATCTTGGAGTCTGAAGTTGGTTTTGACAACTTCTACATGGTATCAGAGTTTTCCTGCTACATGTTTGTTCTTGTTTAAAGAGTTTGGAGCTATTTGAAACTACAAGGGATTGTTGCATGCTATTTTTTATTGGAGTCGTCATCAGATTTGCTTCAAAACTCTAGTTTTCACTCATTTGTAGTAAAAATGGTTTCTGGGTTTTGTAGCCAACGTTCAAATCTAAACTAGGTATTTTTTAGATTTTGCATATCTTGCACAGATCTGGAGAAAATCACTGTTAAAAAAGCGATGCGTGTCATTTTTCTCCTAGCCAAAGGTTAAAAAAATTCAATTTTTCATCTTCTGCTTCTTGGATCAAAAAACAATTTCTGGGTTTTATTTCTAGCATCAAAATATTTTTGGGTTTCTATTTTTCTCTACATACGGTGAGTAGATTTTCTAGAAATTAAGTTAGAAATAAACATTTTTTGCTAGAAAATTCGTTTCCTACAAGCCAAATTCAGTTTTTGAAAAATTTATAACTTTTGGCCACAATGTCCGTTTTTGGCAAACGAGATATTGATGGAAAGCTTGTTTCTAGCAATTCATAATGGTGTAGGCCATGTTTCCAGATTTGGTCATCTACACAAATTTGAAGTTATTTTCATCATGGAGGTAGATGTAAACACTGGTTTGCTCATGCACTCTTTTTTGTTTGCATGTAGTAGGTTTGCATTTTGTTTTTAATTTATGCATGTTTTGCATATTCTCTCATTTCGTAATCATTGGGTATTGTAATAAATGAACTGATATAAAGTTCCATCAGGGGGGTTTCTTGCATAATAATCTGATTAGAGTGTGCATGCACTTTGATCTTCATTGTGTTTTGATGACAACTCACATGGGTTGTAATCTAGTTTCTTAGTTTTTGTTGGCCATATTTTGTCTTAGTTTGACACATATCAGATTCATTTTGGAGCTATCTCAATTTGAGGGCCACTAAATTTGTGGTTAATGTTCTTGAGTCTTTATGGCACTTGTTCTCATGGAAAATTTTTAGTCTCAGTTTGACATCGGCATCGAGATTCACGGCTTCCAAATTCTGTCATCATCTTTTCATCTACTGTTGCTTTATGGATTCTAGGGTTGTTCCAGTTTGGTGCTTTCGAGTGTTCTATGGCATTGTGTCTGTTGTTGCATTATTATGATTCTGATATGGTTTCTTGTAGATAAAAGTATCTTTCCTTGCTTGCCGGATTGCGGTTCCAGTATTACTCCACAGTGTTCTTCCAGTGCTTCTTTGTTGCAGTCATCTCATTGTAGGAGGGTTTTTCCCTTTAGGTTTCCTTCTCTACTTCATTATTGCATTTGTACATGGGTACCTGATTAGGTCTTGTTCTCGGGACCCATTCATACTTTCTTTCATTCATCTTAGTTTTAGGTGCATGCTTATCTAGTCTCCCTAAGTTGCACTTATGGGGGCGTGTTAGTGTAATTAATTAATTAATTATTACACTAGCATAAGTTAACTTAGGCATTAATTAATCATATTAGTCTTAGGTTAATTTTAATCATTTAATAAAGTTGTTGAGATAATATTCCCTTCTAAAAGATGAGTTGTCTTTTCTAGAACTTATCTCCATCTTGTTATCGTTCCCTAAGTAGTTGGTTAGGGTTTCTTGTTGTCACATGAAGTGTGATTTGAACACTTGGCAACATCCTTTTCATTTTAGGTTTAGCATTTGCCTATATAATCAAGCATATGTACTCTTTGTAAATATCCATCTATCAATCAATCAATAATTTCTTTATGGTTGAATATTTCTTCAAACCTTTGTTTATTTTCTCCATCGATTCTCTTCCTTGTGACAGGTATCCATTTGCATGCAGGTAATCTTGGAGTCTGAAGTTGGTTCTGACAACTTCTACAATATCATTTAAGAAGGCATATGTGCTTCTCTCACGCTTCACAGTGATCTTGAGAATCAAAATTATTTTTGGTGACACTAAGTTTCATAAAACATTGCCTCCACATTTCATTTTTTTGGGAATTAAAATTGAACCAAACATGTGAGTGTGAGCATGATATATTGTGAGTGTTCTCCCCTTGTTTTTCAACAAAGGTTGATTGAACTACGGGATATGCTAGCTTGCTATTCTTTATCTTAGTGGGTCTGTCTTGTGGGAAAAAATAATCACCCAAAGGAATGACATAACCGGGAACACGCTAAAGCCAAACGACTTCCAACTAGTATATAAGTGTGGATTCTTGAGGATCGTTCAAGAATCACAAGGATTATTCCAATGATAAGGGAAGCAATGGTCTCTCGCCGTACTGTATAGTCCCCCACAAACACAATGTTGGAATTAAAACCTTGTTTAGAAAATGTCAAATCGTTATCTATTTTGTTGGTGGAAAAGGTCATGTCTTTTGAAGCTACCCCACATTATACATGCGGTTTTGCTGTAGAGATGAAAAGTATGCCATGGGAGATTCATGGGTATTGATGCTTGGCTTACCCGAGAAGTGTGTGTCCTGGATGGGAGCCAGCGTGGTCAAGCATTTAGTCATCCACACAGAATATGCACAGCTGGATTTATCCAAGTGGGAACCCAACAAATACTATCTTTTCACCCTAGGGTTGTGCATGTTATTGAGACACTTTGCTTGGTTCTAAAACATTGAAAAATAATCATTCACAAAGCTTTGAAATTTCAAACCCCTTAGAGGAAACAAATTTCTTTTCATGAATCTAAGTACTCTTGCTTTCCCTAGGGATCATATCCTTAGAGGTTTCTAAGTGCTTGGAGTTTATCATGATTTGTTTTCATCAAGGTTAAACACTAGGAAACCTTTGCCTTGATTTTCTTGATTTCCAAATAATGCACTTTGTGGGATGAAAGAAAAAATTAGGATATTGGACATTTAGTTTGAAAAGGCATAATCAAGAAAGTGTTTATGGTAAAAAGAACCAAAACTGAGCAAGATAATAGACAATTGAACCCCTCATGTGCTTGCGATATTTTGTCTTATGGTTTTCCATGTGAACATTGGTCTTTTGGTTTGAATTAATCCTAGGTAAAATCATGTTCTTGATTACCTTGGTCTTGTAAGTAAGTCCTCATAGGGTCATCTAGGATCAAAATCATCACTTCACCCATCTCTCGAACATCAATCAAATCCCATCTCACCAACAACTTTTGAAACCTTGGAAACATCACTTATGCTAGACTTTTGGAAAATCAACATCACCTTATTTGACTTAACACATTTAGTCAAATTATCAATCCCCTTGAGAAAATTTACCCTTAGGATAACACAACTTCCTAGGGTTTACAAGATCAAAATCACCTCATTTGGCTTAACACACCTAGCCAAATTATCCTCTTGTGTATGAATTTACTCTAGGATAACACAACTTCCAAGAGTTTACAAGTGCATAATCAGATTTGTTTGACTTAACACACTTAGTCAAAATATCATCAATCAAAATAAAATCAAACAAAGTACTAAATTCTAGCATTGATCCAAAGTTCTTAGAAGTTTAAATACCCATATCATTCACCCCTTTCATCCTTCATCTCATCGTTGGTCATAAAACCCTCAGAGGTCAACAAGGTCAAAACACGAGAGGAGCATGGAATATAAACTCAACTCATACATCATGAGTAATCCAATTCAACTAGCCTATCCAAGCCTTACGATATCAATTGATTTGCAGGACTTGCATTTGTACAATCCATACATGGGATCATTGTCTCATTCAAACATCAATGGTACAACAAATGTGAGTTTTTCCAATCTAAATTTTGGAATACCTTTCCACTTGGTATATTTAAATCAAAGTCAAAACTTACAAATCTATCAACCAAAAAATCAAGGCATGAGCCTTCCCCCTTTACCAATCATCAATCAACTGAATCCAAGCAATACTCCAATCATAAAGCAAAAAATCATACCAAATCCTCTCATCTTACCATCAATATCACAACAAAAAATGACAACCATCCAAGAAACCCCAACGGTTAACACATCTACCATTCCTCAAGTGTCTCAAGGACCAAGAATCTCAATCACACCATTCACCACTCAAACCTTGGCAATCAATGAGACTATTCTGCTCACCCCAACAATCAACACCATCCCCAACCCACCACCACTACTGCCACCACCACCAAAACACATCACGACCAATTCATTCTCCATCATGTTGCAAGATGCACAACAATTTTCCTGCCAAAAGGCACTCCAAGCCCAACAAGCTGCACAAGAGGCTCAAGTAGCCTAATAAGCACAAGCTCAAGCTCAATCCCAACACTAAGCTTGGTAGGTGAAAACACAATTTCGAGCACTATTGAATGCAATACATGAACAAGTCCATCAAAAAGTAGCACAACAAGGAGCTCAACAAAAATCTTTGTTGGCACAACAACAACTAGACCAACAAAAACCTTTGTTGGCACAACAAAAATAAGACCAAAAAAAATATTTGTTGGAACAACAACAACATGACCAACAAGAAGCATTGTTGGCCCAAAAAAAAAATGTAGGCATTACTTGTGCAACAAATCTTGCAATGGATTCCTACCATGGTTGTTGAAAACAATGATCAAGATCCATCCATGGATGAACACCCTGAAGATGTCTCCACCTCATCTAATGATCAAACCAACATATATCAAGAGCCATTTTTTAGTCATAATCAAGACCCCTCCTACAAAGATCTATTTCAAGGAGTGTTGATGTTATTTTATCCTATTGACATAAACAAAGATCCCTCGACCAATGATGATGTTGAAAAATTATCTACATCACCTAACGAGTTAGAGGACATATATCAAGAATTTATTCCAAAAAATGATCAACATCTATCACCAAGGTCTAGAAATGGTCCTTCCCAGGACATATTGACATCCTTTGACCTCATGGTTACAAATATTGAAGAAATACTCGACTCAATAGTTGATCCAAATCCACTCAAAGATCAAGAGGATATTGAGCCACTTCCCATACCTTATGACAATATCCAAGAACCCCTTGTATACAATCCATCACTTGAAATTGACCCATGTCAAGAACTTGATCCAAATCATGTTGAAAGCACTTCCAACATTAACCAAGATCATGAATTTGTATATCCAAGATACTACAATGAGGTAATGAAAACTCTCATATCCATACAAGATGTCACAAATAAGGATCATATCCACATAACACATACTCCTCCATCTACCCATAAGATGCTTTCTTTGGATGGACACGTAGATGATCTTCATTCAAAATAGGAGTCTCATACTCTTGACATCATTACCAAGGAACAAGAGTCCCCTACTCTTAACATTTGTGCACATGATCAAGATATAGATAAATCCAAAGACATATTAGAAATAGATCATGAAGAAGGCTCCTACAAAAGTCATGAATCAAAAACATCCTGTGAAATGACTCATGAGGAAGAGTTTTATGAGGACAATAAATCATCAACACTTCTTGATGAAACATTAAAATATGATATTTCACAAGATCAAGATAAAGAGATCAATCAGGAATTCATCCTACATATGGAGGATCCTATCACTTATAAATTTGGATCACTCGCCTTTTTAAGGGCAAGCTACCTCATCAATAGAGAAGTTGTCACTTTTGAAGATCCACCATAGAGTAGAGAATTATTAGCACCTTGTTTCCAAGGTAAATCATATCCTATTGTAAATAAGTTTTTTCAGTAGATGAATTATCAAGGCAGAGGATTAGGCCTACATGAATAGGGTATTCTAGAACCAATGAAAATTTTTGGCAATCCTAAGCATCAAGGCCTTGGTTATTCGATAGTCAAGGGATATAAACATATCAGTGACACCTCCATAAAACTTTGGGCAACTTTGTATCAAGAAAACATCAACATAAGGAGCACGAAGAATCCTTATGATGAAACCAAAGTCAATACTACAACTAGCCATGTCATGAATCCCCATCGACCCATCAGCCCATCCACGAATTGGGACCAACATCAAAAGAAAGAATTGAATCGAAGAATGAAAAATGTTATCAAAGAAAAAGAAGCTAAGAAGCATATCAGACAAATCAAATCCACTTGGATACCAAAGAATACAAAGAAATATTATTCCTATCAAAATCCATTAGTCAAAGAAACTATGGGGAAAAATAAAAAAGGTAAGAGTATCCATCAAAGATGTCCACAAATGTGAAAACAAGCTTCTCAAGAAACATACAAAGTGTATCAAGCAGTTTTTCCTAATTCTATGCACATTTCCATATCCACCCATTATTGCTTATCTTCCCAAGTTTGGAGAATCAAAGGTTCCAAACTGTCAACCAATCCATCTCATATTCCTAAAAAAACTCCATCCACTCCTCCATGAATGATATCCAATTCTCACATTGACCATGTATTGGCAGTGACCCTTCATCATAAGGATTTAGAAGACACTCTATTGCGATGTGCAAATAAAGAAAAAGTTAACTCTGGTATTAACAAAGTAGATCGGGGATCTCAAAAGTTGAATTCAAGTGCATGTATCTTGGAAAAGAAAATTCTTCAAGTAGGATACCGATGAAATGTTATGACAAAAGAATCTACATCAACACAATCAGGTGGTTCAGCATGAGCTTAAATATCTCTTAGAAAATACAAAAAAAAAACAAAAAAACTAAAAATCCCAAAAAATCAGAAAATAGTAAATAAAAAAATCATCCTCTAGTGAAAACCGCTTCGGCAGCACTCTGGACATGTACCATGATGAAAACCTAGAAAAGAAGTGTCATGTGTAGAATCAAACATCTACATGCACCATTTCAGGAGAAGCATCTTATCACATCCATAATAAAGCCAACATTCTAGCCATATCATCTATTCATCCATGAACCATTTATCCAATCCATTTTTATCCATCTGCATCCATACTCCAAGTTATCTCAATCTTGATGAAAATTTTGTGCACACTTTATACTTGCTTATGGTGGAAATCTTGACATGGGTCATTTTCATTGATCCTATCCTACCTAATGTTATCTGAACCTTGAAGCATTATCCAAATGATAATCCTTTGTGCAAACACCTTATCTTATCAAAAGATAATTCATATCCATTCGTCCAAGAATCCACCTATGGCCTTCCATACATTGCTAGACACTGGGGGTAGATTTTTGCATCTTGCTTCAAAAATAAATCTTGATATATATCATCCAACTTATGTGGTGATCCAAACATTGGAGAACACAAAATCAAATTGGTCAAGCATTTGTGAGCACGAATCAAAATCACTAGCCCATGGCATATTTTGATAGGAAGACATTCCTTATCATGCTTTATCTTTCATCAAACATCAATTTGAACAATCAATATCACTTGCATCTAATTTGTACTTCAACGTCACATCAAATCATCAAAAAAAAATTTCTTCCAAGCCAAGCTTCCAAATCCTGATCAATCAAAACCAATCAATTATCAACTTGTTTGACTTAACACGCTTAGTCAAACCACCTTCTTGTGCATGAGTTTATGCTAGGATAACACAACTTCCTAGAGTTTGCAAGTGCATTATCATCTTATTTGACTTAACATACTTAGTAAAATTATCCAATCCATCATCAACTTGTTTGACTTAACACACTTAGTCAAACCATCCTCTTTTGTACAAGTTTACTCTAGGACAACACAACTTCCTAGAATTTACAAGTGCATTATCACTTTTGTTTGACTTAGCACACTTAGTCAAACTATCAATCCATCAATCCGATCGATCAACATTAAGCTTGGTTTTCAACAAAATCCCAAAACAAAGCACTGATATCTTATCCATATCCAAATTGTCAAAATCATGTGAAAAATCCAAAATTTTTTAGAAAAATCATCAAAAAACTCAAAAACATGTCGAAATATCAGAAAATCTTGAAAAAAAATTCATCATTGAGTCTTGTCAGTTTTTCACCTAGTCTAAACTATTTCGTCTATGAGCTTGAATGTAGGCAAGGTTGATCTTTGATCATCCCTCGAGACATCTTGGCTAGTCTTTTAGGCATCCGTCGCAATGGCAATCCATTTGCCAATCTATTTCATAGTTAGGTCAGTCCTTTAGGTTTCTGTTGCAATAAAATGGAAATTTGTTTGCCCATCTGTCTCATCATTGAGTCAATTTCGTCGTCAATTGAACTACATGGTTTCTACATGTATAACATAGGCAAGGCTAATCTATGGATCAACTCTCGAGACCCCTAGGATAGGTCTTTAGGTTAGTCTCTTCATCGTAAATCTCAAAAATACCAAAATACATTTGTAAAACACTTCAAAATACCAAAAACAATCTCAAAATGTCTAAAAAATCCAAAATGGTGCCTCCATTTCATCTCGCTTTCCCCGTGATTTTATCACTCATAGTAAAATCAATCATCGCCTTCACCCTTTGGTGAGTTGGTTAGAAGCAAGTCTAGTAGGTTCAAAAGTGAACACTCTAAATCCTTAGAGTCTTGAAAGTTTAAGTCAGTAAGAAAGCAAGTTGGTCAACTTGGAATATCAATAGCTTGTCATCCAATCAGTCCCACCAGAACCCTGATCACAACATGTCCTAGGATGAATCCTTCCCATGATGGATGTAAGCATCAGGTAATCCTCAATATTTTAGTCTTGGCTAGAGGTATGAAGAACATTAGCTTGTTTGTTTACTTTGTCTTGGTCTTTTTGACTTATCTTATTTTGTGCTCATTCCAAAGATCTTTCAATGATGCCTAAACAAAACAGTTTTAGAGAGAAAGGAATGGGGCAATGATCAATATCTTTTTTATCTGCTGTGATTATTGGATATTCTTGTAATATAACTTGGAGAATACTTGTTTTGTTAGGTCCATCCTAGCAAGGTTTCTGTATGTCAAGTGTGAACAAGAATACTACTATCTGGTTGTTGTGTCAAAGTTCATCACACTAGATACAATGCCATCTTGGTCCTTTATACTTTGATGCATCGTACCTATGTGTGTTATCAAACATAAAGTAGCTGGCCCTTTGAAAATCCCAACTCCTAGTAAGCAATACATCATCATCATCGGTAATAATGTGAACTTGTGTGGATCATCCTTCCACCCATCTTATTCTTCTTATTCTTCTATCTTTACTAACATTTCTATCTAAAATGAGTGTGTTGTATCAAAATATACATGAGGCTACCCATGGCTGATGATTGTCTATACATCATCAGAATTGTCTACATAAAAAATATATATATTTTGTCCTCTAATCAATAGAACCACTCCTCTTGCATTTTATCGCAATCTCTATTGGAAAATCATACATTTTCGCTCGATCTCTCGAGGGGGCAGTATACTGGCATAATCCTTTCACTGGGGCAATAGTGGGCATTCTAAAAATAAAAAAAATTTGAACTTTGATGACAACAAATTATTCTTTGAATCAATGCAACAAGTACATTGCTTCAAAGAGGGGCAAAATGTAGACACATAAAATATACATGCACCTGATCTTGATCCTATTAACATCATTTCTTCCTGAATCATACTCCCAACATTTCATCATATTTTGTCTCTTAATTTATTAAATATTTTTTTATTTAATTACGTCTTTCTCCCCCATTGATTAATTAATCAATTTAATTTAATTAACCTTAAATTTTTGTTTAATTAAATAAATCATTTTATTTAATTAAAGTTTCTAAAGTCCTCTTATTAAACTGAATAAATTAAACCTTATTTGATTTAATCTAACATTATCTCACTTAGTTAAATAAATCAAAAAGATTTATTTAATTAATTATTTCTTCTCAATTCCGATTTAAATCAATGCATTAATTTAAGTCAAAATTGTCAAATCATCTAATCCCTCATCAAATTAATCAAATCCTTGATTAAGTTAATCCCTATCACTAAAATCTTCTAGAGAATGCAAGTTGCACATGAAAATAGATTTAATTCATTTATTAAATCTCTATTTTCCCTCGCATGACATCAAAAAAGAATATTCCCTCAAATTTGAATTCAAATTCAAATGGTCTTGGTCCTTCCAACAAGGAATTTGGTGTCTCTTACATGTCCTTGGCCTTAAGCCAAGTGACATTAAATCCATTTATTTCATCACCCCTAAACATGTCACTTCATCAAATTCAAAATTCAAACTTGCACATTGATCAAAATGTGATCAACCTTCAACCATTCACATCTTGACAAGTGGCACTTGACCATTGGATGTTGAATGATCCCACATTGCTCAATTTAATTCATTCTTCCAAATTTAAATCTATAAATGAGAGACTCTTCCTCTCATTCTAGGATCCACAATCTCATGCAAAGTTACTCTCTTCACATTGAGAGCTAATTTTGCCCATTTCCACTCAACCATTCATCATTTTCACAACTTATAGTTACGTTATGCTCAAATCTCCTTGGGATATTTGACTATTTCACAAATCATTCACATTTCAACTTAGGAGTTGGGAAAGGGCCAATTTCAACATTCAATTGACACCGATTCCCCCATGGGATCTTAAGTTTATTGGCTAAATTAGGATTTACATATTTTTTTACATTATATTCTTCATTTTCCTAGTTTGAGCTTTAATAGATGGATTTCATGGGAAATATCCCATGCTTGTATGCATTTGATATAAATTTTTAACCTTATTTGTTATTCTTGTGCATTTGTAGGTTTAAGGGTTCACATTTTGAAATTTATTGCTACCTTGAAACATTTGTAATTCATGCAACACAATCCCTTAACAGTCCAAATTGTAAAAGGGAAAAAATATTTGATGGCTTGCTACTCAGATGATATGTTAGTTATGGACATTCCATCAAAGGAATTGGGATCATGTAGGGCACCTCTACAACTCTCTCAGTTTTTTTTTTAATCTTGGAGTTGTTTATTCGTGGTGTCCAATTTTGACTCGATGAAAAAAGTGTCAATTGCAAGCAGTGTAAAGTTGCAAAGTGGTGCAAATTTTGTTTCACAACTCGTGTGACCAAATGGAATATTCTAGTGCATCTATATGGGTGATATTATGCTAGACATGGTCCTTTTTAGCACCCAAACATGCTAAATCACTTTGAGCTATGTTCGGCCAACTCGATCCCCCAAGGGTCCAAAGTGCAAAAGGGAAGAAATAATTGATGGGCTATTCTTTAAAAACTATGACACTTAATTTTATTTTTTTGAGCCTATAGGATCATGTTGTTCCCCTCTATAATAACCTTTCTTGGTTTTTTTAATCTCAAAGTTGTTTTCCTGTGGTGTCTAGTTTTCACTTGATGGACAAAGTGTCAAATACAAGTAGTGTAAATATACAAAGTGGTGCAACTTTAATTCTGTAACTTGAGTGACCAATTGAACTATTCCAACATATTTAGGTGGGTAATTTTATGCTATAAATGGTCCTTTTTCACAACCAAACACGCGGAATTGCTTCGAGCTACATTCAATCGATAGAATCCCTTATGACTCCAAAGTGCAAGATGGCTGCAATCTTCAACATATTGTTACTTGGACACCATGACACTTAGAAAATTCTCATCTGAACTCATAGGATTATGTTAGGCCCCTCTATAATAATTTATCTCAATTTTCACTATCTTGGAGGTGCTCTCCTATGGTGGAAAATTTTCTCTTGGAGAAAAATTTGTCAAGTTCAAATTGTGCAAAGTTGCAAAGCGTTACAACTTTTGTTCTACAACTCAAGTGACCAAATAGATTGTTCCAATACATCTAGATGGGTGGGTTTACACTAGGTATAGTTCTCTTTTACACCCAAACACATCAGATCACTCTACGCTACGTTCAACCAACTTCATCCCTTAAGGGTCCAAAGTGCAAAGGGTAGCAATATTTGACAGACAATTACTCAAAAACTATGATGCTTACGAACTCTCAATCTGATCCTATAGAATCATGTTGGGCCCCTCTACAATAACCTCTTTTTTTTTCTATTATCTCAATTTTTTTTTCTCGTGGTGTCCAACTTTTGTTTGATGGAAAAAATGTGAAATGCAAACAATGTAAAGATGCAAAGTGGTGCAAATTTTGTTCTGTAAATTGAGTGACCAAAAAAAATATTAAAATACATCTGGGTGGGTATGTTTAAACTCTTCGTTGTCCTATTTTTCACCCAAACATTCCAAATCACTTTGAGCTACATTCAACCGACAAAATCCCTTATGAGTGCAAAGTGCAAAATGGCTGCAATCTTCAACATGTTGTTATTTAGACACCGTGATGCTTAAAAACTTCTCATCTGAGCCTATGGGATTTTTTTGGGCCCCTCTACAATAACCTCTCTTAAGTTTTTCTATCTTAGAGGAATTTTCGCATGTTGGTATCTTTTCGCTTTGGGAAAAAGTTATCAAATGTAAGTTGTGCGAAGTTGCAAAGGAGTGTAACTTTCATTCTGAAAATTGAGTGATCAAACAAACTATTATAACATGTCCATGTGGGTACATTTAAGCTATGCATGGTCCTCTTTCACACCCAAACATGCTAAGTTGCTTTGAGTTATGTTTAACTGACTCAATCCCATAAGGGTCCAAAGTGCAAAAGGGAAATAATCTTTGACGAGCTATTACTCAAAAAAAGTGATGCTTACAAACTCACAATTTGAGCCTATGATTTTTCATTGGGCCCCTCTACAATAACCTCTCCCAGGTTTTGGTATCTCAAAGTCATTTTCTCGGGGTGTCCAGTTTTCACTTAATCGAAAAAGTGTCAAATGCAAGTAGTGTAAAGTTGCAAAGTGGTGAAAATTTATTTCTACAAATCATGTGACCAAAACATTATTCGAATGTGTCTCGATAGGTACATTTATGCTAGGAATGATCCTCTTTTTCAACCAAACACATTGAATCGCTTTGATCTACATTCAATCGATAAAATCTCTTATGAGTTCAAAGTGAAAAATGGTTGCAATCTTTAACATATTGTTAATTAGACACCATGATGCATATAAACTTCCTATCTAAGCCTATGACATCATGTTGGGACCCTCTACAATAACGTCTCTTATTTTTTTCTATCTTGGAAGCATTTTCCCATGGTGGCGACTTTTCATTTAGAGAACAAGTTGTCAAATGCAAGTTGTGTAAAGTTGCAAAGTGGTGCAATTTTCATTATAAAACTTGAGTGACTAAACAAAATATTCCAATGCATCTAGGTGGGTTTTTTTATGATAGGAATGGTCCTTTTTTTCACCCAAACAAGCTGAATCACTCTAAGATATGTTCAACCGACTCAATCCCGTAAGGGTCCAAAGGGTAAAAGGGAAACAATATTTGACAAGCTATTACTCAAAAACTGTGTTGCTTATGAAATCTTCATCTGAGCCTATGAGATCACATTGGGCCCCTCTATAATAAACTCTCTCAATTTTTTATCTTGGAGTCATCTTCTCATGGTGTCTAGTTTTCACTTGATGGAAAAAGTGTCAAATGCAAGTAGTGTAAACTTGTAAAGTGGTGCAAAAAAATTTCTACAACTCATGTGACCATACTAACTATCCCAACATTTCTCGATAGGTTATTTTACACTAGGAATGATCCTATTTCACACCCAAAAACTTTGAATCTCTCTGAGCTATGTTCATCTGGCTCGATCCCTTATGATGGCATGTAAAACAATAAAAAAGTGAAACATTCACACGACTTGTGAGAAGTTTGAATTTTCCACACAAAAATAATATGATCATTCTCAATTCTAGCAAGTGCAAGCCATTTTTTAATTATCCTCCTTTCCGTTACAAAAATATACAACCAATAGTAAATGTGTACAATGGTGGAACTTAATTTTTTTTAATTTTTCCTCAATTAACAACTTTGGTTGTGAATCATTTTGTCGTTTTCATTTGAAATGATTTTCTATGATTGAAAATAGGAGTCTAAGAGAAAAAAATGATACTCTCATGTACAATTATTATTTAGTTTGATAAATATTTTTTTCACCATTGATTCCATTTCTTATTAACATATTATAAATTATAAAGATTTCTCCCAAGTCCATTTCCTATACAAGAAATAATATTGCAAAAATTTGACAAATATATCTTTCGACGTGTTTATGTAGTGATGGATCAAAAACATAACATTTCATTTTGTACTATGAGGATTATGCTGTGAAAATATTCAAAGACAATTCAAGATAAATGTTTGTATGATAATGTGTCAAGAAGTTAACTAATCATCATCTACTATGAATATTATGTTCTACAAGTGTTGTGAATATTATGTATCTTTTGCTTAATTGAGTTGTTCCAATCAAAATATTAAATATATTGGAATCTTTTTATGAAACATCTAACGGAATACCAATTGAAAACATGTTTTTTGTTTTTTGATAAAGAATTTGATGGAGCTCTTTGGATTAAACTGAATTGAGATATGTAAGATCAAGGGAACTTTAAAAAATACTTTGCTCAAGGATCTTAAATAAGACTTCTCTCCCATTTCAATTTTGGGTGGATTATTGCTTTCAAAGTATTGGGAATTCTTTTCGTATTTTATAGTTGATAGTTGTCATTATAGAAGGCTCATCTCTTGATATATTATACTCATTCTTAATAAATTATCAAGTTAATAATCAGTGCATTTATTTACAGTTAATCTTTTCTTTGAATTTTTGTAATTTTTGCAATTTGTAACTCTATTAGTATTCCTATAAATATTGAATTTGTTTAGCATCAATCAATAAATATTCAAGACAAACCATGAAGGACAAAAATGATCAATACTAGGGCTAGCCATTTAATAAGTATACACATGAATAATTCAAGAATACATGAAGTACAAGTACTCAAAAACATGTAATCGTTGAAGTGTACACACAAATATGTAGTATACACAAATTAATATAAATTATATGCATGAATACAAGGTATGTGTATGAAAACACATAATTCAAAAACTATGCATTGGAATACATGTAGGCCACAAAGTATACACTTGAATACACGTAACTCATATCTATTGAACCATGTATTTATAATTCAAATATGGACACCATCGATACAAAAATATTTATATTAACCAAATAGAAATACATCAATGCATCAATATATGTCAATATAACTATAAAATATTTACAAAATAGCCATATAGGCATACAACAAAGGGCTCTAGAATAAAAAATTCATTGCTTTGAATTGCATAGAAATAAATTCTTGCCATTTTCTTGTCAACCAGATGGTGATAGGTTTTTCACTCATTTTTATGAGGCCGAGAAGTGCTCTTGGTGCTCCTCCTAGGGTTTAGTTCTTGTTCAAGCTTTATATATTACAATAACAAGTAAATAAATTAATATATAGAAAATACATTATAAAAAATGATATATTTAACAAAATAATCACTTATTTCCATTCGACGATCACTCTCCTCAAGCGAAATATTAAAATTCCCATGTTGAGGCATGTTGAATCCCTATAGAAACCATCCAAAGAGAAATTAAACTATGAATCAATAATGGTTTTATTTTTCACTAACTAACAACTATAACAACGAATGTAAATTGAAATTTAGTAATCTACCTCATACCTCTATGAGGGGCATCAATGAGTCTATAGAATATGGAACACCAATCTCCATTGCTCTATAAACATTTGGAGGTGTCTGCTTCCAAAAACTAAAAATAAAACAACAAATTATTCAATCATGAAAACTATAATAGTGATGCATGTCATGGCTTATAATGTATGAGAATGAATGAAATTTTGAGTACTTATTAAACTATATATTTCTAACTATCATGATTATTATTTTCTCTATCCATAGCTTGTTTGAAAGCACCTATTTTTAGGATTTTATCCATAGTAGCAAAGCGGAGAACCATTTGATAAAATTCTTTGGTAGAGATGTACAATAACTATGGTAGCATAGACAAGGCAATGAACTATTTGAAAAAAATGCCCCAAAGAAATTGGGTCTCCTAGTGATGGAATTCCATTAAAAAATAATGTGTCATGTCATTCCATCACCATGAGACCACATTTCTTCAATGCATTTTTTCAAACTACTCACTACCTTGACTATGATATTGCTTACTATCATGCTTTGATAGATTTTTTCCAAGCATCCATAGTTTGTTGGAAAGCAACTATTTTAGGATTTTAGCCATAGGAGCAAGGAAGTGAGTAGTTTGATAAAATAATTTGGTAGAAATGTATGCAAAATGTGGTAGCATAGAAAAGGAGGTGAGTTGTCTAAAAAAATTCCTTGAAGAAATGTAGTCTCATGGTGATGGAATGGCATTCCATCACCATGACATCACATTTATTCGAGGCATTTTTTCAAACTACTCATTTCCTTGTCAATGCTATTGCTTACTATTATGCTTTGATAGGTTTTTTCCAAGCATCTGTAGTTTGTTGGAAAGCACCTAATTTAGGATTTTAGCCATAGCAGCGAGGAAGTGAGTATATTGATTAAATTCTTTGGTAGAGATGTATGGAAAATGTGGTAGCATACAAAAGGTGGTGAGCTATTTGGAAAAATGCCTCAAGGAAATCTAGTCTCATGGTGATGGAATGTCATTCCATCACGATGAGACCACATTTCTTTGAGAATTTTTTCAAACAACTCACTCCCTTGTCTATGTTATTGCTTACTATTATGCTTTGATATATTTTTTCCAAGTATCCATAGTTTGTTGGAAAACACCTTTTTTAGGCTTTTAGCCATAGCAGTAAGGATGTTCAAGTAGTTCAATAAAAAAAATTGGTAGACATGTATGGAAAATGTGGTAGCATAGAAAAGGCAATGGGCTATTTGAAAAAATGCCTCTAAGAAATATGGTCTCATGGTGATGTAATGAAATTTCATCACCATGAAACCACCTTCTTTGAGGAATTTTTTCAAATTAATCACTACATTGTCTATGTTATTGCTTCCTATTATTATTTGATAGATTTTTTCCATGAACCCATAGTTTTTTGGAAAGTATCTTTTTATAGGCTTTTAGCCATATCAACAAGGAAGTAAACTATTTGATAAAATTATTTCATAGAAATGTATGGAAAATGTGGTAGCATAGAAAAGGTAGTGAGATGTTTGAATAAATTGCTCAAAGAAATGTGGTCTCATGGTGATGTCCATCACCATGAGACCACATTTCTTTGAGGCATTTTTTCAAACAACTCATTGCCTTGTCTATGCTATTGATTACTATTATTCTTTCATATATTTATTTTAAGCATCTAGAGCATAGACAAGTTAGTGAATTTTCTGAAAAGATGCCTCAATAAAAAGTTGTCTCATGAAATTTCATGAAAAAAAAATGCAATTGGTAGTTGTTCCTAGTTATTACTTATGCTATGTGAAGTAATTGCATCACTTCTTATGTTGACTTTCTAAAATTGACTATATTGTAGTTGAAATTTTTTCATCTATCAACATATACTTATTAGTTATGGAATGTGAATTATTTCTTTGACTTTGAAAGATGTGCAATGCAATGTAATCAACGATATGAATATAAACTACACAAATATGTTAAGTAAAATTCATTAGTTAAACTCTTCATTATATTACCTACATGAAGGTTTGTCACACTCCACTGGCACTCAAAGGTGTTCCCATGGAACCTCCAATATTAGCCCATTCAACATCCAAAATTAGATATTATAATACCATTCATATAGAAATGCTATTAACATGTAATAAATTTATAATTTTTTACTAGTTACATACCTCAATGATATATGTAGTGGAGTAATAAGTAGGTGCAACATTAGTGTATCTAGTATCAACACTATGACCCTAAAATTTTATTACAATCCTAAAAATAAATTAGTTAATCTTGCATTTCAAAAATTAAATTTAATAAATTAAATTCAATGAAAATGCTAACATTTACTTAAGTATCAAAGCCATGAGCCTAATTCAAAATGTCAAATACCCTCACCACCTTCATAGTTGTAGACATATCCTATATAGCAGCCTCATCAGTGTTAGTGGGGTCATATGTACAAGTCACCCTACAAACCTTGTTGAACAATATGGATAATTGAGAGGGGGTGAAATAGTTATTATCAATTTTCTTTACTTTAATTAATCCAAAGAAAAATTAAATCAAATAGATATTAATGAATATGTAAGCAAACAAAAACAACATGCACAAAGAACATAATATTTTACGTGGAAACCAAAGAAGGGAAAAACCATGGAGAATTTTAATTCTCAATTATAAAACACTGATTAAGGTGACACTAGTTAAGGTTATTTTTACAAGGGCTCACTACCAAGTTTCTCACTATAGGATGGCTCACTAATGGTTGGGCTCACTACTTGGCTATTATAGCCAAGGATACAAAAAGGCTCATTGGAAAAAGAGAAAGGCTCACTACCAAAAGAGAAAGGCTCATAGCTAAAAGAGAGAGGCTCACTACCTGTAGAAAGTGGAGTAGTGACTGAAGAATGATGAAAGGGAATCCACCACTAAAAGATTTGTCACCAAGAATGACACCAAATAGAATCTCATTGTTTTCTATCTTTAGTCATACACTTTCACACACTTCACAATGTTTGGAAATTTATATTCAAATTCATCACACTTTCCTTCAACGAACAAAAAAATCCTATACTTATACCATTCCTCGATTCCATAATCTCCCAAATCGACCAAACACAATTTAATAATTTCTATGTCATTCAAGCACAAATTGAAATAGGTCACCACAAAACATTCCTATGGTGGAGAGGAATGAAATATGGACCACACAAAACCTTCTCACTCAAATCAACACACTACATGATATCCATAAATGCACGTTAAAATGAAAACCATGTGCCATAGAACGTTAACAAACTACCAAATCGATCCACACCCAAAATAATGTATCTCATTATGTTATAGGAGTAATGGGACCAAGACAGATAGAACATTACAACATGACATCCGGGACCAGGCCAATCTAGATCACCAAAGCACCAAAATAGAACATTGATCACACAACAAAGATATTTTGACATCAATGAAAACCATTAATGACAATAAGAAATCAACATAGTCTCAAAACATTCCAACAATCTCCCCCTTTGTCATTGATGGAAACATTCATCAATAACAAGCCAAACAACTCAATGTTAGCATCAAGGACCATCTTGTCTTCTTTTCTTCTCCCCCTTTGATATCAAAGACAAAGTAAAAAACTCCGCCTAAAGAAATTACTCCACTCCCCCTATGAGGAAGCCGCCAAAAATTGATCTACAGAAAAATGAGCATATAATACCCTAGATCAAGGCACACCTTGATGCATATTATTGTAGACCAAGAGGGGGCAGAACCCCTAACTTCTACCAGAGATACACAAAAGTATATTTTCTCAATGGTTTTGTGCAAATATCTGCAATATTCTCTTTCATAGGTAGATATTCATGTTTTACTTCATTTTCCAATACCTTCTCTCTCAAGAAATAATATCTTATGGCTATATGCTTCATTCTAGAGTGTTGTACCAAATTCTTGGAAATATTTATTGCACTGGTATTGTCACACATGATTGAGAATGGTTCATCAAATGATATTCCAAAATCCTTTAGCATTTGTTTCATCCATAGTATCTAAGTGAAACATGAAGATTTTGCAATGTATTCAGCTTTAGCAGTAGATAAAGATATAGAATTTCATTTCTTACTTTACCAAGCAACCAACGAGGAGCCAAGGAAATAAACTCTATGAATTATACTCTACCTTTTATCAGCACATCTGACCCAATCAACATCAATATTGTTTTTCAAAGTGAATTGAGTCCTTTGGATACCATAACCCCAAATCTTTTGTACCCTTCAAATATCTAAAGATCCTTTTTACTACAACAACATGTGATTCTATTGGTTCTTGCTGAAATCTTGTTGCTAAAAAAACTACATACATAATGTCTAGTCTAGTGGTAGTGAAATATAATCATCCCGCAAACATTGATCTGTTCATTCTTGCATTAACTTTAGGGGATTCATCTTCTTTTTTCAACTTGCACCTAGTAACAATAGGTGTACAAACTGGTTTAGAATTCTCCAACCCAAAATTATTCAATAGTTATTTTGTATACTTGGAATGAGAAATAAAAATTTTTTTGTTGTTCTAATTTAATTGCAATCCAAGAAAGAAATTTAGCTCACCTATTATAGAAATTTCAAATTCCTTCTACATTTGATCTGCATTTTTTTGCACATATCATCATTTCCTCGAAAAATTATGTCATCAACATAAACCACAATAATCGACATCTGATCTAAGTGAGTTCTATAGTATAAATTAATGTCAACAAATCACTTTTCAAATCCTTTTCCAATCAAGTACTTGTCTAATCTACCATAACAAGCTCTAAGTGCCTGCTTCAATTCATATAAATATTTCTTCAACCTACAAATGGCATCCGGGTCACTTCCAGATTTGAATCCCTCTGGTTGCTCAATGTAGACTTCTTCCTTTACTTCTCCATTCAAGAATGAAGATTTCACATCCATTTGATAAAATTTTAAATCCTTCATAGCTGCAGAAGCTAAGAAAATATGAATTGCTTCCATCCAGGAAACAAGGGCATATGTTTCTTCAAAATCAATACCTTCAATATGAGTGTAACCTTTTCAAACCAATCTTGCCTTGTTTCGCATTACCTTTCCATTCTCATCCAACGTGTTTTGGAACACCCACTTTGTTCTAATTACATTTTTGTTTGTTGGTCTGGGCACAATTTCCTAAGTCTAATTTTTCTCTTCATCAAAGCTCTTATTTAATTTCTTTCACCTAATTTTGATCATTCCATGCTTCTTCCATAGTCTTTGGCTTAGTTTCCAAGAGTAGCCACAATAACACTTGCTCTTGAGCTGCTTTTCTTCTTGTAGTAACCCCTTATTCTTATCTCCAATAATCTATTTTTTATAGCTATTTTTCTATACATACCTTGGAGTTTTAGTTATAGTTTCTAGATCTTCTTCCTCCTCCTCCTCCTCCTTATTTTTCTTCTTCTTGTTGTTCTTGTTCTTGTTCTTGTTCTTCTTTCCTTTCTCATCCAAGTTATATAATTCATATTTAATATGTCTATCAAGAATTCTTTGAGAATCTTCTTCTACTTTCACATTCGCACTTACAACCATTTTGTTCAATATCTTGTTGGAACACCAGCACACTTTACTATTTGTAGAGTAACCCAATAATATTCCTTCATTAGCTCTACTATCAAGCTTTCCAAGATTTTCCTCATCTTTTTGGATGTGGCACTTGCTTCCAAAAAATGGAAGAACTTTACTGTGGGGGCTCTTCCATGCCATAACTCATATGATGTCTTTTCATACTTCATCTAGAATAGTACTCTATTAAGAGTGTATATTGTTGGTGTATTTCTACTCTCCAATAGACCTGTGGTAAACTGACTTCCATTATCATTGTTCTAGCTACTTCTTGAACTATCCAATTCATTATTTCCACTAGACCATTTTGCTAAGGTGTTCTAAGGGTAGATAGTTGTCTCTTAATGCTATTATTTTACTAGTATTTGTTGAAATCATCAGAAGAAAACTCTCCTCCTCTATTAGATCTTAAACACTTGATTCTCTTATCAGATTTCATTCTCAACTCTTGCTCTAAAAATCTTGAATTTTTCCAATGCCTCTGATTTTTCTCTCAAAAATGCAACCCAGGTAAATCTAGAATGATCATCTATTAAAATCATGAAATACTTATCACCTTGTAAGATTCTTGTTCTAGTTGGACCACAAAGGTCAGTGTGTATAAAGTCCAATAGTCTAGTCAATGAATCTTCTTTTCTTTAGATCGTTTCTCTAGTTTATTTTCCTTCTTGACATCCTTTGTAGAGAGTATTGTTTGATTTGGATAGTCATGGAAAATATCTAATAGCTCTTGATGAACATATCCCTACCAAATTTTCAAAGTTAATTTGAAACATCCTCCAATGCCAGAGCCAACTATCGTTGGACTGAGATACCAAGCATCTTTTTGTAGCTCCTTCCAGTTGATACATATTTTTGCTTGTTCTTTTTCTAGCTGCAATAACATTTCCGTATTTTTTCAGATCTCACAACCATCATCCTGAAAGACCACATTGTAACCATTTTCACACATCTATCCAACACTTAGAATATTATGATATAATCCCTTCACATAGTAAACATTGTCAGTGTTATGTTTTCCATCAAAGGTAATAGAACCAATTCCAACAATCTATGTTGTTTTATCATCTACAAATCTAACAGAACCTACATCATATTTCTCAAGCTTCACAAAATTACTTTTGTCACCGGTCATATGATTCGAGCATCCACTATCAATCAGCCATTCACATCTTTCATTTTTAACAAATAATGCAATCTTAGTGTCATCATCAGATTTCAGAAAAATATTAGAGGTATCAAATCTAGGTTCATATTTCATTATGAGAAACAAGCAATCCTTATGATTTGATTCATCATTTGAAATGCCAACATTCTCATTGACATAATAGGTCTTCTTATTGATCTTTTTTTAATTTTTCCTTGTTCCTTTCTATGGACACTTAGTTGCTAAATGACCAATCTTTCCACATCTAAAAAATCTAAGAGGTAACATACCTTTGTACTTGTCGGTACCTTTCTTTAGTTTCCTTATGAAATTTTCTTCCAACTCTTCAAAAATTTCACTATCTAGATCATCTTTTGTTCTTGTTGCTTTGAAATTAGTTTTTGTTTTCTCCTTTTCTTTTCCAAATTTACTCATCTTAAATGCATTCAAGGTACCAAATAGCTACTCTCTGGTGAATTTCTTTGAATCACAAAATTCCTCTATAGCTAAGATCTTGTCACTATATCTCTTTGGTAGGGTCATTAAAATATTCTCCATTACTTCTTCATCTATTAGAGTACCTCCTTGATTTTTTAATTCATTTACTACATTGTCAACCCTTTAAAAGTATCTTTCAATATCATCACCTTCTTCCATCCTCAAGCTATCATATATGCACTTAGATATCAACTTATTTTATAGTTTGACTCTATCATTTATTTCATATATTTCTTTCAAATTTTCCCAAACTTCATAAGTGGTTCCCAATGATATAAATTTTGCTAGCTCGGTCTTAGATAAACCACTAAAGATTGCATACCTTGCATTTTCATTCTCCTCATAGGATGAAATCTCATCTATAGTAGAAACACCTTTTGTGGGCTCAACATATTTTGTCTCAACAACTTTCCAAGTCTTGTAGCCAAGAGAGATCAGGTAACCTCTCATTTGCACTTTCTAGAAACTGTAGTTAGATCCATCAAACATAGGAATTGTCAATTTTTGCACCATCAGATCTACCCCAAGTGGTTAATCTCTTCTTTGAGGAACCAAAACTCTAATACCAATTGTTGAATAGTTTGGATAACTGAGAGGGGGGCTGAATAAGTTATTATCAATTTTATGTACTTTAATTAATCTAGAGATAACCTAAATCAAACAGATATTGATGAACATGTAAGAACACAACAACACCATTTTATGTCGAAACCCAAGACGAGAAAAACCATGAAGAATTTTATTTCTCAATTATAAAACATGAATTAAGGTGACACTAGTAAAGGTGATTTTACAAGGCCTCACTGTAGGATGGCTCATTGTCAATTGGGCTCATTTCCTGAATATTATAGCTAAAGATGCAAAAAGGGTCACTGCCAAAAGAGAAAGGATCACTACCAAAAGAGAAAGGTTCACTACCCAAAGAAAGAGGATCACTACCAACATAAAAGTGGCTCACTACCTAGAGAATGATGAAAGGGAATCCACCACTAAAAGAGTAGTTACCAACAATGACATAAGATATAATCTTACTGTCTACTACCTCCGGTCATATAATTTTTTACACTTCATAATGTATGGATATTCAGATTTGTATTCATCACACTTTCCTTCAACAAACCAAAAAATATTATACATATACCATTCCATGCTTCCATAGTCTCCCAAGTTGGTCAAACACAATTTCATAATTTCTAAGTCTGCCAAGCACAAATTGAAATAGGTCACCACAAAAACATTCTTGTGGTGGAGAGGAATGAAGTGTGGACCACATTGAACCTCCTCACTCAAGTCAACATGCTACTTGATATATGAAACCATAGAATAAGATATATATGTTACAATGTAAACCATTTGTTGGAGCATGTTAATCAACTACCAGATAAATCCAAAACCAAAAGAATGTATCTCATTATGTTATAGGAGGAATGGGACTAAGACAGATACAACCCAAGATAGAACATTACAACATAACATCCAAAACCAAGCCAATCTGAATCACCAAAGCATCAAAATAGAATATCATTCACACAACCAAGATATGTTGGCATCAATGATAAGAATTAATGAGAATAAGCAATCAACATCATCTCAACACATTCCAAAAAACTTGACATGAATGGGTTGGAAACCTACCACTCAAAGACTCCCCTTGATGGTGTTGTACTATAGGATTGGCATGCTGAATGAAAATCTAGGTCAAAGAGGTGATAGCCTGTAAATTTTTTACCTTGGAATTCTCCTCCATGATGGAAGGGATAATGATGTGCTCGTGATTTGACCTACCAAAATCTCATCTCACTTTCTACCTAGGATCTAGTTGTGTGTTGGGTCTATCTTGAGTCAATCGCCCATCTCTCCCGTGGAAGTCCCTCATATCAAAATAATTCAGGATTTTGTTCAGGATGAACTCACAATATAGTTTCCTCAGGAAATATTGTGGGACTTCACAATTATTGCATGGTGGGTAATCAAAAACCATGTACCACCTATCCTAAAAATGGTTCCTAACCCCTTGGTGGTGGCACCAATGGATAGGAAACCTCTTTGCATTGAGGCCAAGATTTTGATTTGTGAATGGGTTGGTGAATAATGAGCAAAAGTTTAATTTTGTAATTTTTTCAATTTTTACATCTTTATATGATAATTTATCCCAGTAAAAACTCCTAGCCACCTGCCTCCTATCTTGTCAACTACTTAATTAATTTTTTATTGCATCTACATGTTTTAAAAATTATTTAAGAGAATTTGAAAGTGTTCTTCTCTCCATGGTTGAACCTATTGGATCGTTCAACCTCGTGATTAACTCTTCATTTTTTTTATTTATTGTTTTCAATTTCACTCATTAAATTTTGTTGAGTTTGAGGAGGATGTTGAGGGATTGGTGGAGGATATTTTTGTTGTCATTGTTCAACTTGAGGATTTTTTTGATATTGTTATTGCTCTACTTGTTGAGGATTTTCAGGAGGGTTTTGAATAGGGTTTCCAGGATCATTATCATCTCCTAAAAATTTAACAAATGAATATAAAAAAAACCTAAAACTAACAAATTCATAACAAAAAAAAAATACTTATCTCTTCGACTTCCCCATCGACGTGGCGGCATCCTGGCAATGAAATAGCAATAATTTGATGAAAAATTGCAAGATTCACTCCTCCTAGAACACAAACATGCAAGAGAAGGGATTTTGGCCATGGGAAGAAAAAAATAGTCACAAAGAAAATGAGCTCCATTTCCTTATTTTTTGTATTTAATTGTTCATAATGCGAGCATGTTATTTTGCACTCATGTTATAATGCAAGTGTGGAATAGGCTTGGTGTGGTCGAGCCTTAGGCTCAACACACCAAGGCATAACATGAGTGTATTATAACACGCTTGTGTTATAACACACTCATGTTATAAAGTACTTGTGTTATGAGCTAAAAAAACCTTCTTTTTTTAATTTGTCCACAAATTGGCCCCCCATATTTTTACACCCACCCTTATTTTCCATGCCACACTCATTGGAGAGTGTGATCAATCTAGGATGAAAGTATTATAAAGGGTTAATGGAGTGGCTCCCAATGTTTCCCCATCCCAAAGTGGCTTATAGGATTGATCATAGGTGGGGAGTCTTTTAAATAATTGAAAACTAATGAAACTTGGGTAATTACTTAACCATGATAATGGATTCCCCTCTCATGCCTTGAGTGCTCATATAGACTAAGGATGTTTGGGAAGACATGCCACCTCGAGGGGCTCAAGTTTTGTAAGACCAAGTATCCTCATGAGTATGAGAGGAATATTAGGATCCACATGATGCCATATTAGTGAGCACTGTGATGACACTCCATAACTAGCTCTTTAACATCTTATCCTAGTGTCTAGTGTATTTTTTATTCGATTGTTGAATTTTCCCAATGATGATTTTTATTTTATTCTATTGGTGATTTTTCCTAATGATAATCCTTTGTGCTGTCATTGGTTATTGTGCCTATTGAGGATATCTTATTTTCTCCATTGGTGATCATGGGAATTTTTTGTTGTTAGCTATGTCATTGGTGGGTGATCCCACAATACCGGTTTACAATTTTTTCCAAAATGGACATTGAATTGCATTTCTTTTAATTAAATCTTCACTCTCAAGAACCTATAGCGGCTAAACGATGAGGAAATTGAAGATGATGCAAACTAGTGATTTGTGACATATTGTTTGTAGATTCTAAATATATATATTTTTTATTTTTTTTGGAATCAAAATCCAATTTTTTTTTCATTTCCCTCATAAACTAGTTTTTAATAGTAAACATCCTTTTTAAAGAGTGATGTTACTAGCTAACACAACTTTTTTCTACAAAGGATAAAATTCTATTTTTTTTGAATTTATATTTGTAACTATGATATATAGTGCATGGAATTGGTTTCATAGCATTTGATTGAATTTTTTTTTCTTAATTAAGTTTCAAATTCAAACCAGTTATAGTTTAGACATGATTTACTAGCTAAAAGATGACTTTTTTTATATATCAAAATTCAATTTTATTTATTTTTTGGATCAAGGACATCAATATCTAGTGTACAAATATTTTTCATAATTTTTTGGTAATCTGCTATTTTCCATATATGAAGAATAGAGAGCTTGATTTTCAGTGAAAAACCTACCCACAAGAAATAAAAAATAAATATAATAATCAAATTAATTTTGTTTTAAATTATACCTTTTGGGAAGCTTATAATAAAGACTACATACTTACATTTTTTTATTTAAATAAACTCATTTGATCCCGAAAAAGGTAAATCAAAAGTGGTTTTTAATCAACATTTTGATAGGTGTAAAGGAGACTCTGTTATAGGAATGGTATAAAACTAGTGGGGTTCTATCCAAGGGGTTTTGATCTAAGGTGGTTTGATAAAAGCCTCCTTAATTGAAATCCTTCAAATGGAACATTTCAAGTCTTAATAATTAAATTTTCTAAAAATATGTGATTTCAACAAAAATCAGGATCTCCCACAAAGTGTAAAATAGTATTGTTGGATCATCCAATTGTTTGTGTCCAATGAGGACTTGTACTTGATCCACCTTATAATTTTGGTCAAGTTAATTTATGTGATATGCATGATCAGTGTGTAATCCTTGTATGGCATGTGTGTAAGCCTTATCTTAATGTGTTTGTTGTGAATTTATACTTATAGACAATGTGACTATATCATAGCATGGTGGGAGTGGATCATTGGATTCCATTTGGTTGGGTCCATGGAAACCATCATTGAGGATAAAATGATCATGGTTGGAGTCAAAGAAGACTTCAAGTTGGTAAAGGTTATTTCATGCTTTCTTCCATTTTATTTATATGATGTAATTGATGTTGAAGGATACCTGAGTTCTTATGTAATTGTAATATGTTATTGGACATACCTAGTGGATGGAATGTAATCATTCCACATAAGTGGTAATAGTGTTATAATTATTTTTACACACCTCGATATTGTAGTCGATAATGCATGCTATCTTGATTACTCAATATTTTTAGATATGTTTGATAAAATGAACATAGAGGATATTTTTATTTTAGATTATAATGATTATCTTATGTTAGAAAATATTTATTTTTTGTTTCAAATATTATTTGGTCATCTCCTAGGTTGGGGTTGTGATTTGTTGAGAACTTCCTCATTGTGGGGCCATTTAGGGTTCTCTATGTAGTCTTGGTGAGGTTGGCAATTTTGGAACACCTTTCACATAATACATTGTCTTAATTATCCTTGTTTGGAGTCCCTTGTGGTCTCCCTATCCCTCATAATTTTTCTTCTTCATGGGCATGTGTGAGGTGAGATAATTTTTCTAGGGCCTTCATGGTTCACTAATTGGTTTTGTTATTTTGGAGTTAGTTTTTCTTTTGTCAAGGTTGATTCCTTATATTTTTCTAGGTTTATGGCATGTCTTGGGGACAAAAACATATCTTGGGTTTTCTCACTAGCCAAGACTCCATTTATAGAAAAGGAATACAAAGTGAGAAAATAGAAACTCCAAAACTAGACTAGGAATTTAACACCAAACTTGAGCATTTGAGCACTCACACTAGTGTCTTTTGTGGGAACTAGTGTACAATTTGGGTGCTAGTATCCTATTGTACTTTTTTACCATTTTTTCATCCATTCATGTATATAATTCATTTCTCGAGGAATCTTAGTATACAAATATTACCCCCCTTGGTCTTGTAAGTCTTCCCATGTTTTTATTTTATTGACGATTGTCATACACCAATACTTAATGAACCTAATTTCCTTGGGAAGTGTGTTGTTTCTTAAAAGTGACTTCATAATTATAATTAATGGAAGGTTTATGCTTCTTAGTTAGGAAACTTCCTATGACGGTTGGCCCTTGTGTTTAATGTTGTAATTTTTTCTAGATTTGGATTGGAGGTTGATGATTCCCTCATCCTATCTTGGTGTGTTGTTATGATATAATGCTCTGGTCGATTAATAACTAATCATAATTTAAGTTTCATCCCCTCTCTCATAGTTTCAATGTGGTGGATGTATCCATTGATTGTTGATTCTTATGTTGTTGTCATCTTTCTTATGCAATTTTGAGGTTTTTCTTGTTGTCCTCATCATTGTGTTGTCTTTTTTCACATGATATACTTGTGTTGGCATTTTTGTGTAAGTGCCACATGGTATTGTCACATAAACAACATTGTTTTAATTCATTCAAACAATGTTTTTATGTCAAGTTTTTTCCTAGATGTGTTGGCTTAGGGTATTACAATATCATTGAATACCTCTTGTGATTTTTAGGTAGCTTCCAATTATATAGATAATATCAATATTGGATATATCATAGCCTCATTTGATTACCTAGATATCTCCCCTCCATTGACTAAAAATTCCATCGTAACCATTGGCTTTCCACTTCACTATCCTTTACTCATTGATTAGGACCAACAAGGCTCACATCCTCTTGATGTATTTAAGAGTGATGAAGCACTTTTTGAATTCATGGGTCTAAGTGAAGAAATACTTATTTCTTTCCATAAATCAAGATTTATTTAAAAGATAAATTAAGGTTTAAAATTTTGGCAATATGATTCCCTTAGTCACAAAAGTAAAATTCAAAATAAAATAAAAGGATCCCATAGTGAAAACCTATCTAAGGCACTTTTGGATTCAGAAAAGGTAAAAAAAGGATGTATCTTCTAGTGAAAACCTCCTTGAGGCACCAAAATATGAGGAGCCCCATATTATCCTTATAGGAATGAAAATAATAGAAAGGTCCACCATATTTATCAAGGAAACTAAAGACATGAATTTGGGTACTCATTTAAAACTGGAAATAACTTATGTGGCTACTAGCTTATCTAGTGAAGAATGTAAAGTCTCTTCTAGACATCTTGAGCAAAGAATCCAAAAATTTTATGTGGTCATATGTATATTCCTTGTTTCCATCCATGTTTAGTGGTCAATAATATTTTATTACACTCAAATGAAAAACTATTAAAGATAAAAATCCACACGTTGCATCTCGAAACAAAAATTATAGTCAAAGAAAAGTTTGAATAGCTACTTTAAGTGGGTTTTATTAATTTGACTAACTAACATGAGTGGGTGTCTAATGTTGTTCTAGTAAAAAAGATAACTAGGGGGATATATATCTATATATATTTTAGAGACCTCACCAAATCATGTCCTAAAAAAAAAAATTCACTACAAAACAACCACATCATTGTTAATCTCACATTCAATCATGCATGTTATCCCTCATGGATATTTTTTGGGTACAATCAAATTTTTATAGCTAAGGAGGATCAAAATAAAAGTACCTTTATGAATCCTTGGGGAACCTTCTATTATCAGGTGAGTCCCATTGGTCATAAGAATACAAGGGATACATATCAAAGAAAAATGATGACCATTTTTCATGATCTCAATCACATAATATTGGAGGACTACGTAGATGATCTCCTTGGGAATTATAATACTATAAATGATTGTATACATATTTTTAAACTTATATTTGTCACCTTTCTCATTATTAGTTGTCCCTCAATTAAAAAAATATGTTTTAGACATCACTTCTACCAAAATTCTAGAATTCTCAGTCTTGTGAAATGGTATCAAAGTTAATCCAGCTAAAGTTAAGGCTATCATTGACATGCCCCCACCAATAAATTTAAATTAGTTAAGGATCCTTCAAGGAAAGCTTCAATCAATTAGGAATTTCATTTCTCAACTTGTAGACAAATGTCAAATTTTCACCCATCTTCTTCATAGGGACATTACATTCTAGTGGGATGCCTCTTTCCAACAAGGCTTTGATAAGATCAAATAATATCTAACATTTAAACCTACCCTATGTTCCAAGGTGTGTGCCCTTGGTCTCATTGTGGTGGGAAAATTAGTGCTTGAGTTTGTGAAATGGCTTAACCACCTACCATGGATTCATTAACTTTGGAGATTGTATCAAGCATTAATAGGTCAATATATTAGTGCAATGACCATCTATGCAACAATTGGTATTAGAGCTTGGGTCATGGGTTTGAATTCCTTGCTTGCACTAGGGGGATTTTTGCAAGGTGTGTACCCTTGGTATCCTTGTGTTGTGCAACATAGTGCTCAAGTTTATGATGTGGATTAACCACCTACCATGGATTCATTAACTCTGGTAATTATATTGGGAATTAACAGGTCAATGTTTTGGTGCAACAACAACCATCTATGCAACACCCTAATGCCCCTATTCAAGTAAAGTCGCTCTTTCTCTACATACCAACAACACTAGTCACAATGGGGTCACTTTTAGCTCAACATGATGAGAATGGAATGAGAAGGGTATTTTATTACACCATTCATACTTTAATCGTCTATGAGCTCAATTATTCTCCAATGGAAAAGGAATGCTAATTTTTTTTCTTTAGTTCTTAAGATATTAGACATATTTTTGTTAAGCCATCAAATCAAGATCATCTCTAAAGTTTATCCACTCAAGTATCTTCTTTCTAGAACTAATCTCATAGTGCATATATTTAAATAGGTAATTCTACTAAGTGAACTTGACATTAAGTTAAGGAAATAAAAGGTAATGTAATAAATAATCAACTTGTTGAATACCCTTGCATGGAAACACATCCTCTAGTAACCAAATTTCTAAATGATTGCATATTCATGATCCATGAGGAACCAATATGGAAATTATATTTTTATGGATCATACACACAACATGGCTCGAGTGCAAGTATCTTATTGATAGCCCCTTGATGAAATTTCATTCCTAAGGATTTCAAATTGGAATTATCATGTATGACAACATAAAAAATATGAATCCTTAATCATAGGATTGAAGATGGTATCTCAGTATAACATCACCCATTTACAATTCTATAGGGATTCTCAAGCTTCAAGAATATTTTACTTACATCTAATTTAAATAATTATTGTACCTTAATAAAAAAATATGGGATTCAATGGCCACTATTGGATCCTTTCTTGACATTCCTAATCATAGCCATAGATGTGAGTTTATAATAGAACAACTCTTAATTCCAACACATGTTATTCTTGATATTGAAATGGTGTATGATATTTTTGGTCTTGAATCACCCTAGTATCATTCCATTCAATCATACCTACATGACCAAAACCTTGCACTTAACCTAACTCATAATCAAGAAAAATAATTCATCCAATGATCATCCCATTACACCCTCTTACTAGATACCATTTATCATCTACATGGGCTATAATGGTTTGTTATTATTATGTTTAAAATCCATAGAATCACAATTTTTTCTACAAGACATCCATAATGATATTTGTGGATCTCACACCAGTGGCATTATTCTTGCTAAGAATATTTTATGAACTATATACTACTAGAAAGCCATGGAGCACAATGCCTATTAGTATATCAAGAAATATTTGGCACATTATTAGTATGATGATCTCATCCACTTGGTACCACAAGCATTGAAACACATCACATCACCTTAGCCCTTTTCTCAATGGATTCTCAACTTGGTTGGTAGGATACATCCACCATCATATAATTTCCACAAGCTCATTATCACTATAATCTAGGGTAAATTCAGGTTAAGGTAATGGAACATTAAAACTATAACCATAAATCCCTAAATCAACAATCAAGTACAATCCAACATAGAAACATAAACATACAGTAAATATTGCACATACTATGCTTGCATGATCTCCATTGTCCTCCATTTTACTTGAATGTGATTGATGCCCTTAGATTTGATTATGCAATAGTAGCCTAATGTCTATGATAGAAAAATATTGAAGATTGTAGTTGTCTCCTTTGATATCAATAGTATAGGTTGCATAATATGTAGAGATACAAATGATAAGTCTCTTTTATCAAAAGAAAAATGTGAATGAAGGGTTGAGATTAAATTTCAATAAGATATGCCAATCAATGGTCAAAAATGAAAATTTTAGTATGAAATAGGGTTAAGGAAAAGTTAGGGAAAAGATAAGAATGAATGGACGAGATTGAATTATGAAATAATTAAATCAAGGGTTGAAATTAAATGAAAAGTCAAGAGATAAGACTGACATGGATAATGAGGTTGGCACAAAAAAAGAGATTGTTGGAGAGATTTAAATTATTATAAAATTATTTAATTTGGGAGGGAAATGAATAATTAAATAATGAAAACATTATTTAATTATAGAAGACATGTGACATGTTGTCTTTTTGATTAAATAATAATTTAATTCAAAAGTGGGAAGAAAATGACAAATTAGTAGACAATTAAATAAATAAAAATTTATCTAATTTGTGGAAGAAAAGGATAACAAAATAATTAAATTATTAAAATAACTATTTAATTATGGTAGAAAGATGATAATAATTAAATAAATCAAATTTATTTAATTATGGAGGAAAAGGAGATTACTTACGTAATTAAATAAATAAAATATATTTAATTAATAAAAAAGAAGAATAAAAGTAAATTAATTAAATAATTAAATAGTTAAGATTATTTAATTAATAGCATAGTTATGACATTAGAAAATAATCAAATAATTAAAATTATTTAATTATTAGGGATGAAAGGGGATTTATGAAGAAAATAAAGTTCAGAGGCTTAGGACAATTTTTGGTGTCTACATTTTCCCCCCTCTTTGATACAATGTAGTTTATCACATTGTGTCAAAGAAATTCAGTCAAAATATGTCCCGGTGTAAACAAGGTGGACCCATGCCCACTCATAATGTTTTTGCAAATTTTCCAGAAACTTCAAAATAAATTTGAAAATTGTTTTGATAAGATAAATTGACAACCAAGAATGCATTGGTGACAAATATTTAACTTTCAGGACCTTCGAGGTAGTTAAAATAATTTTTAAAACCTCAAAATGAGTGCATCCAATAGAAACCCTAATGCAAAACCTAAATTTGATGGGATATAAATAGTTTAATTAAATGGGAAATTATCTCATTTGTATATTTTGACTTTGGAGACTGGAGAGCTCTGATAGTGACCTATTGCTAAGATGTCACCCATTCCTAACACCAAGCACCATGGATATTGAGTTTGGACCTTGAAACAACCAGAGGGTGTAGAGAACCAGGTGAGTACATCAAACCCACTTCATGATTTTTTCATTTATGCATAGATTTAGGGCTCAAAAATTGGGCAAGGAAATATCGTTTACCATAACTACTATCACATGCACTGCAAGTGACTATGGTTCACCATAATCACTTAGGTGCACTACAACTGTAGCTAGGGTTCCAAATGAATTTTGTGCAGGACAATTGTAAAGTGCACCACATTTTCTTCCTACACCGCACCCATGGTTGGAAACGACGCATTCAACAAAGTGAGTGATATGTGCCAAGAGAAATGACACATGTGCAAAAGTGATATGCAATTGATTGGTGGTTTACCATAAGTGAACTTGGAAACTCATTTAATGAGGCATATGACACAAGTGTAATAATGTGACACATACAAAAACAATGACGCATTTGATTTTTATGATTCATTTGTCAAGCAGAATGATGAAACTATCTGGTTAAATTTTCTCCCTATTTTAGGATGAAATTTCTTATTAAATTTTGGTCCAATAGGTTTGACTATGGTCTTTGATTTAGTAATGATATTTTCTTGTGACAATAGGTTGTCATTTCCCCTATGTATACATGGGAGTCATGGGTATCCACATTTCAAATTTGAGATTAGTTATCCAACACTGAGAAGAATCAAATAATGCATCTTGGGTTGTACCATGGGACCTACATACCCATCATTAGGGAAAATAGGGGATTGTTGACTACACTCATAGAAAGGTGGAACTCTGAGACATGTTTGTTCCACTTCTCGACAAGAGAGGTGATCATTATTTTGGAGTACATCTACAAGATATTTTGGTTGTAGATCTAATGAGAGTGAGTTAGGTATGATCTAGTGTAGGGATAATGAGCACTTGAGGAGAATTATGTGTATGAGGATGTGGTAAAGCTAGGGGTGGAAAGATATGAGATTATATGGGATATGATAGTAGAGTGATATGAGAGAGATGATTGCATTCTAGTTACTCTGATTGCAGGGGTCATTATTCCATATTGTTGAGGGCATGGCTTTCTCATCGGATGGGGTGAGATGCTAGTAGGGATGATGAGGCATGGGACATTCTACACATGGGGGCTTACTTATTGGCCATGTAGTTGCATTAAATAACCTACCAAGATGGTTAGTCGATGAGCTACAAGGTGAATTTACTAATGGTGTGGGCATGGGAGAACATCATAGTGTTCTATCATCCAATCGATAGGAAGTTGGGACAAGGTATGCCCTATGTTTACTTGTACAGTGGGGTCATTACTCAAAATCATGTCAGGTAAATATGGTACTGACAATGTGGTATCAATGTTCTTGTGAGCTTCTTATGGGGGGATATAAGGAGTGCCAATAGTGGTGAGATGAGGATAAACATTTATGATTGTGTAGATAGGCTAGGTACGTAATTGGATGGACAATCCAATCCTAGCACATGATAGAGTAGTATTTTCTAGAGTGATTCAAAAGGTAGTTTGGGGAGGCACATGATGTGCCTCGAGGGACAACAAAGTTCATGTAATCATCATGTGAGGTGAAATCCTAGGGACATATGATTCTAGTGGAAAAAATAGAGTAGGGGATTGATGGAATACAACCACTGTAGTGGGGATGGAGGGGTGGAGTTGTAGATCTAGGCACCACAACCAAGTATGACACTTGGTGGGCTAGTCATAGGCTTGAGCTGTATATAGATACAAATCAGCAAGCACTTGTAGAGTGTTGTGGTAGGGGCCCATGAGATCAAAGGGGAGATCAGGGGGGAGAGGAGATGAAGTATGGGGAGATGGAGGATGAGGTGATGATGGTGGAGATGGATGAGTAGGGAGAGGATGATACATATAACAATAGAGGGGGGTGAATTGATAGTGGGTGGTGAGGCCATTATCATCTATTAGGGAGGAGGGTCAGGAGGAGTGATAGGATGATGTTTCACTTCTCAAGGTGGGACAACATGATGTGGCAATGGAGGAGGAGCATTAGGAGAAGGAGAGATAGGAGGAGGAGGAGGAGATGGAAGAGGTTGAGAAAATCCTTCAAGAGAGGATTTTGATGGGAGTGGATGCAGAAGAGGGACTAGAGGAGGCATTGATTAAAGGGGGAGAGGGAACAGTGGATCACAGGATAGCTAGTCGATAGGCATAGTTGGATCAAGCCAAAAATAGGATTAAGGAGTTGGAGGATGAGGTGGGGGATTTAAGGATGGAGAAATATGGCTCATAGATAGAGAGAGATGCAACAATGATTGGTAGGTAGCAAGTTGATCAAAGATGTCTAGATTTCATCACTACTATCATGGGTCCCTCGAAAAAAAATTCTCAATATTTATTTGATGCTAGTTAGGAGATTAGCTATTATAAGGACTTATATGAGTAGTAGGTTCCATCAACTAAGAGAGAACCCTCATATACCTAAACACACAATTAGAGAAAGTTTCACTCTCGCCATAGTAGGTCATAGAGTAGTGGGGATTTGTCAGGACTAAGATGGTTATGGCCATATGACCAGCCACCCTCAAAACCTGGGCCATTAGGATCATGAGTAGAAGAAACCATCACATTGATAGTCACCTACATGGGATCAAGGTGGCTCAAGCTAGAGAACATTTTGACATTGTATTGACACTCCTATTTTTGACCATCAAGTCTACAAGATCTATTTTGGGATACATCATGACGTTATACTACATGAAACCTTTTGAGTGATATATATGATATGATTTTGGTGGAAATTTATATGATATGAATTTCTATGTTATGATGTCATGTATGATTTTATGGATGATTATTCTTTTATGATGTATGCATTCTATATGACTATGCAATGATACTATATGTTGATGCCATATGATGGATGACTAATGTATGTTCATCTATTTTGTGTACACATAAGAATGGTCTAGAACACAATTAATCAAATACTTGATATTTAATTAATAAATCCCAATTCTTCTACTAATATAAATAAATTGATAAATTTATTTATATATTTCATCCCTTAATTCTTCTATTTCAAAAATAATTTTCTCTCTTAAATTAATTAAATGCACAAATTAAATAATTTGTCATTTAGTTAATTTCCCTCCATTTAAATTTAAATTTTTAATTTAAATTTGTCACATTTCTCCATAATCTCCTAACTACCTCCAACTCATCCTCCACCTCATCACATGTCACATAATTTCATTTATTCCTAATTTTTAAATTTGGAATATTCACTCCAACCTCCTAACCTCCTTGGAGACACATGGATCCTCTTTCTAATTGATGCTCTTTGACACTTGGAAGATTTTCCCTTCCAAATGGAGCAACCTCCATGAATTCCTCCAACTTCTTTGTGCTCCACCGTTGATGTCCCAAGATCATGATCTTAATTGCTCATCCTTGCCACCTCATCCTAGGCTTGGAAAAATCTATAAAAAGGAGCTCATCCTATAGATTTTCAAGAGACAATTGAGATAAACTTATGTTGGAGAAATTGAGAGCAATTGAGAGAAATTAAGAGTTTGCATTTTCATATAGCATACTTATCATGGAACTTTTACTTTGGATCATTTTAGTATTGCATTAGATTTCATAATTTTTCATAGTATTACATTAGAATTGCATCATTAGTCCTAGTATCATCATACATAGCAACTCTTTTCTCTTCCATTCAAGATTTAAACTTCAAAAACAAAAAAATATACTGATATAGGCATGTAGTTTGCATTGCAAAACATCTTCTCATTTCTTAGGTTGTCATCTTTGTAGGTTCATGTGCAACCACTTAACTAGATCTGAGAGCATGAATTCAAAGGTCCTTAAGACTAGAGAACCATGGAATGATTTGAAAGGATAGCCGTAGCAATTTTGTTTTGTTATTTCAATTCATTTTATGTGAGACATTTCATGGATATGTGTTGGGTGTTAAATTGCTATTCCCTTCTCCAATATTTTTCACACACATAAATTGGTGCCCATCGTAGGGTCCGACCCCATTTTTAATCTATTTTTGAGTTGAGTTTTTCTTTGCAGGTTCCGACGAAAGTTCTGAAATAGTGCATTCAAATTTTTCTCTAGCACATTTGGTAGATTTTTTCGGTGCATAGAGTCACTACTTCAGCGCATCTGACAGTTCTTCTGGCGCATATGGTCATTGTTCTAGCGCATCGGTGAAGTCTTTCAACACACCCGGTTGTTCCTTCAATGCATCATGGAGTTTTATTTTTCATTCTATATCTTTCTAGTTTAGCACATTCTGTTTATCTTTCAACGCATCCGATCTGTCTTTTAGCACATTCGGTCTGATTTTTAGTGTATTTGGTTACTATAATGGCACATCTGGATTTTTATATAAATTTTCCAAATTCCAAAAACTGATTTGTGTTTCTCTGTTTTGCAGGACCTTTACATGCAGTCAGAGACTTTGCTAAAACCCCTGAAATGTTGTCAAAGACTTCAAAGCTAAAACTACTAACAATTGATTGCAAGGTTGAATTTATTGTTATTTATTTTGATTAAGTTAGGAACATAGCTTAATTAGAGGAAAAATAACACCATGTTTTCTATGTTTGGATAGTGGTAGGTGTGTATGCTCTCCCCTTAACTGGGTGATCAGAAAGGCAGAACCACACTTTGTCATTTTATGGCATTTAATCCTTAGAGGGCCTGCCTTGATGGGACAAGAGGTAATCACCCCAAGGGAATGACCCAACCGGTAACATGCTAAAGCCAAGCGACTTCCAACCGATATATAAGTGTGGGTACTTGAGGAAAGTTCAAGTATCACGAGGATTGTTTCGACAAGAAGGGAAGAAATGGTCTCTTTTCATATGGATGATCCCCCATGAATGAAATTCCTTTAATAAAACCCTTGTTGTAGTATGCCAAAATCCCTTTTCTATTTGCTAGTGCAAGAGGTATAACCTCCGAAGCCATCCCATGCTCTTGTGGCTTTTGGTAGAAATGAGAAGTCTGTCATGGGAGATTCATGAGGACTGAGGCTTGGCTGACTTGAGAAGTGAGTGCAATGTGAGGGGGAGCCAATGTGGTCAAGCCTCTAATTATTTGCCAAAAGTAAGCACAACTAGACTAAAAATCCAAGTGGGAATCCAGTAAATAATGCCCTTCACACCCCTAGGGATTGTACTTTCTTGATATGTTTTACATGCATGTTTTGAAATGAATTTTGAACAAACATCACATACTGTAATATACAACCATTGATTTAGAAGAACATCTGAACAAAACAATCCATTTTCTCTGCCAAAAGACCAAAAAAATCCATCAAACTATCAAAAATAGAGATAATTTTTCCAGTTTAATGCATCCTTTGATTTCCTTGGCACATGCCTTCCATCTTTTGGCACATCCATTTACTATTTTGGCGCATCCCTATCATACTCTAGCACATACATTTACTGTTCTGGCACATCCATCGATCATTTTAGCGCATCTGTGTAATCTTGTAGCACATACTTGTCATACTTTGGCACATCCATTGCCTGTTCTGGCGCATACTAGCCATCTTTTGGTGCATTCAGGCCATTCCTTTGCCCATCTCTCTTTTGGTGCATCTATGCATTGTTCTAGAGCATCCCAAAAAAAAAAATCCAAAAAGCTAAAATCCTTGTCTGTCCTAATTTTAACCTCACAATTTAGGATCATTTTCAGCCCAGAGCCTTTCCTCAGTCATACCAGAACCTCAAACTTATTGGAACTATCATTTTCAAGTGAAAATCCCTCAACTAAGCTTTGATCGAGCATCCAAAAGTGCCTCATTGTCACACCTATTTCTAATTAGCAGCTAATTTTCAACATCATGAGTCATCATCCTTTATTAGGATTCATCATCCTTCATCCTAAAACAAAGTTGTATAATCAGATTTAACCTAGTCCTTTTGGAGCTCCCAAAAATTTGATCAAAAAGCTTAGTGCATTTTCATCACTTGTATGCTCATTTTAACGAGATCACAAAAGAAAAAACTTGAGCTAAAAGAAATTGAAGACCAAAATACCATGGCTGAAAGAGAAGAGAATCCTTTTCTCGGAATTCATCGAGATGAGGTAGAAGAAATAACAGATGAAACCATAAAACGAGCACAAAAAGATCCCAATTTCATAAATTCATAGAGACAATCTTTGAAAAGGAGGGTGAGAAATACCTTTTGATGTTAGCAAACAAAGGGGTCAAACTACCTGAGGATTTTGATATCACAAAATTAAAAAGAACTCCTAAGAAGACAAAAACAAAAACAAGAAATGATGCAAGAATCGATGACCCCATGGATACTTTAAAACAAAAAATACAAACCCTCAAGCAACAAATGCAAAACATGCAAACCGAAACCACCAATAGATACTCGATACAAGATATATGTCCCTATCCTTTTGAGAAAAGTGTCAACATGATACCATTCCCCAAACATTGTGAATTCCCTAAATACGATAAATACAATAGAAAAATAGATCCAATAGACCATATAAGGGAATTATGAACAATGAGCCTCAAATTTTCTCACAAGGAAATATACTTGATGAGATTATTCCCACGTAGTTTGGGAGGGCAATGCATGCAATGGTTTTCACAATTACCTCCACGAATCAAATCTTTTGAAGAATTAGTCAACAAATTTATTACCCAATATTCCTATAACAGTCAACATGAGATCACAATGAAGGACCTTTGCAATTTCAAACAAAAGGAGGGATCATTTCTAGTATTTCTACGAAGGTGGAGAAGATTATTCACAAGATATCCTCATCCCATACCAGAAAAAGAAAAGATGGAGGTATTCATTGACAACTTCAATAATGATATGAGTTATAGGATTGAATTACAATGTCCTCCAACTTTTGAAAAATTGATTGAAAATGGGATCAAAATCGAAGAAGCTTTGGTCAAGCGAGGAATCTTGAAAATTTACAATGAAAAAAATTCAACCAATTCCTCTAACAATGACAAACCAAAGTTTTGGAAAAAGTACAAGAATAATGGCAATGATACTTTAGCTGAAACACATAATGCCAAACCGGTCTTCAATCTACCAGGAATCACACCCAAGACCAACCAAACCCCCAATTAAAAAACACCAACCAGAACATGAATCAAAACAAAAATCAAAATAATCCTCCACCTAGGCTACCATACCAAACATCGAACAACCATAGGAAGTTCACGCCTTTGGGCCAATCATACGAATCCGCATTGAAAGAACTTCTTGCAGAAAATCTTATCACTCTACCTGAAACCCGAGGTTTTGAACCAAAAGTGAAATCATCATGGTGGAACGAGGCCCGCTATTATGAATTTCATCGATGCAAAGGTAACCTAACCAATAGTTTCATGCAATTAAAACACAAGATACAAGACTTGATTGACAATAATATCATACAGATAGAAGGACCCCAAACAAATGATGATCATGGGGCATTCAAGAACCCCTTGCCAAATTATGACAAAGGGGAATCTTCTACCATGAATGACAAAGGAAAAAGTGTGAACTATGTTCATGACACCACCATCTATCATATTTCAGCTGTTGAAGATCATAAAAATGACATTAAGATCAATAACACACAAGAAACTGTTGCAGCCAACAATCCAATTAGTAATCCCCCAATTCAATATGGACAAGATACCATCATAGCCGATTTTTTTTTAATGACACCAAAATCCCCTCTAATCAAGTCCATAATATCCAACAAGACATGGATGCAACAAATAATCAGATTAATGTCATAAAAATCAAAGGAAAACAAGACAAAGTTCTCGTAAATGCGACCACAAGGGCACAATCTAAATATGTTCTAAAAGGCAGCACCTCCAAAACACACGCTGCCCCATCTCATAAATATAACATTGTTGATCAACAACAAAAGTTTCTAGCACAAATATCAATATTGGAGCTTCTTAATATCTCACCTACCCACAAGGAGATTTTGGCAAAAGCCCTAGTTGATACAACAATACTGAATAATTTGGAAGTTTACACTTTCCAAGCCATGGTGGGGAATCTAGTTGTGCCTCATTGCTTATCCTTTTCAGAAAATGATGATGTATCCCTTGCCCATCCTCATAGCACAACCCTTCATATTGAGGTCCTAATACACAAAAGTCTCGTCAAGCACATCCTAATAGATGAAGGAGCCAGTCTCAATATCTGTACTTTAAAGCTTGTCCGTGCACTAGGATTCTCTGAAAATGCAATAGATGCAAGGAAAAAGATCACCATCAAAGCTTATGACGATGAAGAAAGAGCTTCAAAAGGCTTAATTGTATTACCAATTTCAGGTAGGGCCAATTCAAAAAGATGTGATTTTCCAAGTTCTGGATAAAGATTTAACATATAATATACTCTTGGGTCATCCTTGGATCCATAAAATGCAGGCAGTCCCTACAACATACCATCAATGTCTAAAATTTCCTTGCAATGGGCAAGAGGTTACCATTCCTACTGATTCTAATAGCCCCTAGTATTGCAATACCCTTAAGTCAGATTAGGACATCTTTGTGCCTGACAATAGAGAAGCTCTCGCCTCTATATATAGACATCCCAAGTAATTCAAGTCAATCCAATCCATTTTTAAAACTTCTAGCCACATTCTCCAATGAAGGAATCCAACCAAGTTCCGTGTCTAAACAACCAGAGAAAGAGGAGAAGGCCACCCCTTCTACATTTGTCAACCCTGAATCCCAACTTAACACTTTGGCTAAACAATTTGAGAAGAAAGTCCAAGTGAAAGACAAAGGTGTGGGTGAATACTCCATTGAACATTCTCTCTACCTCTCACAGTTAACTTCACCAAAATCCTATGGTCAACCATCAACCTCATCACAACCACCCTCATAACCTGTCATAGTCTTTGATGGTCGATTCATAAAACAAAGCACTCAAGCTGAAGAATCTGATGATAAGGATATTATAAATTGTCTCTACAAGGATGAAACTTATTCTCAAGCAACAATGGCTTTTGTCCAAACCACCCAATATGGAAAAATATTCTCAATCTTGGAAAAATGGGATATGAGGGACAAGGACCTATTGGAAAAAGGAAAGAATGCATTGTGGAACCCATCCAACCCATCATAACAAATCCAAAAGACAAGACAGGGTTGGGATATAAAGAGCATCAAAAGGACAAAGAAATAAAGGAGGACCTAAAACAAAAGTTTGTTGAATGGATCTTGCAACTACAAGCAAGTGATCACTATGAAACTGATTCCAATGAATATGAGTTGGATTCACTATCAGAAGAGTCCTGTTATGATAAGGACATTGATGTAGTACACAAGTATACACTCACACTCGAGGAGGGACAAATCTTAGGGCTGAGGCCACTTGAATTAGGATCACAAAATATCGATGGCTCAAGTGAAGATGATCAGACTCCTAGTGAGATAGATCACTCAGAAGAGAGTGACATCATCAATATTGACCTTTCCATAGTATTGCTTGATGAATATGTCACCATTAGGACCCTTACGACCTCTGACCTGAACCCATCTGACGATTCCCTACCACTGGTACATCCTTAACTCATAGATTGGGACCAAACTGAGCCTATTGATATCCCCACCTTTTCAAACGATAAGGCCATCATCAACTTCCTCTCCATTGTTAATCCTGAAATAGATTCCACCA
>VCHN02000014.1:59285178-59307289 GCA_007115665.2 Sequoiadendron giganteum | reverse complement strand
TTAATCAACATTTTGATAGGTGTAAAGGAGACTCTGTTATAGGAATGGTATAAAACTAGTGGGGTTCTATCCAAGGGGTTTTGATCTAAGGTGGTTTGATAAAAGCCTCCTTAATTGAAATCCTTCAAATGGAACATTTCAAGTCTTAATAATTAAATTTTCTAAAAATATGTGATTTCAACAAAAATCAGGATCTCCCACAAAGTGTAAAATAGTATTGTTGGATCATCCAATTGTTTGTGTCCAATGAGGACTTGTACTTGATCCACCTTATAATTTTGGTCAAGTTAATTTATGTGATATGCATGATCAGTGTGTAATCCTTGTATGGCATGTGTGTAAGCCTTATCTTAATGTGTTTGTTGTGAATTTATACTTATAGACAATGTGACTATATCATAGCATGGTGGGAGTGGATCATTGGATTCCATTTGGTTGGGTCCATGGAAACCATCATTGAGGATAAAATGATCATGGTTGGAGTCAAAGAAGACTTCAAGTTGGTAAAGGTTATTTCATGCTTTCTTCCATTTTATTTATATGATGTAATTGATGTTGAAGGATACCTGAGTTCTTATGTAATTGTAATATGTTATTGGACATACCTAGTGGATGGAATGTAATCATTCCACATAAGTGGTAATAGTGTTATAATTATTTTTACACACCTCGATATTGTAGTCGATAATGCATGCTATCTTGATTACTCAATATTTTTAGATATGTTTGATAAAATGAACATAGAGGATATTTTTATTTTAGATTATAATGATTATCTTATGTTAGAAAATATTTATTTTTTGTTTCAAATATTATTTGGTCATCTCCTAGGTTGGGGTTGTGATTTGTTGAGAACTTCCTCATTGTGGGGCCATTTAGGGTTCTCTATGTAGTCTTGGTGAGGTTGGCAATTTTGGAACACCTTTCACATAATACATTGTCTTAATTATCCTTGTTTGGAGTCCCTTGTGGTCTCCCTATCCCTCATAATTTTTCTTCTTCATGGGCATGTGTGAGGTGAGATAATTTTTCTAGGGCCTTCATGGTTCACTAATTGGTTTTGTTATTTTGGAGTTAGTTTTTCTTTTGTCAAGGTTGATTCCTTATATTTTTCTAGGTTTATGGCATGTCTTGGGGACAAAAACATATCTTGGGTTTTCTCACTAGCCAAGACTCCATTTATAGAAAAGGAATACAAAGTGAGAAAATAGAAACTCCAAAACTAGACTAGGAATTTAACACCAAACTTGAGCATTTGAGCACTCACACTAGTGTCTTTTGTGGGAACTAGTGTACAATTTGGGTGCTAGTATCCTATTGTACTTTTTTACCATTTTTTCATCCATTCATGTATATAATTCATTTCTCGAGGAATCTTAGTATACAAATATTACCCCCCTTGGTCTTGTAAGTCTTCCCATGTTTTTATTTTATTGACGATTGTCATACACCAATACTTAATGAACCTAATTTCCTTGGGAAGTGTGTTGTTTCTTAAAAGTGACTTCATAATTATAATTAATGGAAGGTTTATGCTTCTTAGTTAGGAAACTTCCTATGACGGTTGGCCCTTGTGTTTAATGTTGTAATTTTTTCTAGATTTGGATTGGAGGTTGATGATTCCCTCATCCTATCTTGGTGTGTTGTTATGATATAATGCTCTGGTCGATTAATAACTAATCATAATTTAAGTTTCATCCCCTCTCTCATAGTTTCAATGTGGTGGATGTATCCATTGATTGTTGATTCTTATGTTGTTGTCATCTTTCTTATGCAATTTTGAGGTTTTTCTTGTTGTCCTCATCATTGTGTTGTCTTTTTTCACATGATATACTTGTGTTGGCATTTTTGTGTAAGTGCCACATGGTATTGTCACATAAACAACATTGTTTTAATTCATTCAAACAATGTTTTTATGTCAAGTTTTTTCCTAGATGTGTTGGCTTAGGGTATTACAATATCATTGAATACCTCTTGTGATTTTTAGGTAGCTTCCAATTATATAGATAATATCAATATTGGATATATCATAGCCTCATTTGATTACCTAGATATCTCCCCTCCATTGACTAAAAATTCCATCGTAACCATTGGCTTTCCACTTCACTATCCTTTACTCATTGATTAGGACCAACAAGGCTCACATCCTCTTGATGTATTTAAGAGTGATGAAGCACTTTTTGAATTCATGGGTCTAAGTGAAGAAATACTTATTTCTTTCCATAAATCAAGATTTATTTAAAAGATAAATTAAGGTTTAAAATTTTGGCAATATGATTCCCTTAGTCACAAAAGTAAAATTCAAAATAAAATAAAAGGATCCCATAGTGAAAACCTATCTAAGGCACTTTTGGATTCAGAAAAGGTAAAAAAAGGATGTATCTTCTAGTGAAAACCTCCTTGAGGCACCAAAATATGAGGAGCCCCATATTATCCTTATAGGAATGAAAATAATAGAAAGGTCCACCATATTTATCAAGGAAACTAAAGACATGAATTTGGGTACTCATTTAAAACTGGAAATAACTTATGTGGCTACTAGCTTATCTAGTGAAGAATGTAAAGTCTCTTCTAGACATCTTGAGCAAAGAATCCAAAAATTTTATGTGGTCATATGTATATTCCTTGTTTCCATCCATGTTTAGTGGTCAATAATATTTTATTACACTCAAATGAAAAACTATTAAAGATAAAAATCCACACGTTGCATCTCGAAACAAAAATTATAGTCAAAGAAAAGTTTGAATAGCTACTTTAAGTGGGTTTTATTAATTTGACTAACTAACATGAGTGGGTGTCTAATGTTGTTCTAGTAAAAAAGATAACTAGGGGGATATATATCTATATATATTTTAGAGACCTCACCAAATCATGTCCTAAAAAAAAAAATTCACTACAAAACAACCACATCATTGTTAATCTCACATTCAATCATGCATGTTATCCCTCATGGATATTTTTTGGGTACAATCAAATTTTTATAGCTAAGGAGGATCAAAATAAAAGTACCTTTATGAATCCTTGGGGAACCTTCTATTATCAGGTGAGTCCCATTGGTCATAAGAATACAAGGGATACATATCAAAGAAAAATGATGACCATTTTTCATGATCTCAATCACATAATATTGGAGGACTACGTAGATGATCTCCTTGGGAATTATAATACTATAAATGATTGTATACATATTTTTAAACTTATATTTGTCACCTTTCTCATTATTAGTTGTCCCTCAATTAAAAAAATATGTTTTAGACATCACTTCTACCAAAATTCTAGAATTCTCAGTCTTGTGAAATGGTATCAAAGTTAATCCAGCTAAAGTTAAGGCTATCATTGACATGCCCCCACCAATAAATTTAAATTAGTTAAGGATCCTTCAAGGAAAGCTTCAATCAATTAGGAATTTCATTTCTCAACTTGTAGACAAATGTCAAATTTTCACCCATCTTCTTCATAGGGACATTACATTCTAGTGGGATGCCTCTTTCCAACAAGGCTTTGATAAGATCAAATAATATCTAACATTTAAACCTACCCTATGTTCCAAGGTGTGTGCCCTTGGTCTCATTGTGGTGGGAAAATTAGTGCTTGAGTTTGTGAAATGGCTTAACCACCTACCATGGATTCATTAACTTTGGAGATTGTATCAAGCATTAATAGGTCAATATATTAGTGCAATGACCATCTATGCAACAATTGGTATTAGAGCTTGGGTCATGGGTTTGAATTCCTTGCTTGCACTAGGGGGATTTTTGCAAGGTGTGTACCCTTGGTATCCTTGTGTTGTGCAACATAGTGCTCAAGTTTATGATGTGGATTAACCACCTACCATGGATTCATTAACTCTGGTAATTATATTGGGAATTAACAGGTCAATGTTTTGGTGCAACAACAACCATCTATGCAACACCCTAATGCCCCTATTCAAGTAAAGTCGCTCTTTCTCTACATACCAACAACACTAGTCACAATGGGGTCACTTTTAGCTCAACATGATGAGAATGGAATGAGAAGGGTATTTTATTACACCATTCATACTTTAATCGTCTATGAGCTCAATTATTCTCCAATGGAAAAGGAATGCTAATTTTTTTTCTTTAGTTCTTAAGATATTAGACATATTTTTGTTAAGCCATCAAATCAAGATCATCTCTAAAGTTTATCCACTCAAGTATCTTCTTTCTAGAACTAATCTCATAGTGCATATATTTAAATAGGTAATTCTACTAAGTGAACTTGACATTAAGTTAAGGAAATAAAAGGTAATGTAATAAATAATCAACTTGTTGAATACCCTTGCATGGAAACACATCCTCTAGTAACCAAATTTCTAAATGATTGCATATTCATGATCCATGAGGAACCAATATGGAAATTATATTTTTATGGATCATACACACAACATGGCTCGAGTGCAAGTATCTTATTGATAGCCCCTTGATGAAATTTCATTCCTAAGGATTTCAAATTGGAATTATCATGTATGACAACATAAAAAATATGAATCCTTAATCATAGGATTGAAGATGGTATCTCAGTATAACATCACCCATTTACAATTCTATAGGGATTCTCAAGCTTCAAGAATATTTTACTTACATCTAATTTAAATAATTATTGTACCTTAATAAAAAAATATGGGATTCAATGGCCACTATTGGATCCTTTCTTGACATTCCTAATCATAGCCATAGATGTGAGTTTATAATAGAACAACTCTTAATTCCAACACATGTTATTCTTGATATTGAAATGGTGTATGATATTTTTGGTCTTGAATCACCCTAGTATCATTCCATTCAATCATACCTACATGACCAAAACCTTGCACTTAACCTAACTCATAATCAAGAAAAATAATTCATCCAATGATCATCCCATTACACCCTCTTACTAGATACCATTTATCATCTACATGGGCTATAATGGTTTGTTATTATTATGTTTAAAATCCATAGAATCACAATTTTTTCTACAAGACATCCATAATGATATTTGTGGATCTCACACCAGTGGCATTATTCTTGCTAAGAATATTTTATGAACTATATACTACTAGAAAGCCATGGAGCACAATGCCTATTAGTATATCAAGAAATATTTGGCACATTATTAGTATGATGATCTCATCCACTTGGTACCACAAGCATTGAAACACATCACATCACCTTAGCCCTTTTCTCAATGGATTCTCAACTTGGTTGGTAGGATACATCCACCATCATATAATTTCCACAAGCTCATTATCACTATAATCTAGGGTAAATTCAGGTTAAGGTAATGGAACATTAAAACTATAACCATAAATCCCTAAATCAACAATCAAGTACAATCCAACATAGAAACATAAACATACAGTAAATATTGCACATACTATGCTTGCATGATCTCCATTGTCCTCCATTTTACTTGAATGTGATTGATGCCCTTAGATTTGATTATGCAATAGTAGCCTAATGTCTATGATAGAAAAATATTGAAGATTGTAGTTGTCTCCTTTGATATCAATAGTATAGGTTGCATAATATGTAGAGATACAAATGATAAGTCTCTTTTATCAAAAGAAAAATGTGAATGAAGGGTTGAGATTAAATTTCAATAAGATATGCCAATCAATGGTCAAAAATGAAAATTTTAGTATGAAATAGGGTTAAGGAAAAGTTAGGGAAAAGATAAGAATGAATGGACGAGATTGAATTATGAAATAATTAAATCAAGGGTTGAAATTAAATGAAAAGTCAAGAGATAAGACTGACATGGATAATGAGGTTGGCACAAAAAAAGAGATTGTTGGAGAGATTTAAATTATTATAAAATTATTTAATTTGGGAGGGAAATGAATAATTAAATAATGAAAACATTATTTAATTATAGAAGACATGTGACATGTTGTCTTTTTGATTAAATAATAATTTAATTCAAAAGTGGGAAGAAAATGACAAATTAGTAGACAATTAAATAAATAAAAATTTATCTAATTTGTGGAAGAAAAGGATAACAAAATAATTAAATTATTAAAATAACTATTTAATTATGGTAGAAAGATGATAATAATTAAATAAATCAAATTTATTTAATTATGGAGGAAAAGGAGATTACTTACGTAATTAAATAAATAAAATATATTTAATTAATAAAAAAGAAGAATAAAAGTAAATTAATTAAATAATTAAATAGTTAAGATTATTTAATTAATAGCATAGTTATGACATTAGAAAATAATCAAATAATTAAAATTATTTAATTATTAGGGATGAAAGGGGATTTATGAAGAAAATAAAGTTCAGAGGCTTAGGACAATTTTTGGTGTCTACATTTTCCCCCCTCTTTGATACAATGTAGTTTATCACATTGTGTCAAAGAAATTCAGTCAAAATATGTCCCGGTGTAAACAAGGTGGACCCATGCCCACTCATAATGTTTTTGCAAATTTTCCAGAAACTTCAAAATAAATTTGAAAATTGTTTTGATAAGATAAATTGACAACCAAGAATGCATTGGTGACAAATATTTAACTTTCAGGACCTTCGAGGTAGTTAAAATAATTTTTAAAACCTCAAAATGAGTGCATCCAATAGAAACCCTAATGCAAAACCTAAATTTGATGGGATATAAATAGTTTAATTAAATGGGAAATTATCTCATTTGTATATTTTGACTTTGGAGACTGGAGAGCTCTGATAGTGACCTATTGCTAAGATGTCACCCATTCCTAACACCAAGCACCATGGATATTGAGTTTGGACCTTGAAACAACCAGAGGGTGTAGAGAACCAGGTGAGTACATCAAACCCACTTCATGATTTTTTCATTTATGCATAGATTTAGGGCTCAAAAATTGGGCAAGGAAATATCGTTTACCATAACTACTATCACATGCACTGCAAGTGACTATGGTTCACCATAATCACTTAGGTGCACTACAACTGTAGCTAGGGTTCCAAATGAATTTTGTGCAGGACAATTGTAAAGTGCACCACATTTTCTTCCTACACCGCACCCATGGTTGGAAACGACGCATTCAACAAAGTGAGTGATATGTGCCAAGAGAAATGACACATGTGCAAAAGTGATATGCAATTGATTGGTGGTTTACCATAAGTGAACTTGGAAACTCATTTAATGAGGCATATGACACAAGTGTAATAATGTGACACATACAAAAACAATGACGCATTTGATTTTTATGATTCATTTGTCAAGCAGAATGATGAAACTATCTGGTTAAATTTTCTCCCTATTTTAGGATGAAATTTCTTATTAAATTTTGGTCCAATAGGTTTGACTATGGTCTTTGATTTAGTAATGATATTTTCTTGTGACAATAGGTTGTCATTTCCCCTATGTATACATGGGAGTCATGGGTATCCACATTTCAAATTTGAGATTAGTTATCCAACACTGAGAAGAATCAAATAATGCATCTTGGGTTGTACCATGGGACCTACATACCCATCATTAGGGAAAATAGGGGATTGTTGACTACACTCATAGAAAGGTGGAACTCTGAGACATGTTTGTTCCACTTCTCGACAAGAGAGGTGATCATTATTTTGGAGTACATCTACAAGATATTTTGGTTGTAGATCTAATGAGAGTGAGTTAGGTATGATCTAGTGTAGGGATAATGAGCACTTGAGGAGAATTATGTGTATGAGGATGTGGTAAAGCTAGGGGTGGAAAGATATGAGATTATATGGGATATGATAGTAGAGTGATATGAGAGAGATGATTGCATTCTAGTTACTCTGATTGCAGGGGTCATTATTCCATATTGTTGAGGGCATGGCTTTCTCATCGGATGGGGTGAGATGCTAGTAGGGATGATGAGGCATGGGACATTCTACACATGGGGGCTTACTTATTGGCCATGTAGTTGCATTAAATAACCTACCAAGATGGTTAGTCGATGAGCTACAAGGTGAATTTACTAATGGTGTGGGCATGGGAGAACATCATAGTGTTCTATCATCCAATCGATAGGAAGTTGGGACAAGGTATGCCCTATGTTTACTTGTACAGTGGGGTCATTACTCAAAATCATGTCAGGTAAATATGGTACTGACAATGTGGTATCAATGTTCTTGTGAGCTTCTTATGGGGGGATATAAGGAGTGCCAATAGTGGTGAGATGAGGATAAACATTTATGATTGTGTAGATAGGCTAGGTACGTAATTGGATGGACAATCCAATCCTAGCACATGATAGAGTAGTATTTTCTAGAGTGATTCAAAAGGTAGTTTGGGGAGGCACATGATGTGCCTCGAGGGACAACAAAGTTCATGTAATCATCATGTGAGGTGAAATCCTAGGGACATATGATTCTAGTGGAAAAAATAGAGTAGGGGATTGATGGAATACAACCACTGTAGTGGGGATGGAGGGGTGGAGTTGTAGATCTAGGCACCACAACCAAGTATGACACTTGGTGGGCTAGTCATAGGCTTGAGCTGTATATAGATACAAATCAGCAAGCACTTGTAGAGTGTTGTGGTAGGGGCCCATGAGATCAAAGGGGAGATCAGGGGGGAGAGGAGATGAAGTATGGGGAGATGGAGGATGAGGTGATGATGGTGGAGATGGATGAGTAGGGAGAGGATGATACATATAACAATAGAGGAGGGTGAATTGATAGTGGGTGGTGAGGCCATTATCATCTATTAGGGAGGAGGGTCAGGAGGAGTGATAGGATGATGTTTCACTTCTCAAGGTGGGACAACATGATGTGGCAATGGAGGAGGAGCATTAGGAGAAGGAGAGATAGGAGGAGGAGGAGGAGATGGAAGAGGTTGAGAAAATCCTTCAAGAGAGGATTTTGATGGGAGTGGATGCAGAAGAGGGACTAGAGGAGGCATTGATTAAAGGGGGAGAGGGAACAGTGGATCACAGGATAGCTAGTCGATAGGCATAGTTGGATCAAGCCAAAAATAGGATTAAGGAGTTGGAGGATGAGGTGGGGGATTTAAGGATGGAGAAATATGGCTCATAGATAGAGAGAGATGCAACAATGATTGGTAGGTAGCAAGTTGATCAAAGATGTCTAGATTTCATCACTACTATCATGGGTCCCTCGAAAAAAAATTCTCAATATTTATTTGATGCTAGTTAGGAGATTAGCTATTATAAGGACTTATATGAGTAGTAGGTTCCATCAACTAAGAGAGAACCCTCATATACCTAAACACACAATTAGAGAAAGTTTCACTCTCGCCATAGTAGGTCATAGAGTAGTGGGGATTTGTCAGGACTAAGATGGTTATGGCCATATGACCAGCCACCCTCAAAACCTGGGCCATTAGGATCATGAGTAGAAGAAACCATCACATTGATAGTCACCTACATGGGATCAAGGTGGCTCAAGCTAGAGAACATTTTGACATTGTATTGACACTCCTATTTTTGACCATCAAGTCTACAAGATCTATTTTGGGATACATCATGACGTTATACTACATGAAACCTTTTGAGTGATATATATGATATGATTTTGGTGGAAATTTATATGATATGAATTTCTATGTTATGATGTCATGTATGATTTTATGGATGATTATTCTTTTATGATGTATGCATTCTATATGACTATGCAATGATACTATATGTTGATGCCATATGATGGATGACTAATGTATGTTCATCTATTCTATTATATGATTCCTAGATGCTAGATTTATGTGTTTAATTCTATGATGTTATGGATGTAATGTGATGATTATCTATGAATTTCATGTATATGTCTTATGATATGGTGTGACTATAAAATTTGATGTTTATTATGATTTATAAATGTAGTGTTATGCACTGTTTATAAAATGAAAATGTTGTGTGCATGTGATGTGGTATATGATAAGTCATTATGATGTGAATGTGATGACATAATAAATATGATGTAATGTATGACTGTTAGTCTAATTAATATTTAATTACACTTGCATAAATTTACATAGGTTTTTCTTAGGTAATAATTAGTTTACTTAATTAATAAGTAAACTTTATTTAGTTGAGTTGTTTTTAGGTCAACATTAGGGTTGCATACATTTCTTTTATAAAGCAATTCTCTTATTGTAATTTCTTAATTCTGAATAATATCAATTTGCACATTGACATGCAAAGCTCAACTTTTTTGATGTTTTCTCTTTTGTGGAAGGTGTTTAGGTTTACATGTCTGATCTAGGGTTTCTAACATGGTATCAGAGCCTTGACATGCAACCCCTTCTCAAATTCTGGAGAAATTCATTGTAGAGTTCATTTGGGGTTCTTCGAGGGTATCATGCCTTGAGTTTATTTATGCAGAGTTCTGGATTAGATTGGGCTTCACCATTAGATTCAGAGCATTGGAAAAAGTTAGGTTTGGCTTTTATTTTGTAGATTTTGGTCATGATTTTCCAGGTCTGTGAGGGTTTCAAGTTCGATGTTTTTTTGCAAGCTTTGGATGTAGCCTATTTTTCGGAGCATCCTGGAGGAAAACGGACACCGCCATCACGTTTGCAACGCCCCAAAACCCTAAGATCGCACTTCATTTTGTCGATTCTGACCAAGTTGATCTAGAAGGCAAAACATTTTTTCTAGGGAGGCCATATGGCCTCCCCAACATGCTTCCCGAGGCATAGATTTCAAAATAAAAATTAAAAAATTTGGTTTTTTGGGAAACCCATTGGCACTCCTAGTTCAAAAGAAACTCGCCACTAGGTGGCCACATGACGGCCACCAGCCCGCAACCACTGCCGGCTTCCTCCACCATTGCGTTGCTGGCCTCCTTTAGCCCTCGCAAGCCCCCTGGCACCAACTACGGTCCTATGGGGGACCAGCCCCCGACTGCCCTAAGCTCCTATGTCATGGTCACATGGGTGACTAGGGAATCCATCCTAGCCCCCTATCCACCAACCCCTAGTCGCACACAGGACCAGGGGCCGAATTCTTTTTAGCCCCCTAGGCTACCTATAGGCCTTATTGGCCATTTTTGGAGCACTTTTACAAAATCGGGCATAACTTTTGAGTACGGTGTCCTTTTTTCACAAACAAGATACCATTGGAAAGCTGATTTTGACGCCAATACAGTGGTGTTAATGGTTTTTTCTGATTTTTCTCTAGTTTAATTTTGAAGATCTTTGAACTCAGAACTTGTGTTTTTCACTCTAGAGGGCATATCTTTTGACTCAGTGATCCTTTTTTTGCCATTCTTGTGGCATTGGAAATCTGGTTCAGTCCTCTACATAGATCTGAGGTCTTTTTTAATTTTTTGTTTATGCATGTTTAGGAATTCTCTCCTTTTTCATTCATTAGGGATTGTAATAAATGAATTGATATAAAGCTCCATTAGGGGGGGGGGGTTCTTGCATAATAATCTTCATTTTATTTTGATGGAAACTCACATGGGTTGTAATATGGTTTCTTAGTTTCTTTTGGCCACATTTTTGTCTTAGCTTGACACATATCGGATTCATATTGGTTCACACTTTAGATTGAGAGCCTATGGTTAATGATCCACATCGGATCCATCTCAATTTGAGGGGCACCATATTTGTGGTTAATGTTCCAGAGTCTTTATGGTACTTTTTCCCATGGAAGAGTTTTAGTATTATTTTAACATTGGCATCGAGATTCACAGCTTCCAGATTTTATCATCATCATATCATCTACTATCACTTTATGGATTCCAGGGTTGTTCCAGTTTGGAGTGTTCGAGTGTTCTGTGGTATCGGGTCTATTGTTGCTTTTATCATGATTCCTTGAGTCAATCAGTGACTCTCATCTAGTTTTAGTAGTAGACAAAAGTATCTTTCCTTGCTTGCCAGATTGTGGTTCTAGTGTTACTCCACAGTGTTCTTCCAGTGCTTCTTTGCAACAGTCATCTCATTGTAGGGGGGTTGTCCCACTGGGTTTTCCTTCTCTACCTCATTATTGCATTTGTACATGGGTACCTGATCAGGCCTTGTTGTCAGGACCCATTCATGCTTTCTTGCATTCATCTTAGTTTTAGGTGCATGCTTTTTTAGTCTCCCTAAGTTGCACTTATGGGGGGGTTGTTAGTGTAATTAATATTTAATTACACTTGCATAACTTTACTTAGGTTTTTCTTAGGTAATAATTAGTTTACTTAATTAATAAGTAAGCTTTATTTAGTTGAGTTGTTTTTAGGTCAACATTAGGGTTACATACATTGCTTTTATAAAGAAATTCTCTTATTGTAATTTCTTAATTCTGAATAATATTAATTTGCACACTGACATGCAAAGTTCAACTTTTTTTATGTTTTCTCTTATGTGGAAGGTGTTTAGGTTTGCATGTCTGATCTAGGGTTTCTAACAATGACAACTTGTGGATATATTTATGCAATGATTATGGTCTATATTATGTGATGGCATATATGATCTTGAAATGTTATATGGATGCAGTAAGATAGGAGATGATTATGATGATATGCATATGTGAGATGTGTGCATGCTAACTATAATTTTATATTTTTTGATGCAATATGGATGAACTAAAATACATTTATAATTATATCTATATCCTTCTAACATGATTATGTATGAAGAATTATTTTGTCTCATAGGATGCTATCAAGATGGTGATAGAAGAAATGTTAGCATTGTGTTAGTGGAGACAATGAAAGACTAATATTTTTCTATGCAATGATTTCCATATAATCATAAATTGATAATAAAAACCATGATATGATATAGAAAAATGTGTGCAAAGTTATTGACTTGTGAAAAATAGATAGTCGCAAATAAGAAATGGCCTAACTCAAGTTAAGGGAAAAATTTCCTCAATCTTTTTGCATAGGCAATCTATAAACAACAATCAAAGAAATAAAAATCATGATACATCATTGCACCCCTAAATCCTTCATGAGACATCCTCGAGGTAGCTAGTAACATAACCCAAAAGAAAAATTGAAAAGATAAGACAAATTAGACCAACAAAGTCAACAACCATTTAGGGTGTTTGCCAATAGTTGTTTTTCGAAGTTTGACTGACTAGGTGAGTGACAAGTTAATTGTTTGACAAGGTCTGAATTCAGGAGAGGAAACATGTTGTTTAATACATTGAGTCTAGTACTGAACATGTGACCACCTATATAAGGAAAATGACAAATTTTGATAGTGACAATATTTGAGTTCAGGAAGGACACATCCTGTATAAGAAAAAAGTATGACTGATTGAACATTTGGGATTGATTTGATGTTTGACTATTTTGACAATTGGCTGATTTGACTATAGGGCTAGTTAGATAATTTTTCTATTGATTCAAGACATTTTTGGTGTTTTGATGACTATTTATATCTGAGTTGACTATTTTTGACTTATTATGACTAACTTGACAAACCCTAAAGGACCAACCTAGGTCCTCGAGGACTCATCAATTGATGGCCTTACCTATGTAATAATGCACAAATACCTTGTAGTTTGACTAGACTTGACCTTGTTGTATTTAAAAAGGACTAAATCATGATTTACCCTATTTAACAAACCCTAAAGTATGACCTAATGCCTCAGGAGCTCATCAAGTGATGGCCCTACCTACATGAAGTCATAGAGGCAACATAGTTTGACTAGACTTTGATTGACATGACTAACTCTAACTTTTTTTTAGGGATTTTTGAAGATTATTTGCATGTTTTGGTTTTTGACATTTTTGATATTTTTGGTTTTTGAATTTTTAGGATTTCTGTTGAATTTCTTTGGAATTTTTATGATTTTTTTGTCTTTTTGAAATTTTTTGACCTCCAATAATAAGTGTAGGATCCAATAAAGACATAGGTTAAGGATGTTCCCCCAATTGGGAATGAGACCAAATTATTAGGGATGTAAGGAGATAGGCATTACAACAAGTAGATATGGAAGGAAAAAATGCACATAATATCAATCATTATAGGTTATGGAAAGGATAACAAAGCATTATTATGGGTGATGTGCAAAGGTGAAGGAGAATTATTATGACTGAATGGAGAGTTGAAACTAGATAGAATGATGGTAGACAATGGAGCAAAGATAGACTACACATGATACTTATCCAAAGGCCATTGAAGTGGTTCTCACTATTGGATGAATTATTTCTCTTTACTATTTTATTGATTTTTTTTATTTTTTTATTTTATTTTTAAATTTTTAAGGTTATGATATAGCTCTTTGAAGCTAAGTATATAAATTTTGCAAGTGAAAGCAATTGATAGGATCTGACAAGGGTTCACCTTTAGGACTTGAAATTTGATATGATCCTTATCCAAAGACTACCATGACAATGTAGGGACCCAATCAATTTGGTTCAAACTTACCTATCTTTTCTTGCTCTACTTGATTATTGAGATTTTCCATTAACACCTGTAATCGATGGGTTATTTCTAGGTTGATGATTTTAGTGGATTAAATTAAATAAAACCTAAAGAATATTGTGAAGAACAAAAAAATCATAAAATAATTTTAACGATTATACCTAATATCCATCGTAGCTTTCATGATTCAACTCCATTACACCTCGTAGCTCGTAGCATATGATTGTTGCCCTCAGATCTGTGAGAAAAAATTGACTATGCCATTGTCCTATGCAAGTTTTGAAGGATTTTAATTATAACAGATTATGATAAATTAATATGCCTAAAGTGAAAAGTAAATTCTAAACATAATGAAAGTGATTCTAAATATGAAGTGGTAAAGTGGTGCAATAATAACGAAGTGGTGCCTTAATTGTGAGAAAAATTGACATTTTATAGAGAATGTAATTTTGCATGGACGAACGAGATTAAAAGTTGTCAAAGCCTAAAATCAGTGGACGATATTTCATGTGACAATCCCTAATTAGGGTTAGGGAAAGATTGTTAAATGAGTGGCCAATATTTCATTTGATAAAATCAAATCGATGGTTGAGAATAAATGTGATAATCAGCCAAAAAGATACAAATTTTAGAAAATAAAGAAGTTAAGATTTGAACAGAAAAGAAGATTTTTGGAAAATCAAAAATTTTCTCAACTACTTGATTTTTGGAAGAAGATTACCATTTTGAATTAAATTAATTCAAAATAAGGGTTTTATGTGACAATAAATAATCTTGTTCAAATTATTTACTAAAGTGAAGAGATAGTTAATAAAACAAAATAAAACTTCTGAAAACAATATATCATTGTTGAAAATTATGATGGTCTTGTAAAGAGTGTGAGCATGAGCAGGAATGGGCGTGGGTAGGGGAATTCAAATTCCTCTAGCATTGCAGAGGGTGATGGGTCTGATCAGGATGATGATGATGCTAGTGGTGTGGCCTGTGTTACCTTGTTGTGTCGTCAACGAGGGGATGTGGGGGCTCATGGTTGTTTATTGAGCACCTTGATATGTTGTTGGGGAGGGCCTGATTGGTTGCTCACTGCTGGAGGTTGTTTTCATTCCTCCTTGTTGGTTTTGGCCTGTTGGGGGCCTGCAGTCCTTGCATTGGTTGTTTTGGCTGAGGGTTTTCTTGATTGTTGATCAGTCTATGTTCCTTGTGTGCGGGTGTTGCATTGGGTTTCTGCTTGTGACGACTGAGTTTTGTGTTTCCTGTGTTGATTCTGATGGAATTAACGATGGACTTTGTGGGCTTTGGTGGCCTCTCATTGGTTCCTCTGTGTTGTTCCCTATTGCCCATTGGGATTGTTGTTTTGTTGGGGGTGTTATTTTTCCCTTTGTCAATGTTTTGGCTCTTGTGTTGAGTGCTTGGTGCTTGGGTTCCCTTTCTATGGGGATCATTGACAGTGCTCTGATTCCCATGTGCATTGTGGATGGAGCTTTGTTTGCTTCTATTGGCTGGGAGGGGAGTTGCATGTTGCTGCTCGACCCTTCTACTCTTGCCCTGGCTACGTAGTTAGGGACTATTAGATTCTTTCACAAGCCCCCATGGGGTAATGGAGTAGGTGAGATTTGTTATCCTTTCTTTCTTTTTGAGGAAATTTGTGTTACTCTTCTCTGCAGGTGCTCATTCTGGTGTAGGTCGTTGCTTTTCTCAGATGCCTCTATGCATTTGGTTATTTGTTGGGTTACCCCCTTGGGTGCTTTGTTTTCCTTTGGATGGATTGGGGCTCCCTCTTGGGATCCTATAGCTTCTGGTTGGTTTGGTTTCTATAAATTTTTGAATGGAAATGGTGATACCGGTTCCATCTCGATTGTTGTTGATCTTTGGCTCGATATGGGGCTTTGGTTGAGGCTCCTTCTCTTGGGTGTTTGTATCCCAATTTTTATTGGTGTGCAAGTAACTTTGGCCTTGGTTACTTTGGATTGGTGGTTCTATTGGACTTTGCCTGAAGTGTCGGTGGTGGAGGATCATGTCGGATCTATTTCTATTACTCCTTGGGGGAGATGGTTCCATGGTTTGGTGATGTTGCAGGTGCTTGGTCTCCCTCAACAGTGTTGCTTGGTGGGAACTTTTTCTTGGACCTACCTTGTTTTTTTGTGGAAGGTTTTGTGTTGTTGGAAGGCTTATTGGATGGTGGAAATGGTGGATTTGGTGCTTGTGTCTGATGGGGGGAGGGGTTTTTTCCTTACTGAGGTGTTTTTTTCATCTGTCGCTTGCCACCGTGATGTAGCTAGGAGTGGTTTTGTTTTGTTTTCTATTAGATTTCCCTTGGTCTATTGGTGGTCTTTTGAGGTGAATGATGCTTTTTCAGAGGAAATATTTTCTAGTGTTTAAGGGTTGTGGACTCATAATGTGGTTGACCAAGGAGTTGTTATTCCTTCTCCTTTAGACTAGTTGCCTTGGGAGGAGGTGGTTATCTGTGTTTCTAAAGTTCCTTCTTGCTAGCATGCTCTACCTATGTTGTATTCTTTAAAGGTGAATACGGTGGCACCATCTCCTATTGAGGTGGATTTGGTGGTTTTAGAGATGGTGGGAAGTGTTTCTCTTCTTGGTAAGTCCCTATTGAGGTGGTGTGTGCTTGCTCTAGAGGGAGGTTTATTTGGTAGTGTTGGTTCCCACTTCTTCCTCTCCTATAGAGGGGAGCCCTGTCTATTAGAGGTGGTTTCGGGGTTGGTGTCTGGTTGGCTGGTGCAATTTATTATTTTTTTCTTTGCTTCAACATGTGTTTCTAGAAGTTCTGTTGCGGTTTGTTTGTTGCATGTGTGTAGAAGGTTGGCTATAGTCCAACTACTATAGGTGGCTAGTGGCTTTGCCTCTAGCAGTCTTTCTGAAAATATTGTGTTATGTATTGTTTATTGGCTTAGGGCCTTTACTGTTTCTAACATAGGACTATTGTTTGTCCTAAGGGTTCTATCGATCTTGGCTCTGGTACTAGGAACGAGTTTAGCTGGTCTTAGACTTGGGACTATTGTTGGTTCTAACTGCATTGTCACTCCTCGTTATCTAATGAACAAGTGTTGTTAGGTTCTGTTGTGTCCCTGTTGTGTGTTTGTTGGTGATGTCTTAGCTCTGTAAAAGGTTCTTGGTCCTTTCAAAACCTTGCTTGTCCTTTTTGGCCCTCGTGGCTCATTGTGTAAAGGGCACAACACCCTGTAAATGCTGCTTATCTTTTCAAAAACAAAATAAAATGAAATCATTTTAAATAATTTCATTTATTTAAAATGAGAGAAATATGAAATTAGATAATTAAATAATTAAAGATAATTATTTAATTTAGAGGATTATAACCGATAATTAAATAAATTAATAAATTCATTTAATTATGATAATTAGTGACATATTAAATAAACAAATAAAGTTCATTTATTTAATAATGAGGAAAAATAAATGAATAAAGGCAATTAAATAAATTAATAGATTTATTTAATTGTAAGAAGACAATAGACAATTAATGACATATTGAATAAATAAATATAATTTATTCATTCAATAATCATGAAGAATACAATAGATATGAATTAATTAAATAATAATGAATTACTTAATTAATAGTCAAATGTGGACCAAGGATATAGTTAAATGTCATAATTATAGAGATTGCAAGCCTAGGTCATTTTTATGTGTCTGCATTTTCCTCTCTTTGTCGTAATGCAGCTTGTCGCATTGTGGCAAAGAAAATATGTGAAAAATGTGCCCCAGTGCAAAATAAGATGAGGAAGAATGATGAGGAGGGTAGCGGTATGCCCCCTTGATAGGACAAACAGGATCCAAGAATATGAGTGTGCTCTCGATATTAATAAGAAGACTAGAATATGAGGAGACAAAGAAATGTTAGTGTAAGAGATATGGATGATGATATGGATGCAATGCCTATATGAAATGAGTTAGAGAAGATGACAAGACAAAAGGAGATGCATGTTAATTCCTACACCAAATAATTCAACACCTTACCATAGGATTTTAATATTTATTGCTCTTTAATCATCATTGGGAAGATTATTGTAATGGCCAACAAACACCATGATATGACATAAATCAATATGTGCAAGGTCATACCATTACCTAAGAAAAGTAGTCATAAACAAGGATGATCATGACTCATACTAAAAGTGAAATTGCCTCAGTCTTTTTGTCATAACCAATCGCAAGTAGAAAAAAGACAAGAAGGAAAAATCATGAAATGTCATTGCTTCTCTAAATCCTATTTCCAGGAGATCCTCGAGAAACTTGCAACATGATTGCCAAAATCTCAAAAATAAAACCATCATCATGAGATGTCGTCGTTTTTCTAAATCTTGTTGTTAGGATCTCATTAAAAACTAGTAACATGATGAAAAATCCAAAGAGTAATAGACATGAAATACGGACAAGCCATGAAACGTCGTTACTTCTCTAAATCTTGTTTCTAGGACATCCTCAATAAACTAGCAACATGTTTTCCAAAAGAACAAAAATAAAGCCATTACCATGATACGTCACTTTTTTTCTAAATCTCATTTGTCAGGATCTCGATAAAAACCTAGTAACATGAGGAAAAAGACATTATCATGATACGTTGTTTCTTTTCTAAATATCATTGTGAGGATCTCGCTGTGAAAATAGTAACATGATGAAAATGACAAGACAAACATCATGAGATGTCATTGTTTTTCTAAATCCCATTGTCAAGATCTCACAAAAAAACTAGTAACATGAGTGTCAAAAGATAAGACAAACATCATGAGACATCACTATTTTTCTAAATCCTGTTGTCAGGATCTCGCTGAAAAAACTAGTAACATGAGTGTCAAAAGACAAGACAAACATCATGAGAAGTCATTGTTTTTCTAAATCCTGTTGTCGAGATCTCACTGGACAACTAGTAACATGAGTGTCAAAAGACAAGACAAATATCATGAGATGTCATTGTTTTTATAATATCCTATTGTCGAGATCTCACTGAAAAAATCATAATATGAGTGTCAAAATACAAGACAAACATCATGAGACATCATTTTTTTTCTAAATACTATTGTCAGGATCTCACTGAAAAACTAGTAACATGAGTTTCAAAAGACAAGACAAACATCATGAGATGTCATTTTTCTAAATCTCGTTGTCGAGATCTCACTAAAAGACTAGTAACATGATAAAAAAGGCCAAAGACAAGGGCCAAGTGTTTGTCCAGTATGTTTGAATTCCAGGATGATGAGTGTCAAAGATTTCCAAATTCAAGGACACATCCTGAATAATTTTGATGTTAGGAGGATTGATCCCTAAATGCGAAAAGGAATCCCTTGAAATTTAGGTGACAGTGACAATGCCTAGGAAGGACACATCCTAAGGAATAAATGACAGAGGCAATGTTTCAAAAGGACACATCTGAAAGATAACCAAGAATTTATAGTTTGACCAATTATGACAATTTGACTTGTTTTGACTGAAGTTGATTACATGTCAATGTGGACGTGCTGGTGTGATTGTCATGTTGAATAAGTGATTATTGTAATTAATTTTAGGAGTTTTCCATGTTTGGAAATGAATTTTCCTTAATTGAATAATTTTGATGTGTTCCAATGTAATGCTATGAACCCTAATGGACTGGCCAAGTGTGGCCTTGGGGGCTCATCGATTGATGGCCTTGCCTATGTTGTGCACTCAGAGACCTCGTAGTTCAACATGACCAATGACCTTGTCCAAATGACAAAACTTTGAATCATGATTTTATTTGGACAAAAATAGAAAGACTCACCTAATGTCTCAGGGATTCAAAGATGAATCTTGCCTACGTAGCAAATGCGCAGAGACAACGTAGTTCAGACATGGACAAAAGATACCAATTGATGGGACTTGATTAGATTGACAAGACAAATATTAACTTTGACTCTATTTTTGGGATTTTGACATTGATTTGGATGTTTTTGTGTTTTCTCAAGACATTTTCTGATTTTTAGGTCTTTTTCAAGACTTTTTTAGATTTTTATGACTTTTTTCAAGACTTTTTCAAGTTTTTAGGACTTTTTTTAGGACTTTTTCAAGTTTTTAGGACTTTTTCAAGATTTTTTAAGGATGCAGGATCATGTGCGATACCCACTCCATTTACATGATAAAAGGTCTTGCCCCCTAGCTAGGTCGAGTAATACAGACATAGGCAAATGTGAGACAAAAGGCAAGGATATGCAAGGTGTGATGTCAGGTTGTCATGATTATGCAAAGTGGATAAGGGTTGACTTGAGTAACAGTAGATGGCAGAGCAATGATCGACCACACATGGTGCTTGTTTGCCAGGTTTGCACCATGGTACCTATCCAAAGTTCCTATTTTTTAGGTTTTCACTATTGGATGAATTTATTTCTTTTTACTAATTTTGTCATTTTTTGAATTTTTTTTGTGTCACCAAGATGCCTGGTTGCTAGATTTTCATCAAGGGACCATTTTTTCTTTTTTTTTTTCAGTTTTTTTTGTATTTTTAGGTTTTTAGCCAAGCTCTCTGATGCTATGTGTAAAAATTATAGATGCCAGATCCATAGACTTCCTTGATGATGCCTCGATCCTGTGTGGATGATTGTGTTGGATGAAAGTACCCGATCAGGATGAGGAGTACAAGTGGAAAATACGAAGGGCAGTAGATGTAGTAGATGAAAGATATTATGGTAGGATCCCTAATATGCACACTATGTGGGCCATCAGGCTTCAACAAAAAAGGAGTTTGGGCAACCGATGAGCTAGAATACGTGAAGGGGTTGTCATGAAAGGTACATCGAAAGACATCACCAATGGTGTGGTATGATGGATATGTGAGCATGGATGGATTGGACGAAATGTATGCTATGAGTGAGAGTGATGTAGATGGAGACCTTGGATCAACTAGCTCTTTATTTGACATTTTCCTTGATAGATACCCCCAGTGATGTTTGATGGAGAGGCATACTTGGAGAGTGAATTGTTCTTGTTTTCACTTCTGAATTTTATTTTTTATTTTTTTGATACATTTTTATTTTGGTTAATGGAATTTTTTTGATATTTCATTCTTTGCATGCTTTCTTTCGATTTTGGATCTCCATTTGAAAAGGGAACTTTTACCTTTGATACTTGAATTGCATCCTTTTCATTTTTTGTGGGTGATGCTTGTTGATCCATGTCTACAAGGTGGATGGATGTGGGTGAGATGGTTGAGATGGATGGAGTGATAGGAATGTTTAGTGGGAAAATGGGAGTGGTGATGCTATCAACAGAGTCTTTGGGACTATCCTTTTCGGTACTGCTAATGTCAAAGGGAGACTGCACACCCTTAATGATTTGGCAAGATGTCTTAGTAGATGTGGCAAGAGGAGATTAATATCCTAGCCCAAGGTAGGAGGGATGGAAGGATGATGATTGGGTATCCCTGGTAGGGTCATGATCAAAGGGTGGGGAATCGTAAACATCCTGGTTAAATGTGGGGTTATCATAAATATGAAAATATTGAGTGGAAGAATATATGGTAAATGTAGGTGTATCATCAAGATCCCAAAAGGTTTCGATCCAAGCACGATCATATTGTGTTCCTTCTGTAGTTGTCTTGATATCAGTATTGGAATTTTGACCCTTCTCAATGACATTAGAAATTTAATTTGCTGGTAAATTATCTATACAATATTCTCCACATCTCGTATCATGGATTTGGACCTTAGGGTTTTATTGTGCAATAAATGAAGTGGATGCTTTTAACAACTAAGGATCAGCATATGCTTAAGAAGGAGGTGTTTCACAATTTCTTGGGATTGTGATTTCAGTTTTAGGGCGTAGATTATGGCAATACATG
>VCHN02000014.1:59270068-59285078 GCA_007115665.2 Sequoiadendron giganteum | reverse complement strand
CCAATCCAATCTTGCCTCCATTTCTGTGATAGAGACACCTACCATCCTTGACATATCAGAGATTAAAAACATGATCCAGGACAATGGATGAGGTAATTACATAATGAAAAGAAATGAATTTGTTTTAGGAGAGTTACCACAATCTCCTAGGTCACATGGACAACCCCAGCCAATCCAAACACTTGTCTGCACTATTAGAGCAGAACCCTTTGGATTCCACCATTGGGAGGATCTCAGTTGGGAGAATTTGGATGAAGAAGATATCTCGAACACACTATACCAAGATGAAAGACCCACTTCCACCCTACCAATGGAGGAAACTAACAGAGGGTTACAAATGATGTTTGGTATGGGCTATAATAGGAATGAAAGCCTTGAAAGAAACAGTGATGGACGATTGGAGCCCATCATTATAGAAAGAAGAATGTGGAACCTTGGCCCTGGCTATACTCCTTTGAGTATAACTGTACATGGCAGAGGTACTCCCAGAAGAGTAGTCAGGTCCTCTCCTCAGGTAACAACAACCACTCCTAGACCACCCGTTTGCTTAGGTATCTCGTTTGATAATTACACCTTTGACGTCACTGATGTTTGTTCTAGTAGTGACGATGACGATACCATAGCAGGTCTCCATAGGATTTTTGAAGATTCCACCTTATTAATGATAAGTGCCTCCACAGTTGAGTCAAACCAACCAACCCACAAAATCACTTTAGTACACCCCCAGCTCATCGATCACAACCAATGGGGACCACCAATTCTAGACTCGTTCTTAGAATTCATGTGACTAAGGGATACAATTCCATGTGGGGATCACAAGGCTGGATTAAAAATTACATTGGACACACATGCATACTATGGGGAGACAATTAAGTCCTTCAGTCATAAAAAAAAAATATTGAGAATAAGCTCAGAGTTATTGAGTGAAAACCACACTGTGGCACTCTCTAACCACAAAATAGTAAAAATAAAGGACACATCCAATGGTGAAAACCTCTCTGAGGCACTGGAGGATGAAGGATTCAATCTCCCCCTACTGCTCTACATTGGGAGAAATCAGTAGCATTGGAAGAACAATGCAAGCCTGTCAACTTGGGAACATAAACAGAACCACAAATCACATTCTACGCTCAAACACTTCGAACAGAAGAACAAGAATTGTTGGCAGCATTCCTAAAAGAAAGAAAAGTAAATTTTTCATGGACCTATGTTGACATGCTTGGTCTGGACCCTAAAGTAGTGGTTCATCATTTGGCTATTTACCCCAGAGCAAAACCAGTCAGAAAAAAGCTAAGGAAGATGCACACACAAATAGCCTCACTCATCAAGATTGAGCTACAGAAAATTCTAGATGTTTGCTTCATACACCCAATCAAATATCCAGAATGGGTATCAAATCTTGTACCTATCTCAAAACTGAAAGGGGGCATCCGCATCTGCACTGATTTTAGAGACCTAAACAAAGCATGTCCTAAGGATGATTTTCCACTACCCAACAATGACATGATAGTGGATATGATGGTCGGCCATGAGATGCTATCCCTAATGGATGGCTTCTCGGGGTACAATTAGATAATGATAGCAAAGGAAGACCAATATAAGACAGCCTTTACATGTCCTTGGGGCACCTACTGCTGGAATGTGATGTCGTTTGGGTTAAAGAATGCAAGAGCTACATACCAAAGAGCCATGATGTTGATCTTCCATGACATGATCCATAAAATATTCTAAGAATATGTGGACGACATACTGGCTAAATCAAAGAAGAGATAGGACCATGTAGCAACTCTAAGTGCTATCTTTGACAGACTAGAACAATACAAGGTTAGACTCAACCTAAAGAAATGTGTATTTGGAGTACAATCAAGAAAGTTGTTGGGATACATAGTTTCGATGAGAGGGATAGAGGTGGACTCTGCAAAGGTAAAATCAATCCTTGAAATGGAAGTGTCAAGAACATTAAAGCAGCTCAGAGGATTGCAAGGTAGACTCTAATCCATCTGAAGATTCATAGCATAGCTAGGAGATAAACATATCGCCTATTTGCACCTGCCTCACAAGGGAGTAGCATTCAGATGGGACGACAAATGTGAGCAAGCATCTAGTAAAATAAAAGAACATCTACTTACACCACCTGTGTTGATGCCACCAATTGTAGGAAAACAATTGATTTTGCATATCTCAGCAACAACAGCCGCCCTTGGTGCCCTTTTAGCCCAACATGATGAAAAGGGAACCGAGCGGGCCATCTACTATATCAATAGAACAATGGTGGGGTGCAAGCTCAGTTACACTTCAATAGAAAAGGCTTGCCTGGCATTGGTATTTGCAGCTCAGAAATTCAAACACTACATGCTAGCTCATCAAATCAAGCATATTGCCAAGATAGACCCTCTAAAATATCTATTGTCAAAAGCGATGCTTACAGGTAGAATGGCTAAGTGGGTAATGATATTGTCCGAGCATGATATTGAGTATGTAGAATGAAAAGCCATAAAAAGACAAGTCATTATGGATCAGCTAGCAGAAGCTCCCGTTCACATAGACAACCTGCTCATATCAGAATTTCTAGATGAGTCCATTTTTAATCTCAATGCAGTCAGCCACTGGAAATTGTACTTTGATGGCTCCCACACACAACATGGATCAGGAGCCGGTGTGTTTTTCATCACCCTGCAAGGAGACTGTATACCTAGATCAGATAAACTGGCATTCCCTTGTACCAACAATATTGTAGAATATGAGGCTTTAACCATAGGCCTTAAGATTGTAGCACAGTGGAGAATCATGGAATTAAAGGTCTATGGGGACTCACAAATTATCATCAACCAAGTCAACGGTGAATACCAAACTAAGGATGATAAGCTTGCACCATAAAAAAAGGTGGTAGAAAGCCTCAAGGAATCATTCATCGACATCACCTCTGAGCAGATACCAAGGAAAAACAACAAAGCAGCCGATGCAATGGCAACAATTGGATCTTTGCTAGACATTCCTTGCAACATCTCCAAACATGAATTCCTTGTAGAACAACTTCTTGTACCCACATTCGAGGTACCAAAGTCAGAATACTTATGTGAACTCGTTGGTCCTGGTGATCTTTGGTACCATTAAATATACACCTACCTAAGATTAGGAATCCTCCCAACTGACATCACACCGAACCTAAGGCGAACCTTTGTCAAAAGGTCTTCACGATTCGTCATCCTAGGAGAGACCCTCTTCCGTAGAAGTATCAATGGAACCTTGCTACGTTGTTTAAAACCTGAGGAGGCCATGACTACTCTAAGTGAGGTACACAATGGCACATGCGGTTCACACTCGACTGGTATGACCTTGGCTAAGAAGTTGCTAAGAACTAGGTACTACTAGCCGACAATGGCGAGAGAGGCACATAACTTTTTCAAAAGGTGTCTGCAATGCCAATAGCATGGAGACCTCATTCATACACTAGCTCAAGAACTGCATCCCATTGTTACACCTTAGCCCTTTTCATAGTGGAGGCTCGATCTCATCGATAAAATCTCACCCACCTCATCCAACGGCCACAAGTTCATTATCACCGCCACTAAATATTTCACAAAGTGGGTCGAATCAATTCCAAAGACATACATCATGGGAAAAAAAATATCCAAGTTCATCCTGAACTACCTCATTTGTCGATATGGTGTTCCCTAATCAATTATCTTTGATAGTGGGACACCCTTTAAAAATTAGGCTGTCCATGATTTATGTGAAAAATTCAAAATCTAGCACCGCTTTTCCACCCCATACTATCCACAAGGCAATGCCCAAGTAGAAGCTACAAATAAAACCATTCTGAAAATCCTCAATAAAATAGTAAATGACTTTGGTCGTGACTAGAATTTGAAGTTAAATCCCGCCTTATGGGCCTACCACACCAACATCCATATGCCAATAGGTGCCACCCCATTTTCCCTGGTTTATGGATCAGAAGTCATCCTCCCCATTGAGATCGAGCTCCTGTCACTAAGGATATCACTGTAAAAACCTCATCACTGATGAGGAATATAGGGTTACAAGACTGAATGAGCTGGAATTACTAGATGAAAGGCACATGGATGCCTTGAATCATCTACAAGTCTACCAGAATCATCTGAAACGAAGCTACAACAAGAAGATTAGGCAACGCACTTTCCAAGTTGGTGACCTTGTGCTGAAAGAAAACCAAAAGAGTTTGCTAAACCCAGAGACAAAAGGAAATTTTGAGCCCAACTAGTTGGGACCCTTCATCATCACCACAAGTTACAAATCAAGGGCATATTATCTATTGACACTAGAAGGCGAGCCTCTGCAAGAGCCCATGAATAATTCGCACCTCAAAAAGTTTTATGCCTAAGCACTTGCAAGGTATGGAAACAGAAAATACAAAAAAAAAAAAAATCAGAAAAAGTCCTGAAAAAATGGTTACCTTGATGAAAACCTAGCAAACAAGCATCTTGGCGACAACAAAAAAATTAAAAAATTAAAAAATCCAAAAAAAATAGAAAAAGGATTCAAAATAGTAAAGAGAAAAAATTTGTCCTCTAGCGAAAACCACTTCAATGGCGCTTTGGACAAGTACCTTGGTTAAAACCTAGCAAATAGGCATCAAATATAAATAAAACACTCTCTATCCACCAAGATTTATGTGATTCATCCATCTATCCACCCATTCACCCACAACCATACCATATCTTGAGTTGGTGTCCATATCATATTCCACCATGGTACTACTTGGCATATTCCTAAGGTCAGTTTGTCCTACCTTTATCAAAGTAGTCTATCACACCACACTAGGGGCATGTTCCCACAAGCATCAAATTGGATTCATGTATATTCTCATGATCTTCTTCAAATTCATCCAAAAATAAGAAACATCCAAATCATTCAAGAAATCCAAAAACTTGTCGAAATATCGAAAAGTCTTCAAAAAAAAGAAAAAAGTTCATCATTAAAGTCTTGTAAGTCTTTCACCTTGTCAAACTACATCATCTCTAAGCTTGAACATAGGAAAGGTTGATCTTTGATCATCCCCCAAGATAGTTAGGCCAGTCCTTAGGCATCTGTCGCATTGAAAATCTATTTTCCCATCTAGGCTGCATCTTAAGTTAGTCCTTTAAGCAATAAAATGGCAATCCATTTGTTCATCTTATCATCATTCAGTCTATCATCAGTCAAACTACATGGTCTCTGCATGTATAACATAGGCAAGGCTAATCTATGGGTCAGCTCCCAAGACCCCTAGGATAGGTCTTTAAGTTAGTCTGTTCGTCGTAAATCTTGAAAATACCAAAACATTGAAAAATGTGAAAATACCAAAAACAGCCTCAAAATATTTGAAAACCCAAAATAGTGCATCCATTTTATCTCACTTTCACCCATGATTGTCATCACTCATAATAAATCAATCATCACTTTCACCCTTTGGTGAGTCAGTCAGAAGCAAATTTAGCAGGTTCAAAAAGTGAACACCTAATCATCAGAGTCTCAAGCCTAAGTCAGTAAGTAAGCAAGTTGGTCAACTCGGAATATCAATAGCTTATCACCCAAATTAGTCTCACCAAAACCTTGATCACTACATGTCCTAGGATGAATCTTTCCTATGATGGACATAAGCATTAGGTACCCCTCATAGTAGTTAGTCTTGGCTAGCGATACAGAGAACATTAGCTTGTTTTTTTACTTTATTTTGGTCTTTTATTGACTTATCTTATGCTCATTCCAAGGACCTCTCGATGATGCCTAAACAAAATAGGTTTAGAGAGAAAGGAATGGGGCAATGATTATTATCTTTTTATCTACTATGCTTGTAGAATACGCTTGTAAAATAACTTAGTTGTGCATGTTTTGTTTGGTTTGTAGGGACGATATTTTAGGTATCTTGTTGACCACATAGGAAAGCTTGCTTTTCTGTGTTTTGGTCTAAGATGTTTAGAATGTTTGAACTACATCTCGAATGAAGTATGTATGTTAAGTGTGAAGAAGAATACTCCTATCTGATTATCGAGTCGAATTCCATCGCACTAGGCACCATGCCATCCTGGTCCTTTATACCTTGATGCATCATACCTATGTGTGTTATCAAACATAACGCAATTGACCCTTTGAAAATCCCAACTCCTAGCAATGCAAATCACCATCATCATTCTAACTAATTCATTAATTATGCATTTCTTCTACCTTCTTTCCACACAAATATGGTATCATAACAGTAATCAAAGCATCGCCCATGCATACACCCTACATCCACATGATCATCAACATTAAAACACATGGAATCATAGCCTTATCTTAATTTACAAAGAATAATATAAAGTTATTATTCTAAACATCTTAAAATAGCATTACATCATACATAATCATTTATGTCTATTATCATTTGCAACCATTACCATTTGCATCCATTACCATCAATAATATGTATTACATCATTAAAACACAAAAAATATACAAAAAGAAATGCATCCATCAAGTACATCACATCACATAAGCATAAGAATAGAGAACATCTCATAGCATCATACATTTGCATATTATACATGTGCACCATACATATCATAAAATGCTGAATCATCTCATATATATCCTCAAAAAATACTGTTATGATACAAATCAAATCAGATGTGCATTGAATACATAATACAATAAGGCCAAAATACTACAGCCCGTATATCAAAAATGAAGCAAAACTATCCTGTGATCAAGAGGCGGGCGGGCCCTGCTAGCTGCTGCCCTCCCCAACCTATTTCTCACCATGGGCCTCTATCGGTTGCCTCCCTATCTGCTGGGAAAAGTCTGGCACTCTGTTGCCTGATGGTACTACCTGGTGATAATGCTGCCGATAGTACTCGGGCTCTCTGATGGCCTCTCTATAATCATGAATATTGACTGAACAACCCTGGGATGAGGATGCTGCACTCTCTAACTGTCTCCATTGGCCTATCTCCTGATCCCTCTCAGATCATGCCTTGTCTCTCTCCACAGTCAGAGCTTGAACCTTCCCCTGTAGCTACTGAATCAATAAATATCAATGATCAGGTTGTCTCGCCGACTGCCCTGCTAGCTAGCTTGTTGGCTGCTAGTGAGGATCTACCCTCGGCTGACCATCTTGATCCCCTACTCATACAGGTGATTGTTGTGTTGCATCCCTAAGAGGTGTCTGATGAGGAGGTAGCCCAACTTGTGTTCTACCCTGCCCTCTGCTAGCTGCCCGACCCTTGTGGCTACATTGTGGGACAACTATGCCTGGAACTGTCAATCTGAGTGGAGGTCTGAACCATGCACTATAAGCTTGAGTGACCCCCACATCTACTGGCCCCTGATCATATGGCCATGGTCGAGCCACTAACTGCCTAAATGAGGACACCACCTCAGCGGTCAGGATGGGCTGGCCCCATGTTGTCTCTCTGGTCATGCATGCAAAGATGGCCACATGCTGGTCATCGGGCCTATCCTGTACCTCCCCAAATTGATGAGCAACCCTGTCTGGAAGATACCTCTCAATCATGGTGTGCTCTCAGCCCTACATCAACTTGTCCTATCGGGCAAAGAAGAGCTACTGATCATCATCTTGCCAAGCACCAACACCCATCCACGGTCTCCAAAAAAACTCCCTCATCTCATCAAGAACTCGCCGCCAGTGCAGAATACCACCTACGTCAGTGAAAGAAAAGTGCATCGTCACCCCGTCGTACCGCCAAACAAGGGGATCATCTTTCCCCAAGAGAACTAATGTGATATCTAGGAAAAGCATTGGGATCCTCTCCCATGCCTAGATATGCAATAAGGTACCTCCAGCCTCGATGGACCTACTGTCCAAATAAGAAAACTCATGAAGATCCCTATAGAGGGACGCTAGTAATACTGGTCCCCAAGCGAAGCACTCCCTGTGGTGAACCATCTGATCCCATGCTAGTCCCCATCTTGGACTAGAGTATCGGCCCCACCGATCAGGTACTACAAGGCCTGAGATGATAGCAGCAATAATCAATCTGTATGTGTGTACGTAGCCATGGTATAGCTCTAAGTCGATTTGACTGTCACAAAACTCAACCTCATCCAACTCCATAACCCCATAACAAGCATCTCTTCCAGCATCTGGATCATAGATGACTCGGGTCCCATGAATAGGCAATCGGAGGATGCACCATACATCCTCGAGAGTGATGATTGCCTCGCCAGTAAGAAGGTCAAAGGAGGAGGTCTCACTATGCCATCACTCTGCCAGAGCCGTAAGCATACCCAAGTGAGCCCGAACGGGAGGGACGTATGTAATATACCAGAGACCAATGGCACCAAAGTGCTCCTGACCAACTCATTCATATCCCCTAGTCTACTAAGCACCAGCCATCAGTGCTCCTATGAGTAAAGTACACCAGGCTCCTCCTGCACAGGGAAGGCCATCGCGTCAGAAAAAATAAAGTTTCATTGCATCTTGTGTTAAATTTCGCCCTAAACTGGCAAATGCGGTGCTATTTGTGGGTGCGGTCCAGTTTGAAAAGTTCCAAACTGCACTGCCGTGATGGAGTTTGACATTTTAATAGTCACAAAGTGGCATGTGCGACGCACTTTGCATATGCGGTCCTACTTAGTGCAAATCCTAATTTCCCAACTACGCTGCGCGGTGGAGTAAGGGCATGCGACGGACTTTTGAACAACTTAATCCTAAATTGCAAAGTGGCACATGTGGCGCACTTCACATATGAAGTGCAATAGGGGACCACACGGTTGCGATAATGCATTTTTCATGATGCCATATAGTGTCACGCAACTTGTACAAGACTTGGACCCTATTTAATGCACATAAAATGATAAATTTGAAAGTTCGATAGGGGTACATACCATAGGTCCTATGCCAACTAGCCGCTGGTGCATCTGCACCCTCTCTAACACGTGCCTGGGAAGCTATAATTGTGCCATTTCAACAAAGACTCAGAGCTAAAATGTGAAATTTTCCAAAGGCTAAGATTGCAAATGAATTGAAAGTGACCTCTCGAGGTCTATTTAAGCCAAAAAGTTAGGGTTTTTTAACCTAAATTGACCTTCTAGCTAGGGTTTTGGTCCCCTAAACCCGTTTTCATCTAATCGAGGGTCATTTTTCATCCCTTCTATCATTTTCATGCATTTTTTGGGCATTCTGGGGCATTTCTGACCTGTCGAGCACCTTGTCATATTTTTTGCAAGATCATCCAAAAAATCAAAATTTTCATCTGATCTCTTAAGGGGGTGATATCCAGTAATATCCTTATGCTGGGGCAGCAGTGGGACATCTAAAAAAATTCAAAAAAATCTCGGACCTTTGATCACAATAGTTTATTCTTTGAATCAATGCAACAAGTACATTGCTTCAAAGAGGGGCAAAATATAGACATGAAAAATTTACAAGTTCATTTTGGCACACCTGATCCCGATTACTAGCAACATTTCCTCTTAAATCATATTCTCAACATTTCATCACATTTTGTCTCTTAATTTAATAAATCATTATTTATTGGATTAAGTCTTCTTCTTCCAATGCTTAAATTAATCAATTAATTTAATTAACCATTGCATCCCTGTTTAATTAAATAAATCATTTTATTTCATTAAAATATCTAAAGTCTTCCTATTAAATAAAATAAATAAAACCTTATTTGATTTAATCTAACATATTTCTTCTTGATTAAATAAATCAAATCATTTATTTGATAAATCATTTCCTCTCAATTCTTGACTTAAATCAATCCATAAATCTAAGTCAAAAATTGTCACATCACCTAATTCTTTATTAAATTAATCAAATCCATGATTAACTTAATCCCTCTCATTAAAATCCTCTAGAGAATGCAAGTTGCACAATAAATCAATTACTTTGATTTATTAATTCATCTATTTTCCCTCACAAAGCATCAAAGGGGAATATTCCCTCATTTGAATTCAAAAAAGGCCAAGTGGACTTGGTCCTTCCAACAAGGCATTCAATACCTCTTACACGTCCTTGACCTTGAGCCAAGTGACATTAAATTCATTTCTCTTCCCCCTTCAACAAGTCAACTCACCATTTCAAATTCAAATTTATGCATTTATCATGCACATTGGCCAAAATGTGCTCATTCCTCATCCAATCACATGTGGACAAGTGGCACAATGCCATTGGATTATCTCTTGTCCCACATTGCTCAATCTTGCTCAATTCTTCCAATTAGAAGTCTATAAATTGGAGACTTTTCTCCTCATTTCTCATCCACAAATCACATGCAAGGTTACTCTCTCTAATTGAGAACTAATTTTGCTCATCACATCCAAGCATTCACCATTTTATCACATTTGACACCAAGGTTATGCTCAAATCTCTTTGGAGATTTGACCATTTCTAGATTCACATATCATTGCTACTCAGGAATTGGGAAAGAGCCAATTGCAACATTTCATTGGCACCAATTCCCCCATAGGATCATCATGCTATTAGCTTGATTAGGATTGCTTGCATTGTTGTTTAAGTTTTATTATTTTCCTAATCATAGCTTGAATGGATGGATTTTATGGGGAATCCCTCATTTTTGCATGTATTTTGATCTAACACTAAAATTTTTGTCATCTTTGTGCATTTGCAGGTTTAGGGGTTCACATTAGCGCTCTGAGAGTTCTAGCACTTTGATTTGGTTGATTAACACTTTCATGGTCTGTTCTAGCGCTTCTCATAAAGCGACGTTTTAATAGACTATTTTAGTGCTTTGATGCGGTAAAACAATGCTTAGAGTAGAATATCACTTTCGATGCCTATTATAGCACATTAGAGTGTTGAAGTAGCGCTTTCGAGATTTAGCCCCTTGGGTGCTTGATTTAGCGCTTTTGGGATTTAGCACTTCGGTTGCCTGATTTAGTGCTTTTCACTGATAAAAGTAGCACTTTTGGGATTTAGCGCTTCAGGTGCCTAATTTAGCGCTTTCATGTCAGAATTGAAGATTTTGACTTAGGTAACCTTGATTTCATCAATTCTGATCATGTCCATTCTTCGAATTGGTAGGATTGATAATCTAAATTCTTGATGTTGGAGTTTGATGATTTTAATAAGACTAACTTCTCATGATAGGTGAGAAGAAATCCTATTTGTGTGATCCTCATGATAGGCGAGGAAATGATTCATATCTAATAAATCTCATGATAGGCAAGATTAGGTAATGTTTGATGAACCTCATGATAGGTGAGGTTTGTTGATGTTCGCCCATGAATTTTGATCAAAAATTCATATCAATTTTTTTGGAATAGACTTGATAGTAGAATGACTTTTGATTTCCTGACATAGTTCAATCATTGTGGATTTTTCATTATGATGATAGGAGGATTTGGGTACTCTCCAGATGCAAGAGAGGTTTCCTTGGACCACAAACTTGATACCTCATCTGACACCAGATGAGCTTCAGATTATAGGCCAATGCGGCTTGACTAGTTTGGTTGATATGCCCTCGATTAGGATTAATCAGGGTTTGCTGACTATTTTGGCTAAGAGGTGGCATAAATACCACAATACCTTTCATTTACCCACTAGCAAGATGATATTCATACCCAAGGATGTGTGGTAGATTCTGCGCATTCCATTCATTGGGGAGATTGTAGCGTATGATTCTCATGGGGTTGGTGGTAGAGATGATCTTCGTAGAGTATTATAGGATCAGGATATTGAGGGTCCAAGTGTCTGATGGAGGAGGATTGTCAATTCATATGTGACACTACCAATAATGCTTTCTAGATTTATTGGAGGGTTCCTTTATGCTAATTGCAGGTCAAAGGGATTCCTTGTGGGTTGGGGCAGGACCTTAGAGAGCATGATGGTACAGGGTACTAGATATGCATGGGGGATGTGCATGTTGGCACATCTTTATGATGACCTTCACTCAGTTGTGTACCTAGGGGCACGTAGCCTATCAGAAGGGATGACCCTATTATAGGTGTGGGCATGGGAGAATTTCTCTATTGCTCGGCCATTTCTAATGGAAAATAGACCAACAAGAAAACCCTATGTGTTCAGATATAGAGGTCAGCTTATCCAGGCCCGAATGGGTAAGTTAGAGCCTTGGAGGCAGGTTTTTGATGACATAGAGACTGTTACCTAGCATCCATACTTAGACTGTGAGTAGGGGGATGAGGATGATGCAGTGTTGGGATACCTCTATGATTCTATGTATCTAATTGGCTAGAAACCTTTTGTTTTAGAGAGATTTGTATTGTGTCAAGTGTACAAACAATATGGCATCATGCAGTGTATGCCATAGAGGGTAGCTCACTATGCTAGGTGGTGGAGTGATATTCCTGATTGGGGGCCTTGTCTATTGTATGATGCTTTAGTGGAGGGATACATGGCATTGCAGCCATCACCTTGGGACATGTGGAGAGACATTGCAAAGGAACCAATTATAGAGCAGTACACTGTATTCCTGGCCTTAGTTCCACATCCTCCCATTACTATTCCAGATGAGCCAACACCATTACTAGTAGAGGAGGATGTGGATGAGGGTTTCACAGATAGTGAGGGTGGTACTCCATCAGGTAGTAGGATGGAGAGGGGTGGTGATGATAGCAGTAGCGATGAAATTAATGGTGGCAGTGGAGGGGATAGAGGGGTAGGACTAGTCAGTAGTGGTCCATCATCTAGTAGGCCTCGCAAGAGGTGAGCAGTGATAGTACCACTAGTGGACTATTACAGACAGATTGTAGGTCTATAGACACAGGTCCAAACATTGCATGGGTAGTTGGTATAGGCTCGGGGTTTGCTCATTTAGACCCAGAATCGGATGTAGGCCCAGGCTCAGGCTCATGCTCAGGCTTTAGCATAGGTTCAGGGATAATTGGCCTTTGTGTAGATGCAAGTGGCCACTTTGACAGTCGAGCGAGACAGTGCTTGTCAAATTTCTGAGAGGGCATAGGAGACAGTGGAGACCCTCTAGAGAGTGGTTGATGGTACTTTAGTAGGAGATTATATGAGGGAGTTTCTGCAGGCTGGCCAAGAGGCAAAGTTTTATAGAGGTAGATATCATGATCCAATGCCTGCTAATCATAGAGTCAACTATGCCACATTGAGATCTGGGCAGATGCATACATGGATAGTGAGTGAGGGGATAACACAGCCTCCACATAGAGATTCCAGAGATCCTAGTTCTTCTGAGGGTGGTGGTGGTATTGGTCACATTGGGCCCGCACATTTTGGTAGTAGCAGATCATAAATGCTATTGAGATTCTTCTTTTCGAGACATGATGTATATTATGATGTACCTCATTTTTTATGATGTGTGTTTATTTTCAGACTTTATTGTATACTTGACACCGATGATATATATATATATATGAGATGCAGTTGATGTGATTTTATGATGGTTTACGATTTCTATGTGATGAATACATTTATTATGTGATTCATGCAATATGTTATGATTTATATGAATGATTTTATTTCAATATGTGGTGATGTAATGATTCTATTATAAATGTATTTGTAGAATATATGATAAATGGATATATGATGTGATGTATGAATTTCTAAATGATGATCTATATGAATGTTCAAAATGTTATAAAAATGTATGGATGGATGGATAAATTCTTTTTGTTTTAAAATGTGATAATGATAAAATGATGATCTTATGATGAATGATAATGGATGGATGTAATGATAATAATGACATGACTTGCATTTATTTTATATGTGATAAAATGTATGAATGGTAAATGATGTATGCATATGATGTTTGATGGATGATAATGTAATGAATGCTTTTAATGGTAAAATGAACATGATGTACTTATGGTACAATTTAATTCATAATTTATTTGATGTAGAAATGCATGAATGATGAAACGGCGAAACTAAATGATGAGATGATGAATCCTACATGTTTTTGATGATTTTTGGATTTATGTCAAGTATACTTAGTCTAATGTGTAGATAAGATAATCATTGATTGGAACCCTTTATGCAAAAAATACTCTATAGATAATGAATATGATGAATGCAATCTAGTTTTAATATGCAACTATATATGCAAAATGATTGTCATTTTAATAGTACTTTCGTGCTTTTTGTCATCATAGAGCTTTATTGGATGTTTGAAAGTGGGTACAAGCGTCAATGGTATGTGTTAGACCAATGATGACCTAAGTACTTCTTTCATGATTTTTGATATTGCAAATGAACACAAGCATCTAGGTATGATTGAACCGATATGACCTGAGCATTCATTGCATAAACAGGTAGTGATTAATCATTTCAATGTGTGAATTTTGAATGTCATCGGTGGTACATTTTCATAGCACATCCCTTGACAATTCATACATTTATATGATTAACTTACAGACAATAGATAATAAAAAAATCATTCTTCTTCCTTGTTCCTCTAGTTCAATAGATCATTGAGTAACTCCAAAGAAACGATAATAAAAAATATAATGTATCCATTTTTTTACTTAGAGTGTTTCAATCATTACTCAGATTTTAGATCATCCATCCTGATTTTGTGATTTTTTTGTGATTTTCAAGATTTTGACCAAAGAACTAACCTACTAAGCTATCTTAGGGGTCTCAAGGGCTAATCAAAGACTAGTCTTGCCTACGTTACACATGTAGAGGCTACGTAGTTTTACTGACACAGACCTATGTTTTTGGATTTTGCCTTTTTCAGATTTTAGTTTTTTGACAAGTTTTTGGATTTTCGATATGATACAGATGGTTGATGCCTCTCTAATGATGATTGATGTTGTGCACTGACTTTTGTTTTCATTGTTCCTGCCATATTGTTGTTTTCCCTCTGGTGAAATCGATTTTTTTGTTGCCCCTAGTGATATCTAGATGTTGCCCCCAAGATTTGGAGTGAGAATTTAGTATGTGACATAATTTTGATATGGATACAATGATGGCAAGACTAATGAAATGATATGAAATGGTAGTGACTACCAGACTAATGATCCTGATATGTATCAAAATAGATGGGAAAGCTGATTTTAGAATCACATACGACGCTTGTTTTTGGGGGTTTCA
>VCHN02000014.1:59071707-59269968 GCA_007115665.2 Sequoiadendron giganteum | reverse complement strand
AAAACCCAAAGACTCAAATAGCAAAGCACACTTGTGATAGAGTAATAATGGAGGCAATGAACAAACAATGCAAAACAATAATAAGAAACCTACATCAAACTCCATATGTTGGCATGGATGTGCTCCAAATGTGGCAGTATGGCGATGCTCTCAGCAAGTAATTAATTATTTTGACAATATGAGTCCATCATGTAGATATTAGATGATGAGATGGGAGGTTAAGCATACTCACACATTTGTGAAGATGGAGGTGGCATGTGTGACGAACATGTTGATACATGTGTGAACATGATGGTGGCATGTGTGAGGAGTATTCTCACACTAGCTCGATGAATCAAGATAAAGGGATGAGATGAAGGGCTAAAAGGAGTGGGATGAGTAAAGCATGCTAACACATGTGGGAGCATGGAGTGGGATGGGGGACACATGTGAGAAGGTGAAAAATTAAGATTTTGATCAATGGCTTAGAGTTGGAGTGTTGAGATTAGAAAGATGTGCATTTTTTGCACACATGCCCTACTGAAAGCAGGGACCCTCTTTTCTTGCTTTGTTTTCTTGTTTGTTTGTCATAGGGTCTTGACTTCATCCCTTTAAGGAATAAGTCTCTTGGTCTTGGTTTTGTTTCACCCATGTGCTTAATGATAAATCTGCATTTGAGATGTCATTTTTGCAACTTCATGATGATTGCTTAACTCTTTGAGACCGACCCTTGCATAAAATTTTGATTCAAAGGCAAAATTGGTCAAGTTTGGGGTAGGTTCAGTAATTCTGAGGTATCTCGGATTACCTGAACCCTAATCCGGCTGGGTAATTCGAGCTACCTTGGATTACCCGAGTCCGAGTTTCCATCAGGTTTTCGAGCTTCTATGGGCATGCATGTGAGCATTTATTGCTTGCATTAATTGGTTTTAAAGGGCCAATTTGGAATATAATGTGGATTGCGAGCTCATTTGATCATTTGGCATTCGTGTGTATTTGAAGATGAGAAGTATCCATTCGATTTTGAGCTCCACCATTGGGTCTATCTCCTCTAGGTGATCGTTCTAGGGTTCGAGGGTCTCCATTATCGGTCTTCCATTGCCTCCTCCTTCATTGTGTGTCATTTTAAGGTAAGCATTTGGATTTTTCTCAAGTGATTTCGATTTATTTCAGACTTTATTGGTAAATCTTTGAATGATGAATCATTTGTTGATTTTGGGTTTTGGAATTGTTCCACCATTTAAGCGTTTTGTTCTTTAAAAGGCATTCCTTTGAATTTGAAATGGGTATAGATTTAAGCAGATGGGGCGTCTTGATCTATAAAATATCCTTAAAACCTACCTCGTGCACTCTGCCCTATGATTGATATTGAGATCCTAAGGTAACAACCTGTTCCAAACCATTAACTCAAAACCCTAGTTTTGTGCTTGTAAATTTGATAAAGGATGAGTGGTGTGAGGATTTCAAAATAAATTGTTTGAATCCCTACATGAGTCATTTGAATTTTGTCTCAGATTAACAATGATTTGATCTTAGGAGGGGGAATTTGTTTCATCTATCATCTTTGCATGAAGTAGTTTCAACACTTAAGCGAATTTTGGGCACCTGAGCTAAAACTCGATAATTTTGAGGTAGCTCAGATCTTCTGAGCTCTAATCCAGCTGGAGAATCCGAGGTCCCTCGGATTATCTGAATCTTATGTTTAGCCAAAATTTTGAGCTCACATGGGGTGAACACTTAGCCAATTTCTAATCTCGCCCTCTCATTCAGTAATTATGAGCCACCTAGTATTACCCGAACATTAGTTCACCCGGATAATCCAAGGACCCTTGAAATACATGAGCCCTGTGAATTTGAATTTCTGATGCATAAAATGAACTAAACTTTGAATGAGAACATTTGTGAGATGATGATCCATGGATGAATGTATCAATAAACTTCTTCCATCAAAGATTCTAATAGCCACAAACTTGAGTGAGTTCAGTGTTTTGATTCCCGAGGAATTTGAGCCTGCTTGGATTACCCGAGCTCTAGTCCAATCAAGGAATCTAAGCCTACTCAGATTGCCCAAGATCTTTCATTGTGTCCCAAAATTTTAATAAATATTACAAGTGAGCTTGCATGATGAGGTTCTAGGACCATTGCATGGGATATTGATTGATCTGAGTAAATTTTATATGCATGCATAATGTGATAATGAGACCTGTCAAAATGAATTGCTTGCCTTATGTTGTCATTGCAACTTAAATGATTATAATTTTGATTTTATGGAAATATTTGTATTCATATTGGTGCTCCATGAATAGATATAATAGATTATATTTGTGTTTTCCATTTTGGTGATCTTGGTCCTTTCTAATAGATGCAGGCAGAGCTGAGTCCTGACAAGGCATCTAAGTCAAAAGCTGCTTTAGTGCAAGAGGAGGTTAAGAAAAGATCAAAAAGTATGAAGTATGACTTCAAGGGCATATGGTCGGAGTCCAAGATTGGTTCTACCTGGTCAAAGATCATGGATACAAATATTGGACATATAGATTATGATGACTTTCAATAGAGGATGTTTGGAAATGCACCAACTCAGTTAGCACAAGTTATCACCCATACTAGCTTGGCTCAAGCAACAGGATTCCCACCAACACAACTTTGTCTGGAGTTGGTTTTAGAATGTGCAAAGCACTATGACTCTAAAACAAGAATTATAATTCACCCACAAGGAAGAGTCATGGCCAACCTTACTAAAGAATCCATTGTAGAGGTGTTCAATATTGCCTCACACCATAAACTTATTGAGGAAATTAACATTGGGGAAGCAATAAGGTTTTACGATCAAGATCCCAATAGGGCTTTGGAAATCATGAACAACTCTTGGATATTGAAGCTATGAAACCCTAAACCTACAAATGCACAAGAACAACAAACATGGTTAATGTTAGATCAAAATGCATGCAAATATCAAGGATTCCCCATAAAATCCACCTATTTAAACTAATATTAGGAAATGAAGAACAAACTCAAATAACATGAAAGTAAATCCTAATCTAGCCAATAGATTGATGATCCCATGGGAGAATTGGTGGCAATGGAGTGTTGCAATTGACCCTTTCCCAATTCCTATGTTGCAATGTAGATTGATGAAGAAATTGTCAAATCTCCAAAGAGATTTGAGCATAACCTTGGTGCAAATATGAAAATGTGGCGAATGCTTGGATATGATGAGCAAAATTAGTTCTCAATTGGAGAGAGTAACTTTGCATGTGAATTGTGGATGAAGATTGAGGAGAAGAGTCTCCAATTTATAGACTTCTATTTGGAAGAAGTGAGCAAGATTAAGCAATGTGGGACAAAAGCTAATCCAATGGCATTGTGCCACTTGTCCACATGTGATTAGATGAGGAATGAGCACATTTTGGCCAATGTACATGATAAATTTATAAATTTGAATTTGAAATGGTGAGTTGACTTGTTGAAGGGGGAAGAGAAGTGAAGTTAATGTCACTTGGCTCAAGGTCAAGGACATGTAAGATGCATTGAATGCCTTGTTGGAAGGACCAAGTCCACTTGGCCTTTTTGAATTCAAATGAGGGAATATTCCCTTTTGATGCTTTGTGAGGGAAAATAGAGAATTAAATAAATCAAAGTAATTGATTTATTGTGCAACTTGCATTCTCTAGAGGATTTTAATGAGAGGGATTAAGTAAATCATGGATTTGATTAATTTAATGAAGAATTAGATGATGTGACAATTTAGACTTAGATTTATGAATTGATTTAAGTCAAGAATTGAGAGGAAATGATTTATCAAATAAATGATTTGATTTATTTAATCAAGAAGAAATATGTTAGATTAAATCAAATAAGGTTTTATTTATTTTATTTAATAGGAAGACTTTAGATATTTTAATGAAATAAAATGATTTATTTAATTAAACAGGGATGCAATGGTTAATTAAATTAATTGATTAATTTAAGCATTGGAAGAAGAAGACTTAATCCAATAAATAATGATTTATTAAATTAAGAGACAAAATGTGATGAAATGTTGAGAATATGATTTAAGAGGAAATGTTGCTAGTAATCGGGATCAGGTGTGCCAAAATGAACTTGTAAATTTTTCATGTCTATATTTTGCCCCTCTTTGAAGCAATGTACTTGTTGCATTGATTCAAAGAATAAACTATTGTGATCAAAGGTCCGAGATTTTTTTGAATTTTTTTAGATGTCCCACTGCTGCCCCAGCATAAGGATATTACTGGATATCACCCCCTTAAGAGATCAGATGAAAATTTTGATTTTTTGGATGATCTTGCAAAAAATATGACAAGGTGCTCGACAGGTCAGAAATGCCCCAGAATGCCCAAAAAATGCATGAAAATGATAGAAGGGATGAAAAATGACCCTCGATTAGATGAAAACGGGTTTAGGGGACCAAAACCCTAGCTAGAAGGTCAATTTAGGTTAAAAAACCCTAACTTTTTGGCTTAAATAGACCTCGAGAGGTCACTTTCAATTCATTTGCAATCTTAGCCTTTGGAAAATTTCACATTTTAGCTCTGAGTCTTTGTTGAAATGGCACAATTATAGCTTCCCAGGCACGTGTTAGAGAGGGTGCAGATGCACCAGCGGCTAGTTGGCATAGGACCTATGGTATGTACCCCTATCGAACTTTCAAATTTATCATTTTATGTGCATTAAATAGGGTCCAAGTCTTGTACAAGTTGCGTGACACTATATGGCATCATGAAAAATGCATTATCGCAACCGTGTGGTCCCCTATTGCACTTCATATGTGAAGTGCGCCACATGTGCCACTTTGCAATTTAGGATTAAGTTGTTCAAAAGTCCGTCGCATGCCCTTACTCCACCGCGCAGCGTAGTTGGGAAATTAGGATTTGCACTAAGTAGGACCGCATATGCAAAGTGCGTCGCACATGCCACTTTGTGACTATTAAAATGTCAAACTCCATCACGGCAGTGCAGTTTGGAACTTTTCAAACTGGACCGCACCCACAAATAGCACCGCATTTGCCAGTTTAGGGCGAAATTTAACACAAGATGCAATGAAACTTTATTTTTTCTGACGCGATGGCCTTCCCTGTGCAGGAGGAGCCTGGTGTACTTTACTCATAGGAGCACTGATGGCTGGTGCTTAGTAGACTAGGGGATATGAATGAGTTGGTCAGGAGCACTTTGGTGCCATTGGTCTCTGGTATATTACATACGTCCCTCCCGTTCGGGCTCACTTGGGTATGCTTACGGCTCTGGCAGAGTGATGGCATAGTGAGACCTCCTCCTTTGACCTTCTTACTGGCGAGGCAATCATCACTCTCGAGGATGTATGGTGCATCCTCCGATTGCCTATTCATGGGACCCGAGTCATCTATGATCCAGATGCTGGAAGAGATGCTTGTTATGGGGTTATGGAGTTGGATGAGGTTGAGTTTTGTGACAGTCAAATCGACTTAGAGCTATACCATGGCTACGTACACACATACAGATTGATTATTGCTGCTATCATCTCAGGCCTTGTAGTACCTGATCGGTGGGGCCGATACTCTAGTCCAAGATGGGGACTAGCATGGGATCAGATGGTTCACCACAGGGAGTGCTTCGCTTGGGGACCAGTATTACTAGCGTCCCTCTATAGGGATCTTCATGAGTTTTCTTATTTGGACAGTAGGTCCATCGAGGCTGGAGGTACCTTATTGCATATCTAGGCATGGGAGAGGATCCCAATGCTTTTCCTAGATATCACATTAGTTCTCTTGGGGAAAGATGATCCCCTTGTTTGGCGGTACGACGGGGTGACGATGCACTTTTCTTTCACTGACGTAGGTGGTATTCTGCACTGGCGGCGAGTTCTTGATGAGATGAGGGAGTTTTTTTGGAGACCGTGGATGGGTGTTGGTGCTTGGCAAGATGATGATCAGTAGCTCTTCTTTGCCCGATAGGACAAGTTGATGTAGGGCTGAGAGCACACCATGATTGAGAGGTATCTTCCAGACAGGGTTGCTCATCAATTTGGGGAGGTACAGGATAGGCCCGATGACCAGCATGTGGCCATCTTTGCATGCATGACCAGAGAGACAACATGGGGCCAGCCCATCCTGACCGCTGAGGTGGTGTCCTCATTTAGGCAGTTAGTGGCTCGACCATGGCCATATGATCAGGGGCCAGTAGATGTGGGGGTCACTCAAGCTTATAGTGCATGGTTCAGACCTCCACTCAGATTGACAGTTCCAGGCATAGTTGTCCCACAATGTAGCCACAAGGGTCGGGCAGCTAGCAGAGGGCAGGGTAGAACACAAGTTGGGCTACCTCCTCATCAGACACCTCTTAGGGATGCAACACAACAATCACCTGTATGAGTAGGGGATCAAGATGGTCAGCCGAGGGTAGATCCTCACTAGCAGCCAACAAGCTAGCTAGCAGGGCAGTCGGCGAGACAACCTGATCATTGATATTTATTGATTCAGTAGCTACAGGGGAAGGTTCAAGCTCTGACTGTGGAGAGAGACAAGGCATGATCTGAGAGGGATCAGGAGATAGGCCAATGGAGACAGTTAGAGAGTGCAGCATCCTCATCCCAGGGTTGTTCAGTCAATATTCATGATTATAGAGAGGCCATCAGAGAGCCCGAGTACTATCGGCAGCATTATCACCAGGTAGTACCATCAGGCAACAGAGTGCCAGACTTTTCCCAGCAGATAGGGAGGCAACCGATAGAGGCCCATGGTGAGAAATAGGTTGGGGAGGGCAGCAGCTAGCAGGGCCCGCCCGCCTCTTGATCACAGGATAGTTTTGCTTCATTTTTGATATACGGGCTGTAGTATTTTGGCCTTATTGTATTATGTATTCAATGCACATCTGATTTGATTTGTATCATAACAGTATTTTTTGAGGATATATATGAGATGATTCAGCATTTTATGATATGTATGGTGCACATGTATAATATGCAAATGTATGATGCTATGAGATGTTCTCTATTCTTATGCTTATGTGATGTGATGTACTTGATGGATGCATTTCTTTTTGTATATTTTTTGTGTTTTAATGATGTAATACATATTATTGATGGTAATGGATGCAAATGGTAATGGTTGCAAATGATAATAGACATAAATGATTATGTATGATGTAATGCTATTTTAAGATGTTTAGAATAATAACTTTATATTATTCTTTGTAAATTAAGATAAGGCTATGATTCCATGTGTTTTAATGTTGATGATCATGTGGATGTAGGGTGTATGCATGGGCGATGCTTTGATTACTGTTATGATACCATATTTGTGTGGAAAGAAGGTAGAAGAAATGCATAATTAATGAATTAGTTAGAATGATGATGGTGATTTGCATTGCTAGGAGTTGGGATTTTCAAAGGGTCAATTGCGTTATGTTTGATAACACACATAGGTATGATGCATCAAGGTATAAAGGACCAGGATGGCATGGTGCCTAGTGCGATGGAATTCGACTCGATAATCAGATAGGAGTATTCTTCTTCACACTTAACATACATACTTCATTCGAGATGTAGTTCAAACATTCTAAACATCTTAGACCAAAACACAGAAAAGCAAGCTTTCCTATGTGGTCAACAAGATACCTAAAATATCGTCCCTACAAACCAAACAAAACATGCACAACTAAGTTATTTTACAAGCGTATTCTACAAGCATAGTAGATAAAAAGATAATAATCATTGCCCCATTCCTTTCTCTCTAAACCTATTTTGTTTAGGCATCATCGAGAGGTCCTTGGAATGAGCATAAGATAAGTCAATAAAAGACCAAAATAAAGTAAAAAAACAAGCTAATGTTCTCTGTATCGCTAGCCAAGACTAACTACTATGAGGGGTACCTAATGCTTATGTCCATCATAGGAAAGATTCATCCTAGGACATGTAGTGATCAAGGTTTTGGTGAGACTAATTTGGGTGATAAGCTATTGATATTCCGAGTTGACCAACTTGCTTACTTACTGACTTAGGCTTGAGACTCTGATGATTAGGTGTTCACTTTTTGAACCTGCTAAATTTGCTTCTGACTGACTCACCAAAGGGTGAAAGTGATGATTGATTTATTATGAGTGATGACAATCATGGGTGAAAGTGAGATAAAATGGATGCACTATTTTGGGTTTTCAAATATTTTGAGGCTGTTTTTGGTATTTTCACATTTTTCAATGTTTTGGTATTTTCAAGATTTACGACGAACAGACTAACTTAAAGACCTATCCTAGGGGTCTTGGGAGCTGACCCATAGATTAGCCTTGCCTATGTTATACATGCAGAGACCATGTAGTTTGACTGATGATAGACTGAATGATGATAAGATGAACAAATGGATTGCCATTTTATTGCTTAAAGGACTAACTTAAGATGCAGCCTAGATGGGAAAATAGATTTTCAATGCGACAGATGCCTAAGGACTGGCCTAACTATCTTGGGGGATGATCAAAGATCAACCTTTCCTATGTTCAAGCTTAGAGATGATGTAGTTTGACAAGGTGAAAGACTTACAAGACTTTAATGATGAACTTTTTTCTTTTTTTTGAAGACTTTTCGATATTTCGACAAGTTTTTGGATTTCTTGAATGATTTGGATGTTTCTTATTTTTGGATGAATTTGAAGAAGATCATGAGAATATACATGAATCCAATTTGATGCTTGTGGGAACATGCCCCTAGTGTGGTGTGATAGACTACTTTGATAAAGGTAGGACAAACTGACCTTAGGAATATGCCAAGTAGTACCATGGTGGAATATGATATGGACACCAACTCAAGATATGGTATGGTTGTGGGTGAATGGGTGGATAGATGGATGAATCACATAAATCTTGGTGGATAGAGAGTGTTTTATTTATATTTGATGCCTATTTGCTAGGTTTTAACCAAGGTACTTGTCCAAAGCGCCATTGAAGTGGTTTTCGCTAGAGGACAAATTTTTTCTCTTTACTATTTTGAATCCTTTTTCTATTTTTTTTGGATTTTTTAATTTTTTAATTTTTTTGTTGTCGCCAAGATGCTTGTTTGCTAGGTTTTCATCAAGGTAACCATTTTTTCAGGACTTTTTCTGATTTTTTTTTTTTTTTTGTATTTTCTGTTTCCATACCTTGCAAGTGCTTAGGCATAAAACTTTTTGAGGTGCGAATTATTCATGGGCTCTTGCAGAGGCTCGCCTTCTAGTGTCAATAGATAATATGCCCTTGATTTGTAACTTGTGGTGATGATGAAGGGTCCCAACTAGTTGGGCTCAAAATTTCCTTTTGTCTCTGGGTTTAGCAAACTCTTTTGGTTTTCTTTCAGCACAAGGTCACCAACTTGGAAAGTGCGTTGCCTAATCTTCTTGTTGTAGCTTCGTTTCAGATGATTCTGGTAGACTTGTAGATGATTCAAGGCATCCATGTGCCTTTCATCTAGTAATTCCAGCTCATTCAGTCTTGTAACCCTATATTCCTCATCAGTGATGAGGTTTTTACAGTGATATCCTTAGTGACAGGAGCTCGATCTCAATGGGGAGGATGACTTCTGATCCATAAACCAGGGAAAATGGGGTGGCACCTATTGGCATATGGATGTTGGTGTGGTAGGCCCATAAGGCGGGATTTAACTTCAAATTCTAGTCACGACCAAAGTCATTTACTATTTTATTGAGGATTTTCAGAATGGTTTTATTTGTAGCTTCTACTTGGGCATTGCCTTGTGGATAGTATGGGGTGGAAAAGCGGTGCTAGATTTTGAATTTTTCACATAAATCATGGACAGCCTAATTTTTAAAGGGTGTCCCACTATCAAAGATAATTGATTAGGGAACACCATATCGACAAATGAGGTAGTTCAGGATGAACTTGGATATTTTTTTTCCCATGATGTATGTCTTTGGAATTGATTCGACCCACTTTGTGAAATATTTAGTGGCGGTGATAATGAACTTGTGGCCGTTGGATGAGGTGGGTGAGATTTTATCGATGAGATCGAGCCTCCACTATGAAAAGGGCTAAGGTGTAACAATGGGATGCAGTTCTTGAGCTAGTGTATGAATGAGGTCTCCATGCTATTGGCATTGCAGACACCTTTTGAAAAAGTTATGTGCCTCTCTCGCCATTGTCGGCTAGTAGTACCTAGTTCTTAGCAACTTCTTAGCCAAGGTCATACCAGTCGAGTGTGAACCGCATGTGCCATTGTGTACCTCACTTAGAGTAGTCATGGCCTCCTCAGGTTTTAAACAACGTAGCAAGGTTCCATTGATACTTCTACGGAAGAGGGTCTCTCCTAGGATGACGAATCGTGAAGACCTTTTGACAAAGGTTCGCCTTAGGTTCGGTGTGATGTCAGTTGGGAGGATTCCTAATCTTAGGTAGGTGTATATTTAATGGTACCAAAGATCACCAGGACCAACGAGTTCACATAAGTATTCTGACTTTGGTACCTCGAATGTGGGTACAAGAAGTTGTTCTACAAGGAATTCATGTTTGGAGATGTTGCAAGGAATGTCTAGCAAAGATCCAATTGTTGCCATTGCATCGGCTGCTTTGTTGTTTTTCCTTGGTATCTGCTCAGAGGTGATGTCGATGAATGATTCCTTGAGGCTTTCTACCACCTTTTTTTATGGTGCAAGCTTATCATCCTTAGTTTGGTATTCACCGTTGACTTGGTTGATGATAATTTGTGAGTCCCCATAGACCTTTAATTCCATGATTCTCCACTGTGCTACAATCTTAAGGCCTATGGTTAAAGCCTCATATTCTACAATATTGTTGGTACAAGGGAATGCCAGTTTATCTGATCTAGGTATACAGTCTCCTTGCAGGGTGATGAAAAACACACCGGCTCCTGATCCATGTTGTGTGTGGGAGCCATCAAAGTACAATTTCCAGTGGCTGACTGCATTGAGATTAAAAATGGACTCATCTAGAAATTCTGATATGAGCAGGTTGTCTATGTGAACGGGAGCTTCTGCTAGCTGATCCATAATGACTTGTCTTTTTATGGCTTTTCATTCTACATACTCAATATCATGCTCGGACAATATCATTACCCACTTAGCCATTCTACCTGTAAGCATCGCTTTTGACAATAGATATTTTAGAGGGTCTATCTTGGCAATATGCTTGATTTGATGAGCTAGCATGTAGTGTTTGAATTTCTGAGCTGCAAATACCAATGCCAGGCAAGCCTTTTCTATTGAAGTGTAACTGAGCTTGCACCCCACCATTGTTCTATTGATATAGTAGATGGCCCGCTCGGTTCCCTTTTCATCATGTTGGGCTAAAAGGGCACCAAGGGCGGCTGTTGTTGCTGAGATATGCAAAATCAATTGTTTTCCTACAATTGGTGGCATCAACACAGGTGGTGTAAGTAGATGTTCTTTTATTTTACTAGATGCTTGCTCACATTTGTCGTCCCATCTGAATGCTACTCCCTTGTGAGGCAGGTGCAAATAGGCGATATGTTTATCTCCTAGCTATGCTATGAATCTTCAGATGGATTAGAGTCTACCTTGCAATCCTCTGAGCTGCTTTAATGTTCTTGACACTTCCATTTCAAGGATTGATTTTACCTTTGCAGAGTCCACCTCTATCCCTCTCATCGAAACTATGTATCCCAACAACTTTCTTGATTGTACTCCAAATACACATTTCTTTAGGTTGAGTCTAACCTTGTATTGTTCTAGTCTGTCAAAGATAGCACTTAGAGTTGCTACATGGTCCTATCTCTTCTTTGATTTAGCCAGTATGTCGTCCACATATTCTTAGAATATTTTATGGATCATGTCATGGAAGATCAACATCATGGCTCTTTGGTATGTAGCTCTTGCATTCTTTAACCCAAACGACATCACATTCCAGCAGTAGGTGCCCCAAGGACATGTAAAGGCTGTCTTATATTGGTCTTCCTTTGCTATCATTATCTAATTGTACCCCGAGAAGCCATCCATTAGGGATAGCATCTCATGGCCGACCATCATATCCACTATCATGTCATTGTTGGGTAGTGGAAAATCATCCTTAGGACATGCTTTGTTTAGGTCTCTAAAATCAGTGCAGATGCGGATGCCCCCTTTCAGTTTTGAGATAGGTACAAGATTTGATACCCATTCTGGATATTTGATTGGGTGTATGAAGCAAACATCTAGAATTTTCTGTAGCTCAATCTTGATGAGTGAGGCTATTTGTGTGTGCATCTTCCTTAGCTTTTTTCTGACTGGTTTTGCTCTGGGGTAAATAGCCAAATGATGAACCACTACTTTAGGGTCCAGACCAAGCATGTCAACATAGGTCCATGAAAAATTTACTTTTCTTTCTTTTAGGAATGCTGCCAACAATTCTTGTTCTTCTGTTCGAAGTGTTTGAGCGTAGAATGTGATTTGTGGTTCTGTTTATGTTCCCAAGTTGACAGGCTTGCATTGTTCTTCCAATGCTACTGATTTCTCCCAATGTAGAGCAGTAGGGGGAGATTGAATCCTTCATCCTCCAGTGCCTCAGAGAGGTTTTCACCATTGGATGTGTCCTTTATTTTTACTATTTTGTGGTTAGAGAGTGCCACAGTGTGGTTTTCACTCAATAACTCTGAGCTTATTCTCAATATTTTTTTTTTATGACTGAAGGACTTAATTGTCTCCCCATAGTATGCATGTGTGTCCAATGTAATTTTTAATCCAGCCTTGTGATCCCCACATGGAATTGTATCCCTTAGTCACATGAATTCTAAGAACGAGTCTAGAATTGGTGGTCCCCATTGGTTGTGATCGATGAGCTGGGGGTGTACTAAAGTGATTTTGTGGGTTGGTTGGTTTGACTCAACTGTGGAGGCACTTATCATTAATAAGGTGGAATCTTCAAAAATCCTATGGAGACCTGCTATGGTATCGTCATCGTCACTACTAGAACAAACATCAGTGACGTCAAAGGTGTAATTATCAAACGAGATACCTAAGCAAACGGGTGGTCTAGGAGTGGTTGTTGTTACCTGAGGAGAGGACCTGACTACTCTTCTGGGAGTACCTCTGCCATGTACAGTTATACTCAAAGGAGTATAGCCAGGGCCAAGGTTCCACATTCTTCTTTCTATAATGATGGGCTCCAATCGTCCATCACTGTTTCTTTCAAGGCTTTCATTCCTATTATAGCCCATACCAAACATCATTTGTAACCCTCTGTTAGTTTCCTCCATTGGTAGGGTGGAAGTGGGTCTTTCATCTTGGTATAGTGTGTTCGAGATATCTTCTTCATCCAAATTCTCCCAACTGAGATCCTCCCAATGGTGGAATCCAAAGGGTTCTGCTCTAATAGTGCAGACAAGTGTTTGGATTGGCTGGGGTTGTCCATGTGACCTAGGAGATTGTGGTAACTCTCCTAAAACAAATTCATTTCTTTTCATTATGTAATTACCTCATCCATTGTCCTGGATCATGTTTTTAATCTCTGATATGTCAAGGATGGTAGGTGTCTCTATCACAGAAATGGAGGCAAGATTGGATTGGTCTATGTATGAAGTAGATGGTCCTTCATCATTTTTGGGTACTTGGGGGATCTTATAAAACTTGGCTTCCAAGTTTTTGTAGTAGGAAAAGGGTTCAGGATCCCCATATATAGTGACCTCCTCATTCTAATGGGAGAACTTGATGAATTGGTGGTAATTCAAGGCCACTACCTTCATTCCATGTATCCATGGGCATCCTAGGAGGATGTTGTATGGTAGGTTGAGGTCGAGGACCTAACAGGTGGTTTCCATAGTTGTCGGTCCCACTTGGATGGGGATTTTGATAGTGCCCTAAGACACTCTTTCTTGGTCATCATATGCCCTTATTGTGATGCTTTTTTTCTTATTTATGGAATCCTCATCGAATCCCAGTTTCTTTATAAGATTTAGAGAACAAATATTAAGGCCTGCACCTCCATCCACCAGGACTCGTTTGACTTTCTTTTTATGGATTAGTACTTGGAGGTGGAGTGCACGGTTATGAGATGGCTGTGGGGGGAAATCTTGATCTGAAAATGTAATGAGATTTGGGGAGACGATTTTACCCACCATAGCCTGAAATTGCTCTGTGTCGAGGGTGGCAGCAATGGTAGATGCAACTAGTGCTTCATCAAGGATCTTCATATGGATGGCAGAGATTTTCAATAGTTCCATGTAACGACATTGTAATCATAGGGGATGGCCTGTTTATTAGAAATCGGGGTCTTAGCAGCTGCCCCAAGAATGGTAACCTTTCTGCCTCGTGTGGTGACTCCACAGTCATTGTTGGCTCCCTTGATATTTATGACGGTGACCATTTCGTCGATGCATCCCACTATCTCCTCGTATACTAGATTAGCACTACAATAATTTTTCTTGCCCTTATTATTCCCTTGGTTATTTCCTTGGTTTTTCCCTTGGTTGTGTTTCAGCATCGGATTCGTGTATATTTTCAAGTCTTGGTTTCTGGCCGGTTGCTCGATGTTGATGACCTTATCCTCAATGAGGTCTTGGATTATGTTTTTGAGTCTCATGCAATTGGCGGTGGTGTGTCCTTTGAATTTTTGAAAGTCACAAAGGAGATTCTCATTATACCACGGTGGCTTGGTCATGGGCTCTATGTATTGCTCGAAGTTAGAGATTTTGATTAGATTCTCTTTGACCAACTTCTTCATCATGGACTCAATCAATTCACCAAGAGTTGTGAACTTCCTCTTGGGGGATACTTGTTATGGGGAGGTGGTCCTCCTTGATTACCCAAAATGTTGATTTGATTGGTGGAAGATGGTTGTGACTGTGCTACTACCGCATTAGTCTACACATTGTTGTGATTATGATTTTGCGGTTGATGATGGTTTTGGGTATTCTGCTTAGGGGCACTGATGATCACTTTAGCATTGACCATGCCATCATTCATGATATTTTTACTCCTTGACCATGTTTGAGGTTTATCATTGTAGTTGTTAGACGGGCGGTTGTCCTGCGGTGGAGTGAATGTTGGTGTGCCTCCTCGCGTAGTAAGAGCTCTTTTGATGTTGAGCACCTTTGGGATTAGTTGATCATAAGATGTGATGCACTGCATTTTCAAGTAGAATGCCAAGTGGTCATCTAGATTGGCTATGATGGTGCAAACTTTTTGTTCTTCTGGCATGGTCCACTTGCTCTTATTGGCCTTGGATCGCCATCTTTGCAAGAAGGATGTGAATAGCTCTCCTTTTTTTTGTTTGAGTGCAGATAATTCTTCCAAACTAACATCTGCACCCATATTGAAAGCTTAATTCTTAAGGAAGGCCTCCACGATTTCCTCAAATGTTTTAATGCTCATGGGTAGGCGAAAAAACCATTCCATGGCTGGACTAGTCAGGCTATGAGGGAAGAGTCACATTAGGTATGTGTCATCATATGCGACCTCCATACAGTGCACCTGAAACTCCTTGACGTGGTTTTTAGGGTTACCTATTCCATTGTACTTGTCAAATTTGGGGATCTCGAATCCCTTTGGGAACGGTATCATGGTGAGACTTCTGTCAAAAGGGTAAGGGCTCAATTTTCTTGGTGTTCTTGTGGTTTTTCCTACTTGTAAGTCCAACACTTACTGCGAAAGTAGTTTGATTTGTTTTGCGACATCTTTTCTCAGATCGGGAGGTGGGATGAATGAGTTGTGAGGTGTTCAGGGTGTTTGATGGGTGGGGAGAGTACTAGTAAGCATTTTCTTTAAGCTCGGTTGGGCGTTCAAAGCCTAATGGTATGCATTCATTTGCGTCAATAACGCTTGTTGTTGATCTTGTTGATGTTGTTCCCATGAGGCCTGTTGTTGATCAATCTTTTGTTGTGCTAGTAAAGCTTGTTGTTGGTTGAGCTTCTATTGTGTCAACATCGCTTGTCGTTTAGCTTGTTGTTGTGCCTGAAATTCTTGCAGGGCTTGTTGGTAGGCTTGCAGATGGATCACTTGCAATTGTACTTAGTACTGTGCCTGTGCTTGGGCTTGGGCTTGAGCTTGTACTTGAGCTTGGGCTTGAGCTTGTGCTTGTGCTTGGGCTTGTGCTTGATCTTGGGCTTGAGCTTACGCTTGTGCTTGGGCTTGAGCTTACGCCTGTGCTTGAGCTTGGGCTTGAGCTTGCGCTTGTACTTGGGCTTGAGCTTGTTGCTTTTGTTGGAGTACTCTCTACTGGTTGGCTCTTTGGAGGGTTTGGATTAGCATGGTGAATGAGTTTGTTGTATTGGTGTTTGGTGGGATTGGTGGTGGAGTAGGAATCATGCCAATCATTGTGATAGGTACATGGATTGTGGTAGTAATCGAGATTTGGGTTGTTGGAGGGGTGGTTGAGATGATTGGTCCTTGAGATGGTATTCCTTGGGATATTTGAGTACTAATTGTGGTGGCGGCTTGTATGGTTGCCACTTGTTTTTGTGATGATGTGGGAAAGAAGAGGGAATTGGGCATGATGTTTAGATTGCTAGGTTCCAAGAAACCATCGATGTTGATAGGAGGAAAACCCAATCCAAGAGGTAATGTGGTTGTGAATGAAAATGGAGGAAGGGATGGAATGTTACCTTGGAAAAAAGTATTTGCAATGTCAATTGTTTCAAACAAGCTTCCTTCTTCAAGTGGTAGAGAAACTTGTATGTTTGATTGATAGGCTGGTGTTGCACAGAATGAAGATGAGCTAACATGGTTATGGAAGGTGAGTGGGACATATGGGTGGGATGGATTTTCCAGAACAGATGTAGCTGATGTGGTGGTGATGACTTATTCTTTGTTAATCACAAGAAGATGCTTTTGCAATTCGTGAAACATGGCACTCCCCTTGTTCACATTCGGCGAGGCTGGTGTGATGAATGATGTGGTGCACGATCCTTCTTGATTGATATTTGACATTGGGGATGCATTTGGAATAGGCACATCTATACTAGTGCTTGCATCAAGGTCGGGAGGGGGCGAGACCCATCCTCTTGCTAGCGTATTTAGGTATTTGAACATAACATTGACAATTTTGTGGTTCCCTAGATTTTGAACCATTTCCATGATATCAGATTGTGTCATCCCCATGTCTTCGTTCCTGATGTCCTCTTGATGACTCTCCTCTTGAGGATTTTGTGATGATAAGGGAGAATTGCTTGGGGGATTGTTTGATCCCACTAGGTTCACATCGGTGTTTAGATGACTCATGTCCATGGAAGTTGATATTTCTCTAATACTCTCTATGTTCTTCTTGTGTTGAGATCTTGTTTGGACCATAAAAAATAGAGATTTGTTCTATCCTAACCTTTTAGGTCCAAAAGAGAAGAACTAGGGAAGCTAAAAGATCAAAGATGGTGGTAATGGTGATGGGATAAATGGATGGGATGAGTGAGTGAAAACCTTTTGAAGAACTTTTGAAGGTATATGCTAAACTTGTAAGGGCTTGGATTAATTGTGATAATTTGACTAGATGCATTAAGTCAAACAAATTTGTTGTGAAGTTGTATTCCCTGGGAAGTTGCATTCTCCTAGGAGAACTTACACAAATGGATGAATTGGCTAAGTGTGTTAAGCCAATGTAATTGTAAACTAATATACTTTAGGAAGTTGCATTATCCTAAAGAAAAAAATTATCCAATGGTTGAGACTATTTTGGCTAGGTGTGTTAAGCCAAGATAGGGTGATGTTGATTTATCCCTCTAAGTTTAGCATGATGATTGTTTCTAGAGTTCTTAAAAGGTTTTGATTATCAAATGAGATTTGGTTGATGGAGGAATGAATGAAAATGATGACTTTGATCTTGAACCTTATCCTAGAGATGACTCTCTCTACAAAACCTCGGTATTGAAGAACATGTTAGACTTCCTATGAGAGAAAAGAAAACATTTCAAAAAGTTCAAGATTTTGTTGACAACAAAATGCATACAATATTGGATTATTTCTTGAGGCCTTTTTGTAAAAGTTGTATACAAGTCTTTCCCTTACCTCTAGAAGCATCTCAAGGCATTGCTCATGGAATTTTAGACTAACTTTCTTGAAATTTGGCTTTGGGATTTTGATCTTCTGGGAAATCATTGGAAACAACACACATAAAGTTTATTTTGTCTCTTTATCTTGGTTTAATGAAGTTATTTTTATCCAAGACACTTGTTTGCTTAGGTTTCAAACTATATGTTTAGTGTCCCACTTTCTTTCTCATCCCACAAGGTCCATTGTGTGGAAATTGAGGAAAATAGGGAAAAATTTCCTTATGTTTAACCTTGTTTGAAAACAAATGATGGTAGAATTTGTGCACTTAGAAACCTCTAGGAATATGATCCCTAGGGAAAGCAAGAGTGCCCAAATTCGTCAAGAGTATTTGTTTCTCACAAGAGGTTTGAAATTTGAAGGTTTTTTTTTTGTGATGTTTGTTTTTCAAATGTTTTCAAGATCAAGCAATGTATTCCTTTCAAGCACTTTTGCACTCCTAGGATGATGAGGCAATACCTTGTTGGGTTCCCACTTGGATAAATCCAACTATGCATATCTTGTGCGAATGGCTAAATGCTTAACCACACTGGCTCCCCTCCATGACACTCACTTATTCGGGTCAGTCAAGCATTAGTACCCATGAATCTCCCATGGCATACTTTCCATTTCCACAAAAAGACCACATGTATAATGTGGGGTGGCTTCAAAGGACATAACCTTTTGTACCAACAAGATAGACAAGGTTTTGGCCTTTTTCTAAACAAGGGGTTCTAATTCGGGCATTTCGTTCGTGGGGGATTATCCAACGTTGGTGAGAGTCCATTGTTGTCCATCTCATTGGAATAATCCTCGTAATTCTTGAACTTTCCTCAGGAACCGACACTTATATACCAGTTGGAAGTCACTTGGCATTAGTGTGTTCCCGGTTGGGTCGCTACCTTGGGTGAGTAATTTTTCAACAAGGCAAGCCCTCTAAGATAAACAATAGCGAACAAACATTATTCGTAGTTCGATCAACCTCTGTTTAAAAACAAAAGAAGAACACTCGCAATAAGTTTTATTCACACTCACATGTTTTGTTCAATTTTTAAAATACCCAAATTGAAATGTGGAGGCAATCTTTTTAACAACCTAATATCACCAAAAAAAAATTGATTCTCAAGATCGCAATGAAGCATGAGAGAAGCGCATACACATTTTAAATGATATTAGTTTGTAAAAAAGATTGCAAAACATGGAAAACATTTGTTCATTTTAAACCTCAAAGCAATGATGAATTATTTTTAAGCACCAAATGAAGTGTGAGTTTTCCTTGTTCAATTGTTACCTTTTAAACACAATCTAGTGTGTTTGCCTAAAGTTCTCTTTAGCCCCTTGGCAACTTTTGAAAAGAGATTTTGATTGTTTAATTTTAAAACCCAAAAGGAAACTAGTGTCCTAGAATCAAAGAACTTATCAAATCCTTTATAGAGTGTTAAAAAACACTTTAGTGTTTAAAAACACCTTGTACAAAATAAACATGTTGTCATAAAAAAAAAGATTGCTTGTTCTTTGTAGTCCCAAAATAAATTTAGTTTTCCTAAGGCCAAAGATATTTTAGCAAATTCTCTTAAGGAGTGTTAAAGAACACTTTTAGTGTTTAAAAACACTTTGGGTTTGTGAGCATGATATCATGATGACTTCTCCCTTTGCTTTTCCTCTTCTCCGTCCTACAAAATGACAGAAAATCAGAGAGCAATAATATAGTAAACAAAGTTAATGCTCAAAAAATTAAAAAACGTGTTCAAATTTAAAAATAGATTGTTGCCCACGGTGGAGTTTAGCAGGTGCAGTGCTATTTAGAGGGTGTGGTGCTATTTAGAAAATAGGTGGTGCCATATAGTGTCGTTTGGTTGACTGTATGTGGTGCTCTGCAGAAATAGAGACTACGGGTGCGGTGGACTTTGGCACGCGATGGAGTTTGGAAGCTGTGAAAGTTGGAAATTTTTCAAATTTTGAACGCGGGAAGCAATTGTGGTGCTATATGGTGCCACGGGTTTCTAGGGGTGCGGTGTAATACAGAACTGCATCTGAGTCCATGGTGCAAAACAGGACCGCATGAGCAATCCGCGGTGCAGTTTCCTGTGTGTAAGTAAAAAATGTGAAAAAAATCGCGAAATTTTGAAAAAAAAAACGTGATAAATCTTGAGAGCCCTCCTTCTAGCGCCAGAATGTGAACCCCTAAACATGCAAATGCACAAAGATGACAAACATTGTTAATGTTAGATCAAAATTCATGCAAAATGAGGGATTCCCCATAAAATCCATCTATTCAAGCTAAGATTAGGAAAATAATAAAATTTAAACAACAATGCAAGCGATCCTAATCAAACTAATAGCATGATGATCCTATGGGGGAATTGGTGCCAATGAAATGTTGCAATTGGCTCTTTCCCAATTCTTGAGTAGCAATGATATGTGAATCTAGAAATGGTCAAATCTCCAAAGAGATTTGAGCATAACCTTGGTGTCAAATGTGATAAAATGATGAATGCTTGGATGTGATGAGAAAAATTAGTTCTCAATTGGATAGAGTAACTTTTCATGTGAGTTTTGGATGAGATATGAGGAGAAAAGTCTCCAATTTATAGACTTATATTTGGAAGAAGTGAGCAAGATTGAACAATGTGGGACAAAAGATAATCCAATGGCATTGTGCCACTTGTCCACATGTGATTGGATGAGGAATGAGCACATTTTGGCCAATGTGCATGATAAATGCATAAATTTGAATTTGAAATGGTGAGTTGACTTGTTTAAGGGGGAAGAGAAATGAATTTAATGTCACTTGGCTCAAGGTCAAGGACATGTAAGAGGTATTGAATGCCTTGTTGGAAGGACCAAGTCCACTTGGCCTTTTTTGAATTCAAATGAGGGAATATTCCCTTTTAATGCTTTGTGAGGAAAAATAGATGAATTAATAAATCAAAGTAAATGATTTATTGTGCAACTTGCATTCTCTAGAGGATTTTAGTGAGAGGGATTAAGTTAATATGGATTTGATTAATTTAATAAAGAATTAGGTGATGTGACAATTTTAGACTTAGATTTATGGATTGATTTAAGTCAAGAATTGAGAGGAAATGATTTATCAAATAAATGATTTGATTTATTTAATCAAGAAGAAATATGTTAGATTAAATCAAATAAGGTTTAATTTATTTAATTTAATAGGAAGACTTTAGAGATTTTAATGAAATAAAATGATTTATTTAATTAAACAGGGATGCAATGGTTAATTAAATTAATTGATTAATTTAATCATTGGAAGAAGAAGACTTAATCCAATAAATAATGATTTATTAAATTAAGAGACAAAATGTGATGAAATGTTGAGAATGTGATTTAAGAGGAAATATTGTAAGTAATCAGGGTTAGGTGTGCTAAAACGAACTTGTACATTTTCCATGTCTACAGCTAAAATCCGGCATCATAACGCTAAAATTCACTACCTAAGCACTATATCATCGAAAGCACTACATTATCCTATGGAAGCACTAGAGAATTTAATGTAAGCACTAAATATCAAAGCGCTAATCTACTTATTGAAAGTGCAACAATGCAACTTGGAAGCGCTAAAACTAGCCAAAAACACCTAAAGCTCTAAAATGCATAAAAAAATAGAATTTCATGAAAAACGAGGAGGATAAGGGGTACATACTGGAGGTCCATACACGGTCGGCCATCGATGACATCAAACACGCTCGAAATGGTGAGTGTGGTAAAGGATTGGCATCCTACTCCAGCTGGCTGAAATGTCTCTATCACAAGTATTTTTCAAACTCAAAACTGCAAATGACTTTGAAAATAACCTTTTGAACTATATATAACTTTTAAAAAGGGATTTTTGAGTGATTTTATTATATTTTGATTAATTTTATCTATGATATTAATTGAAATTCATCTATAGGATGTATTTCTTCATCATTTATTGGGAGATAAATTATTTCATCATCGTATCTTCATCAAACTATCAAAAAATCATTAAAAAAATTCAAAAAAATTCAAAAAATCATCAAATCATTAATTTATCTCCCGAGGGGGCATATTATCGACAATCATCTAAAAATAAATGTCTATGGCATACAAAATTATTATTATTTTTATTTATCATCGATCCTGGCAGTAGCAGATCTTGATAGTAGCAGCAAAATTTCTTTGAAGCAATGCGTAAACACATCACTTCGAAGAGGGGAAAAATGTATACACCTAAAATTGGTATGGAGCATCTGATTAATTAAATATAAATTATTTGATTAATTATCCTAATTTCCTCTACTGTTTGAATAAATAGAAATATTTATTTATATAGTTCACATTTAAAATCATCTTAATTAAATAAAAAAAATTAAATACTTTGTTTGATTTAATTATCATTTTTCTATTTTATTCTATCACATAAATCTTAGATTAATTAAATAAAGATTAAACACTTTATTGATTAATTTCCATATTCTTTTGTTTAATTTAATAAACAACTTCTATAGTTCATTTTATTAAATTATTTATCCCTCTTTTGCTAATTTAAATAAATCAAAATATTTGAATAAAGGCATAAAGAATATTCCATCTATATCTCCTCAAAAATTAATTAGATATCCTATGTCTAATTTATGTCTAAATTATGTCACGATTAATTCTTTGAAACTTCGCAAGAATTTTTGGAGACAAATTGGAGACAAATTCCAAATTCTTCTCTTAATCGTCCTCCATCAATCTTTCCTCTTCTCTTGCCTGGTGTTTTCATGGGTAGAGAAAATCACCAAAATTATCTCAATCTCCTCCATCTCTCACCATTCAATCCTCCAGATTGAATCCAAGCCTCTCAATGTCATCCCTGTGCATTTCTACAACTAGGAAATCTATAAATAAAGCCTCATTGAACCAATAAAAAGGATCCAGATAACCTAACTTATGCACTCTTACTCTATAAGAATTCAAGCATCAAGCATCAAACATCCAACATCCAACATTCAAGTTTTCATTTCATGGCTGCCTCCTATAGTTTCATTTATCTATTTCCATGTCGATTCATGCTAGTTTAGGTTTTTTTATCATCTAGTATTATTACATTGAAGCTCCATCTCATTCTTCAGATAGTCATTTTAACAATCATAGTGTTTAAACAATCTGAGAGCCATAGTGATTTAATAAATTTATGGAGATAGATAACAATATGATGCTTTCAATAGATTATTGCTTTGAATTGATTCAATTTGATTTATCTTTGATATAATGTCGTATTAAGAAGTGTGTTTTGTGCTTTACACCTTATCCATGCCTACAACTTATAAAGACTATTTAATAAGAATAGGTGACCTCTCTTGATCGATGGGGAGAAGGTTCAACCCTTCATCCTTGGGTGCCTCAGAGAGGATTTCACCCTCCAATATGTCCTTTATTTTTACTTTTTCATGGTCTAAATGCACCTTGCGGTTTTCACCCTTAGAAATTTCATTTTTTGTTTTATCATTTTTTATTTTTTATGACTGGAGGGGTAGGAAGACTCCTTAAAGTAGGATGTGTGATCCAAATAATTGGTAAAACTAGTTTTGTGATATCCACTAGGAATTCCTTCTCGTAATCCCATGAACTCAGCGATGGATTTTTCGTTCTCAAATAAATCTAAGATGGGTGGTTCTTGTTGGTCCGAATCAGTCAGTTGTGGGTAAAATAAGGGCATGCCATCATCAATAATATCAAGGTTTAGGGTGGAAAAGGTAAAGATAGAGGTATTATTATAATATTTGGTCATGGTGTTGAATAGGTCAAGCTCTGCAAGCATCTCGACTATATCATATTCACTAGATTCGTAAGATTTCCACTCATATTTGTTTGAGACAATATGAATATAGTCATCATCAAATGTCTCAGATGTGTCACGGGTCTCAAATATCACAAATGTCTCAATATTATTCAAAGAACTTACTTCATCACTAGAATGTACCTTAGTACTAGGAGCGCCTATATTTATTAGTTTGAACCCTAGCCCCAAGCCCTTTGGGCATTTAGTCACTTGCAAAGGTTTTGTCAACCCATTTTTGTTTAAGCCAATCCTACTATATCCATCATAAAATTTGATATTCAAAAGTTCAAATCCTTTTCCATATTGTTCAGTAGGTATTTTCTTGGGTGTAACAACTTCTTCTTCTTCTTCTTTGTTGATGGCTTCCTTACTTATCTCTCCCCATTTTTTGAAAGTTGTCATAGGGGGAATTTGAATAGTGACCTTAGACTTTCTCTTTTCTACTAATGGTTTTCCATATGAATTAGGAAATTTAAGCTTGTTTATGCAATAAGATGTCTTCATGTGATATTGATCGCATCCCTTGTCTTCGACTTCGATTTTGGGATCAAAAGGTGGAGTTTTGGAGGTGGTTGCTTTGGATAAGGTTGAGGGGTTGATGAAGTGAGATGAGGAGCATGATGAAGCTTCCTGATTTATCAACACATGTTGTTCAAATGTTCCTCTTAGATTATTGCAATATTGAAATAGTTCAGGATCACCATCAATTGTGATCTTAGTTCCATTGTATGGGAATTTTAGGAATTGATGGTAGGAGGATAATATGGGTTTCATGGCGTGGATCCATGGTCAGCCAAGTAGGAGGATATATGGAAGGTCTATGTATAATAATTTGAATGTGGTTAACATTACAATAGGTCCACCTCTAATTTTAATTTTTGTAACACCCTTGGATGAGTTTTCTCCATCATCATAGGCTTTTATAACAATAATTTTTTCATGTCTACACATGGTTCAAAGAAAACTAATGCCTTAACCAGTTCTAGGATGCAAATATTTAATCTCACTCCACTGTCTACCAAGACTCATTTGACTTTATGTTTATGAATGATGACTTCGAGGTGCAAGGGATCATTGTGGCAAGTATTTTAGGTCGAATAATCTTGATTTGAGAAAGTGACATGTTGAGTATTATCCAACTAGCTGACCATTTCTTAGAAGTGATTGACATCAAGGTCTATGGGAATAGTAGTGTATTATAAATATTTTTCAAGAATGGCCCTATTCTTGGGGATATACAAAGTATCTCAAGGATTGAAATTTGTGAAGGTGTTTTCCCAAAATGATCTAGTAGGTTATATTGTGAAAGTTTTTACTACTTTGGGGGAGCACCTTGTATGGTCCCCTTGGTTTGATGGGTGTCTATGACACATTCTAAAATATTCCTAATGGTGATTGTATTGACATAATCATTTTTATCTTGAATGTGATGTATGATAGTGTAGTCATATTTGGCATTGGTATAGTTGGAAAATTTTTTGGTCCTGGAACCCAAATTAGAGGCCTTTCCTTTTCCATTGTCATGTAATGGATTCATAAATATTTTATGATCATTATTAGAGGTCGGTTATTGTCCATTTATTTCTATGATACCATTTTTTAATGAGGTCTTGAATGATGTTTTTCAATTGTTTGCATGAGAAATTTTAGTGGCCTTTAGTGCAATGATAATCATTAAAGGCATTGACATCCCACCATGAAGGTTTGAATTTCCCTGGATCATATGGTTTTACCTCAGGTAGTTGAATGACCTTAGAATGCAAGAGTTGTTTGAGTACTGATTCAATTGGTTCCCCTAAGGGAGTATACTTGTGTCTTGTGGGAAATATCCTTTGAGGTCTTTGTCCTTGAGTGTTTTGAAGGAAATTTATTATTTGTTTGAGATGTGCTTTGATTTTGTGTGTATTAGGTCCTTTAATTTTGATTATAGGACTGGTATGTATTTCCTTTGCATCAACAACTCTGTCATTGGTGACATTTTTGTTGCGGACCCAATATTTTTTTATCATTTGACGTGCCTTGTTGTATGTCGTAAGTTCCCCTTTCATGATTAGGGAATTTTCTAGGATGGTGTACTTATCCACAAGGCAAGTGAATGTGATGCAAAAAAGGGAATACAATTGAAATTTTAGGTTTGTGATCAAAATTTCCATGAATATGACAATCTTTTGTTTTTTGTGAATTTCGACAGTTGAGCGGCTAACCAAGCTCTTCCATATTTGGAAGAATGTTATGAATGATTCACCCTTTTATTTTTTTGTGTTGCATAAGGTGGCAATGGTGATATCATTTTCAATATTAAAGGAAAAGTGAGTGATAATTTTTTTGGTTAATTCATCCCATGATTGGATGCTTGTAGGTAGATGGGAAAATCATTCTAGCACGTCCTACGAGACTCCTAGGAAATAGCCTCATGTGATATGTCTATCAAATTCATGTGGAACAATCTTTCATGCTCAATTGTATTCCCATTTCCTCTATATTTTGGTATAGTTGGCATGACATGATGAAGAGAAAAGAGAGGCATGTATAAACCTCTATCAAATGGGTATGGACATAACTATTGTGTAGAGTAAGTCTTCTCATTTGATAATTTCATTTTTTCAACTTGTTTTTGAAAGGAAAAAAATTTATTGGCTAAGAAATCATATTGAGTGAGTGACTTGTCCATAAAATTTTCAATTGCATTTTGATAGGGGCCCATGTTCATGTTTTGTAATCCAATATGTTGGTTGGATGTGTTTGTGTTGAATCTAAGTATGTTTTGAGTTGGGATTTTTGGATGTTGTGATTTTTTTGCTGATATGTTATTGTCATTGATGTCAACACTATTAGCATTAATGTCTTTAAGACTATATATGTCAACGATATTGAGAAAATTAAAATAAAATAAATTTTAGGTTGTCTTTGAAGAAGTGAAGATCAGTATGATGGAAAGTTCAATATGTTGATGGTGATAAGTTTCATATTAAATGGTTTTTTCTAGTCTATCTATCTTATCCGTCAAAAGTTTTAGAGGTGCGCATGAAGATTTGAGAAATTTATGAGTTTTTGTGTTCTGACAGTTATTATGTTACTGAAGCTAGTATTCCTAGAAGAAGATAATGTGATTCTAGTAATTTGAGTTGTTGTGTATGCTCCTATGGTGTTTGTGGATGTTTCTAGATCATGATTTATATTTCTTGCATGTCCCCATTGATCATTGTGCTCGAGTTTGATGTGTTTTGTGTGTTCATGTTTTTCATGTTCATGACCAACAAGGTGATTGTAGCGTATCGTGGATCTTTGAGGAAAAATATTTGAAGGTGTTTTGTGTTGGAGGGCATTTTTTCGGGTCTCTACTATATTATGGCCGACCTTGGTAGATTCACATCAATAATATTTATTGTTTTGGGTTGAAAGTCTTTATTCATCTTATTATATTGTTGAAGTCAACATGAATCAATGTAATTCCTTGTTACAGATATATATAAGTGATTTTTTCTTCATTTGAATGATAAGTTGTGCGAGCAACCAAGTGTGTGTGTGTGTGAATAATTTTCTAAATCTTTCGAAGGCAAAGCAGAGTGTGAAGAAGAGTGAAAATTGAAGAAGAGTGAAGAAGTGTTCATGTGCTTAACCAAAACTGTAATCAAGCATTAATAGATGCTACTTTTTCAATTCAAGATCTTTAGATGGATTTAATCTAAATATTAATGTAAGACAGTGAGTCTTCCTTTGGGCAGTGAGTTCTAGGCAATGTGCCTAAATGCATGTGCATTCCCCATTTATTCTTCTTATACTTTTAATATAGTATAAACTTATGGATTAACCTCCACCGTGGTTTTTCCCCTAAGAGGGTTTCCACACAAAAATATTAGTGTTATGTGTGTTTCTGATGTGTTGTTGATTTATGCTTTCATGGTTATTAATAAAATATGAGAATAGGGGTTAATAAAGTTAATAAGTTTGAAATTTTGTGACAATTGATTCACCCCCCCTCTCAGTTGTATGCCCTTTGTTTTTTGACAATTGGTATCAGAGAAGGTTCCTTGGAATAATTTTAAAAATTTGAGGTGATCTAGGATGGCAACATATAAAAAGGATAGTCCAAGATTTGATGGAACAAACTATTCTCTATGGAAGACTCGAATGGAGTGTCATCTAAGATGCATTGGTGAATCTTACTGGAACATTACAAGTAATAAGTGTGTTATTCCTAGAAAGAGTACTACTACTACTGTTGAGATTAGGGATGTTGAATACGATACCAGGGCTAAGGAAGCATTATTGAGTACTTTGAGTGATTATGAGATGACAAATGTTATGGATCTGAAGACTGCTTATAAGATCTTGAAAAAGCTAGAAAATTTGTATGAAGGTGATACTAATGTGAAGATTGCTAAGGTACAGAGTCTGAAAGGGAAATATGAACTATTGAAAATGGGTAATGATGAGAATATTACTACTTTCATGCAAAGATTGAATTAACTTGTGTGTGGTATCAGAGGTGTTGGTGGATAGTTGGATGAATCAGATATTGTTGCTAAAGTGCTTAGATCCTTGCCTGATGCATACAACATACAAGTTATAGCTATTGAGGAGATTTGAACTATGAAAAATTTAACTAGAGATATGTTGATTGGTAAAATTATTTCTTTTGAGTTGAGTGAATTTGGTGATGCCCTTCCTAAGATATTATATGTATTCAAAGCTACTACCTGTAGACATGGAAAATGTACATTTTTGATCTAGCACACTTGATCCTGATTACTAACAACATTTTTTCCTGACTCATACTTTCAGCATTTCATCATATTTTGTCTCTAAATTTAATGGATCATTATTCATCTAATTAAGTCTTCTTCCTCCAGTGATTAAATTAGTCAATTTAATTTAATTAACCTTACATTTTTGTTTAATTAAATAAATCATTTTATTTGATTAAAATTTCTAAAGTCCTCTTATTAAATTAAATAAATTAAACCTTATTTGATTTAATATAACATATTCCTCTTTAATTTAAATGAATAAAATCATTTATTTAATAAATAATTTCCTCTCAATTCTAATTTAAATTAATTCATCTATTTGAGTCAAAATTATCAAATCATCTAATTCTTCATTAAATTAATCAAAACCTTGATTAAGTTAATACCTCTCACTAAAATCCTCTAGAGAATGCAACTTGCACAATAAATCAATTACTTTGATTTATTTAATTCTCTATTTTCCCTCACACGGCATTAAAAGGGAATATTCCCTCATTTGAATTAAAAAAGGCCAAGTGGACTTGGTCCTTCCAACAAGGCATTTAAGGCCTCTTACATGTCCTTGGCCTTGAGCCAGTGACATTAACTTCATTTCCCTTCCCTCTTCAACAAGTCATTTCACAAATTCAAATTCAAACTAAATGCATTTATTAACACTTTGGCCAAAATGTGCACAACGATCAGCCTTTCACATCATGACATGTGGCATCCAACAATTGGATTGAAGATTAGTCCCACATTTCTCAAATCTTGGTCATTCTTCCAAATTGAAATATATAAAGTAGAGGCTTCTCTCCTCATTTCTCATCCACAATTACATGCAAAGTTACTCTCTTCACGTTGAGATCTAATTTTTCCCATTACCACTCAAGAATTCATCATCTTCAAAATTTGTAACAAGGTTATGCTCAAATCTCTTTGGGAGATTTGACCATTTCTAAATCACTCAGATTTTCAACTTAGGAGTTGGGAAAGGGCCAATTTCAACATTCAATTGGCACCAATTCCCCCATGGGATCGCTATTTTTTTTGCTTAATTAGGATTAACTCTCATTTGTTTAAGTTTTGTTCTTCATTTCTTCCTAGTTTAAGTTAAATAGATGGATTTCATGGGGAATCTCTCATGCTTGTTTTCATATTGAGCTAACAATTTGACATGTTTGTTTCTCTTATGCATTTTTAGGTTTAGGGGTTCACACTACCTCTAGAAGAGATAAGAAGAGATATGATTAGGGTGAAAGTGCTTCTAGAAAGGTATCCAAGTATGAGGAAGAAATGAGATAGATTGAAGAAGAAGAAAGATAACTAAATGAGCTTGAAGAAATTGATGGGATTTGATTTTTGATATTTGGAATTTGAGTTTGAATATGTGGTGTGAAAGTTTGAGTTGGAATGTGTGAATTTTGAGCGATGTGTGGGATGTTATTATTGGATTGCATTTGAAATGGATTGGGAGTATTTTGACCTTGTGTGTATTGATTGGTGTATTGGTGAAAAGGATCTTGTGTGTTTGTTTGTTGGGGAATGTTGGTGTAAGGATATTGTGATGTATTGGTAGTATTTATCTTGGCTCCATGAATATGAATCCTAATCCTCTATTTTTTTCAAAAATGATTTGATGATGAGGTGTTAATGGCACTAGATGATCCAAATAGACTAGATGTATGGCCAAATGGTTGTGAAAAGGCTTGTGCCATATATTTTCTCATGGGTTGTGTCATTGCTTGTGTTCCAAATAAGAACATGTGGATTATGGTGGAATCTTGTGTAGACCCTCCTAAAAGCATAGAAAAACTGATTTGTGGGATGGAACCATTGGAGGTAGATGTGCCATGTTCTTGGATTTGTTTGTTTGGTGATGATATTGCTTGGAGTGTATTTACATCAAATCCATGGGGAATTTTTGCTCCACTATGAATTTTTTTTCCTAAAAATCTTTGAGGGTCTAGAGATACTATCTCATCCACAAATTGTGCCACATTGGGGTCTTAGGAGGCTACCTCTATTTGATCCTTCATTGTGTATTGGGTGTTATAATTTTCAAAAGGAGTATGTGGCTTAGGTTCTTCATTAGATGAGGACTTAACATTCAATATACTAGTATATTTATGAAGGTCATCATTATCATTGAAAAAATCCATTTCGTTTATCTTCCTTTGTGTCCTTGTTTCGACCATAAAATACTTGCAAAAAGGGGGGGTGAATCGGATATGATTCCTAAATTATGATAATGCAAGGTATGCATATGAATAAAGGTATGCAACTATGTTTTAATATTTTTAAAGATATAAGAGATGCCAAATGATAATGTACCAAGATTAAAGAGTCAAAGTGATAAAAGCCAAATTGGAGATAGGATGATGCCACAATGATCAAAATCTATTGCATGTCTATGAATAGGGTATGCCAATAATTCCAAACTTATGCGGTGATTAGGGGTATGATATGACCTAATATGAAGGCTAAATACTCTTTGGTAAACCCAAGGAAATGGTTTTCAACCAAACTAAGATAGCCAAAGTGACAAATCTGATTACCAATTACCTTGAGAATTGCAAAGACTAAAATGAAAAGTTGACAAGGTGGTCTCAAACTAGACTTGTGATTTAAGGAACCAACCTAAAGGAAAAAGGACTAAATTTATTGATTTAAAAGATAAGGTCAAGGTAATATGAATTTTTAGCTATGGTTTGATCTATAGATTGATAGATTTCCTAATTTTAGGTCTATAAAAAGGCATATCCAACTAAAATATTGCCTATATTTTGACCTATGGTGTAGGAAACTAATGCAATGGTGAGCCAAATGGATGAAATTGAATTAAATGTCCGAAAACTTGCAATTTGAGGTAGCCTAATGATAAGATAATAGTCAGGATGTGATAAAAATGAGATTATTCTAGATTTCCTTTAAAAATCTAGAAATTAGTAGATGTGATGTTATGGGAAATGATTGTCATGTTCTGAGCAGCAATTGTGGCATTCTAGCTTTTAATAGTTGTGATGTTCTTGGAGTCAATTACGGTTAATAGTGATAGTTATGTTGAGCAACTTATGGTTGTCCTAAGTTGACTAATTTTTACTAAATTTTTATTTTGATTATTGTGAAAGTTGAATGGAAAACATAGTAAGCAGTCTGAAAGTAATGTCTTGTCTAGGCTAAATTTCAAAATGTTTTTTCATAATGTGTATGTTCAGAGTTTATTCACCTCAAATTTATATGGGTCTAGCACAAGTCAAAAACAAATCACACACATAAAACATTTTCCTATATTATTGTCCATTTCCAATGGCAACACTTTTAGGCCCACTCTAGGAATCTCCATCAATGGAAGGGAGGGGCACCCTTTTGAGTTATGTATCACCTCTTTTCTAAAAGAGTGGATGGATAGGGGCCTCCTAGAATGGAAGGATTACCTAGATCACCATCTCCTTGGAAAGTTACAAGTATAACAAGTAACTTATGCTAAGCCAAGGATTATCATCTCACTCAAGGGAGCTAAATGTTTGGTGTATGAATCTTTGGGGTATGATGCACATACCATGCACTAAAAGTGTTTCCAAAACTCAATAAAAATAGTGACCTCTAACTATTTTTTATTTTAGTCATAACTCAGGGATATACCTCCCAACAAGCAGAATGATTGGGTGACAAGGCTATTTGGAATCGAGTTTCCCTTATCATTTTATATATAGGCCCAAGGGAAAAATTGATTGTATTCACCAAGGATTTACTTTTATGGATGTGCCTCACATTGTTAGGCCCCTCTAATATGGTAAAATAAAAGCAAGACAAGCACAATGTTTTTGATCTCCAAGATTACTCAAGGTGTGAGGAGAGAGCATACATAAGTTACTTAACTCACACTAGCATGGTGCTCATTAATCTTAATAAAACCAAACATGTGGGGTGGTAGTGAAAATAAGAGACTTTTTTTATTCCCAAGACCACCAAAGGTGCAAGGGAAGAGAATACACGCCTCAAAACAAGTACTAAACCACAAGATAATGTAGACAATGGTTTATTTTAAGTCCCAAATCCAAATGTGAGAGTTGCAAAGACACTTGATGTAAATTGAACTATTAATTTTAAGGCCAATGAGTAAAATATGAAAATTAATTTTAATCCAAATGAGTGAGAAATGCAAGTATTTTTCAATTTGATGCCCAAATGAGTGTGAATGCAAGCTATTTTAAAACTCAATGAGTGTGAAAAGATATTGCAAATTCAAAGCAAAACAACAAGTTAAAAAGTCTAAATGAAAAATATCTCCTTTCACCTAAGCCACACATTGAAAATTAGATATTAGTAACATGAAAACCCCTCGACTACCAAATTTAAAAGACATAATCTAAAAAATTCCAATAGAAAAAATAGATTTCAAAATAAATAGGCAATTGTGTCACAAAAAATTATAGTTGTTGTGTGTGAGAATATGTGGAACAACTAATAAGTTAAACTAACACACCAATGAAACATTAAATCAAAGGAAACTAATTAAAAGTAAAAAAAATTGTAAACAAAATCTCCTTCAAAAGAATTTCATTGTCCTCTATCTCCAAGGATTTGTTTTAAGTTGATGGCTCTCACTTGGTGTATGCAGCTGCTTTGGCAGAATGACAAATTAGAGAACAATTCTATGCAAAATGCATGTCCATTGCTAAATGATTTAAGCTATGATATGAAACTGAAATTGTATGAACTTGAAATGATATGCTTGAAAGGATTTCTAAAATTCTTATTCAAATGCAACTATAGTAATTGCGCTTAATTCACAAAATCTAGGTTGAATTCAAGTCACCAAAGGGTTGTATTTATAGATTTTTTGAGGCACGAATCTAGTTGGCAAAGATCGATGGTCAGATTCTAGAGGTTGAGAGAAAGGTGGAGAATTTTTTCAACCCACAAAACCATCCTCATTCAAAAATGGAGACAAGTTGCCATTTGTCATTTCATTTATGAAAGTTGGTTGAAAGTTTGAGGATAAATTCCTAATTAAATAAATTTATTTATTTATTTACATGTGACATGGATTTTAGAAGCTTCCATAATTAAATAATTAATATTTAATTATGTGAGGGATGAAAAAGGTGTTAAATCAAATATTTACAATATTTAATTTAAATGTGGAGTGAAGGATGAGTTAGAAGAATGTTTCATTATTTGAAAATTAAAATTTAAAATAAAATGATAATTAATATAAATAAATAATGAAATTAATTTAATTTAATTAATAGGAAGATATAATAATTAAATAAACTTGTTTATTTAATTAAACTAGAAGAATTAGAAAAATGAACGATATAAATAAATAATTTATTTATCTATATGTAGATGACTTTTAGAATATTAATTAAATAATCCATATTTAATTAATTAACAGGTTTTTCAATGACCATTTTTAGATGTATACATTTTCCCTCTCTTTGAAGTGATGTGTTTTACGCATTGCTTCAAAGAAAAAATCAGATTTTGAAAATTTGCCCCTGACTTTGAAAAATTGACTAATGATGCTATACACCCCCTCGAGAGATAAATTGGGTCGATGAATGATATTGATGATGAGTCAAATATTTGAAATGATTTTAAAGGAGTTTTGTCTATTTATCTCCCAAAATAGTGCTCCGTAGGGTAAAAATAAAAATAACCTTACCTTATTTACCCCCTTAAAAGGTGGAAAAGGTGAAAAGTCATTGTCATTTGAATAGTAGCTTTTTGTGATTTTCAGAGCTTTGAGAGAGAATTTTGAGATTTCAATCCACTACAAGTACCATCGATTCAAGTGGGCTCCCCATTATTAGAGACCAGCAGCTTAGAGACCTCCGGTAAGATTGCATGATCCTTTGAATTTTTTTTTCTAATTTTGCACAAATTTTTCAAAAAAATTCAAAAAATTTTAGCACATAGGATTTTGATTTAGTTTATGTGAGCCATAAATTAGTGCATAGATTAGGTAGACTAGCGCATTCAAATTAGTGCATCGATGAAATAGACTAGCGCATAGATGCAAAATTTAGTGCATCGGCTAGAATAATGCATAAGATAGATAGATTACTACATAGGTGAGAACCACGTGCATGTGATTCTCGATTAGCGCATAGGCTAGATAATTTAGCACATACACCTGGTAGAATAGTGCATTGATAGTTTAGCGATTTTTTTTTTTTGTTTTAGCGCATCCATGATTTTTTTCTAAATCTAAAAATTTGAGATTGATTTATGGATTTTTTGATATTTGTTGTTTTATTAGACAACTGATTTGATGATTTTGAATAACAACAAGGATAGATTAACTTGATTTCGGTGAGGATCTGATAGATTAAATTTTTCTTCATGCTTGAAAACAAGTAGTAAGATATTGATGTTGAGCCGATTGGTTGCTAAATTTTTTTCCATGCTTGATGAAAAACAAATAGTAATGATAGATTTTCCTACTTGATTTGATTATATGATTTCCTAATTGATTCATGTTCCTTGCTGATGATCTAATTTGATTGCTAAATTGATGTTATAGGATGCTTTTAAAATCCTCCCAATTAGAGAGAGGTTCCCTCATACATGGGAGATGATTCCTAGATTGACCTAGCTAGAGATTGGGGTCATTGTTAGATGTAGGTTGGGTTCCCTCCTCAGGATCCCTCAGTATAGGGCCAATAGGGAACTATTGACTATGTTAGCCAAGAGATGGCATAGTAAGCATAATAATTGTCACTTGCCGACTGGAGAGATCATTGTTACATTAGAGGACTTGTATAGGATTGTAAGCATCCCTATGGTTGGCATACTTGTGATTTATGATCATAAGGAGATTGGAGGTACAAACACTTTGTGACGAGTCTTCCAAGATCCACATGCTGGTGGTTATGATATTTCTTGGTGAGATATGTTAAAGTGTTCTACCCCACTTCCGTCAGTATTTGCAGGTTTCATTGGTGGATTGCTTTATCCTGATCACAGGTCAAAGGGAATATCGATAGGTTGGGGTCAGATATTTGAGGACATGATCCTTCATCAGACTAGATATGCATGGGGATCTTCCATGCTTGCCCATCTATACCATGATCTTCATCAGGTGGTATATATAGATGGGAAGAGTATATCTATTGGAGTTACATTACTACAAATCTGGACATGGGATTACATCACCATTACTCACCCTATTGTATACAGAGATCATCCGCTCAACCATCCATATGTGTATGCATATACAGGTCCCCTTTTCTAGTCTATGCTGGGAAATTTAGAGTACTAGTGATGTGTTCTAGATGACATGGATATAGTCATCTGGAGACCCTATGTTGACTATGAGGCATGGGATGAGGATGAAATAGAGCTGCCCTATTGTGGCATAACTAGATACTTGATTGGTTGTACCCCATTTATCATTGAGTGATTTTTGGTTATGTGGGTACTCAGATAGTATGGGAAAGTTCAGATGATGTCATAGGGTGTGGCTCACTATGCCACAAATTGGGAGGATGTTGCAAAGTGGGGTCCCTTCATCACATTTGAGGAAGCTAGAGCAGAGTACACTAATCTATAGCCAGATTTTTGGGCTATCCATCCAAAGGTGATAGATGCACATATGACTGATGATTATGCTACATATTTTAATATTCATCCATTCCCTATATTGACCAACCTAGATGAGCTGACCCCACTATTAGGTGGACAATTTTTATGGTGGGCATGGCGAAAACCATATGCACAAGCAAAGGCGAGGGAACAGGTAGAGCAGCCACATGGATGAAAGGAGGATATAGGTGGGGTGGCCATGGATGTTGACGAGGAGGAGGATGATGACAAATTTGATGATGATGATGATGATGGGGATGATGAAGGTGGTGTGGGGAGAGTTTTCTTCGATGTATCCTTCAAGACTAGGCCTCGTACAACCAGAGTGGTGGAGTAGACGAGTACTTTAGAACCACACATTACTATCAAGACTCCATCATAGGGACAAACTGACACACTTTAAGCATAGGGCCAAGATCTGTAGAGCCAACTAGCACAAGCACATGCCACCATCAGAGAGCTATAAATATAGATAGCACAACTACCACCTCCTGACCCACAAATAGCCCAGCTTACTACAGAGAAAGACAATTTCAAAGAGCGGTGTGTATAGGTAGACGGGATAGCAGAGAGACTCCTGAGATCAGTTGAGAGTACCTTTACTAGAGAGGTTGTTGTAGAGGTACTGGAGAATACCCACCAGATAGAGTATTACGGGATGAGATAATTTGAGGTGATACCCCTTGAGCAGAAGAAGGCCTATATGCAATGAGGAACCCAATCACATACCCACTCATGCAGTCATACCAAGAGTGACACTAGGAGTGTGCCATAGCCTATCAAACAAGAGATAGGTGCTTCAAGCAAGAAAAATACATAAATACCTACCACATCTGGAGGCAGCAATAGTCATGATCCCTATCTAGATACCCCTCATTGATGATTATGTATACACACGTTTTATTGTACTTATACATCTTGTTCAGACATTTGATATCCTTGTACCCATGGACATGTATTTTTTATGAGATTATGATATGTAGTGGCAATTTTTTGATATGCATGTATCCTTGATGATTTTATGATGAATGGTTATGTATGCATTCTATTACTATAGGTTATGTTTTTTATGATTATGCATGTTTATGGTTGATGAAATGTTAATGGATGCATATGATATGAATTATGATGATGATTTATAGTTAGATGATCCTTCAAATGAAATTATTATCTAGAGTTTAATATGATTATGTAATGTAGATGATTTGATGGTTTTACATGATGTATGGAGTATGTATGTAATGAATGCAATGGATGCACTTTTATTTTTCTCAATATATGATTATGCAAATGATGTTTGATTTAAATTGATTATGAATATTATACATTAAATGATATGAAAATGAGGTGACAATTTTACATAACAATGATGAGATGAATGATTTAAAATAATAATAAATTATTAATGATATGAAATAATAAATGATGATGAAAATGATATGTAAATGATGATGAAATGATGTATATGTCAATACAAATATGCAAATGATATAATACAAATGTGATATGAATAATGATTATGATAATGAAAATGAATGGTAGCTAATAATGATAATTTTGATAATGATAATGAAAATGATATGAAAGTCAATAAATGGAAATGTATAATTTAATTGATGTGAAAATGATGATGATACATAAAATGTGAATGGTATGATGAAATATGAAAATGATAATGAAATGAGATATAATAAATATCCAAGTGTATTCAATCGATGTCTTAAAAAGAGATGTGTATTATTTCCAACCTCCAAAAATCTTTCATACAACCATAAAAACTAAAAAAGAATGCAATCTAAATGAATCATGCAATTCTAAATTGCCTAAATGAACCATTTCACTGTTTTCATTCTGTAAACAAATTTTATGATTAATTTTCATCATTGAGTCTTTTGATATGTTGAAAGTTTAGTACAAGCATCAACGGGGATGTTAGCATTGGTGATAACCTGAGTACAGCTTTATGATTTTTGATATAGCAAGTTAATACAAGAATCGAGTTATAATTGAATAGAGATGACCTAATTATTATTTGCATAAACAACCAAAAATTAACCAATTTCTTATGCAAATCTTGAAATGTCACTATGTTTTGTGACAAACTTGCACAATACTAGTGATTAGTTTACAAACAAAAATCAAAGAAAAATCATATTCCTTCCTTGTGATTCTAGTTTAGTACATCATTAAAACACTCCAGAGATATGATGTCATCAAATGTCAAAACGACAACTCAACTTATTCTATAAGTTTTACATTCCTTGTATTCAGATTAAGATCATCCAATTTGTTCAATCTCCTATCTGACAATTATTTTGACCTAGTCTAATTGGACATTTTCTTTGTTATTCCGATATTATGATACTTGACACATGTTTTCGTTTACCTACCAAAAAGGTTCAAGAGCTGACTATCCCGAATGACCTCGCACTTTGACTCTGGATAAGACAAAACCTAATGCTAAGGATAACACTAATCATCAAGCCATGATGAGATCCTTGTCATTTCTAGGAAATTTTGGGTGCATGATGTAGATATTATTGGAAATAAGTGCCTCAACTTTTGTCTTCTACCTCTGAAAAGACTTGGTAAAACTATCATCCATTGTAAGCCTTTACTGCTCTACCATTGAGATTATTTCATAGAGGCATAGTCTAGAAGTTTACCGCTTTATCGCAGGCCTCTCTCAGTCTAGCTATGGGTGGGTGGTGTCACCCCCATACCACGGGGTCTCCTTCCTAGGCTGCCAGTAGCGGGGTTGACGGGCGACAGTTAAGCAAAGGTTCACCACCATATTGTGGGTATGGTTCGGCGATGGTGTGGCTATGCAGTGAAGGGCAATGGTCAAGATGATGACTATCACCTTACCACAGGTATCTCTCAATGAATTCATGGTGGCCATAGTAAATGAGTGGCGGTATATGAGGAATGATTATCGCCCTACCATGATGGTTGTTTGACCATGTTGCGGTGGCTTGGTAAGCCATGGCGATCAGTCGGGATGGTTACCTCCTTGCGGAGGTCTTGCGGTTAGGGCCCGGTAGCATGGTAGAGCTTGACAGATGGAACAAGTGGTTACTGCCATACTGTGGGAAGGTTTTCTTAGCCTTGCGGTTGGGTGGTGGCACTGCCATAGTGTGAAAGAATTTTATAAGCTCAGTAGTGATGTGGTGTTAAGCAATAGGTTGGTAGACAATCCAATACCTCGGTGATAGTGTTAGAAGGGACCTATGGTTGGGTGGTGTAACCACCATACCATGGTGGGTGCTTTGACTCAAAGAGGTGGTGTGATAAGAGAAGGTCAGAGCTCGGGTGGCATTTTTAACTCATGGTCAAATCAATGAGTGAATGGGAAGGAAAATCGTGGCAATAAATCAATACATAATTGGTCGATGTCTAGAGCAGTGAAGACAGTAAATTCTAGATGTGTATCGACTATGGATAGGATCCAATTTAAGGCAAGGGAAATTAATGCCTGGGTGGCTCGATGTAGAGAATATTGGTTAGAAGATCAGATTGCTTGATTGGGTGGACAATGCATCATTAATGATTACGATTGGTTGGAATGTTTAATGTGATGTAAGACTTGTATAGTCGATTACATTGATATAAGTCAACATAGGGTGAGGTTCAAGTAAGTGAAAGAGACAAAGAAGTAATTTGTATTCATAGTATACTGAAAGAAGTATTGTAACCATGAGTGCATGAATACTTAAGTTTTTTGTTGTAAGCTAACGATCAAAAAGTGAGGATAGTGAGCTTTGTACGTAATACAAAGTGTCTTCTCTTGTGTGGTGGGTTTTTATCCTGAAAGGGTTTTCCCACATAAATCTAGTGCTAACTGTGTTAACTGTGTTTTCTTGTTTTCTATTATCCTTTCTATTATGTATGTGTTCATCTCAATATTTTTAAGAAGTTTTAAAATTGGTCCTCTATTGTATTAGCATTAGGAAAGTGATTGCCTCTATTTTCTTTTCAAGTGGTTTCAGAACTTGACCAGTTGTGTTATTCTTGTTAGTATGGCTATTTTTTTGTGCCAATACTATTCCAGTGGGAGTATTGGAAAGTTAGAACTTAGTTCTATTTGAGATGGAAGTACATCAAGTAGATTAGAGATTGAAAAATTCAATGGTGGCAACCTTGAGTTGTGGAAACTCAAAATGGAAGACTTGCTTATGGATAGAGACCTCTGGGTTGTTGTGTCTGGATCTATGCCACAAATTATGATCCAGGAAGATTGGGACCTTGCAAATAGAAAAGTGAGAGGTTTGATAAGACTGATCCTGACCGACTCAGTACTATTGAATGTCCATGAGGAGAAGTTTGCAACTTCATTATGGAAGAATCTTGGTGATATTTATTAAGGAAAATCTCTGGTAAATAAGTTACTCCTGAGGAAGAATTTGTACTCTTGAAGATGGAAGAAGGTGCATCTGTTGTAGACCATGTGAACTCATTTAATATGAGTTTTTCTTAGTTGGATTTTGTGGGTGTGAAGATTGAGGAGGAAGATCATTGCATGCTCCTGTTATGTTTGTTACCTGACACTTGGGATCATCTTGTAATGGCTATTGGAAGTACGACCACTAATTTCAAGATGGAAGACATTGTTTCCTCACTGTTGTATAAAGAGATGCAGAGGAAGTCTTTAGAGATGGTGAAAGAGGCCCTTGTTGTTCAAGGTATATCAAAGGATAAATTCAAGAAGAAGGACAAGAAGTCCAAATCTAAATCAGTAGGGAGATCGAAGTCTCCTAGTAAAAATTCCAAGGTGAAATGCTTGAACTGTGGGCAACCTCGTCATATCTGAAAGGATTGTAAGGAGAAGAAGAAGAAGAATAGTAATGCTTCATACTATGACTCTTCTCAAAGTGATGCAAATTCCTTCATTGCAGCCTTGGAAACTTAGGCATCAAATGATGTCTAGCTGGTTGACTCGGGTGCATACTTTCACATGACGTCTCATAGAGAATGGCTCACTAAGTATGTGAAGTATGATGGTGGAAAGGTATACATAGCGAGTGATTCAACATTAGAGATATTTGGTCATGGAAGAGTCAAAATATAGTTCCCTAATGGTAGAATCAAAGGGATTGGTGGTGTATTTCACATACTAGGTTTGGCTTGTAACTTCCTTTTTATCAATAAGCTCAATGATTCTAGTGTGGAAGTTTATTTCTCAAGTAAAGGATGTAATATGGCTAGAGGTGCAATGGTGTTGGCTAAGGGTTTACATATTGGCACTCTATATAAGCTATATGCATGTCCTATTCAATAAAAAATGCCTCTATAAAGTCAAGCAAAGTTGTTCCTATAGAGGAAGATGAAGATGCTTCGTTGGCTACAAATGATCCAGAGGTGAAAATCCTAGTAGGGAAGACCATGTTGTGGAATCATAGACTCGGTCACATAGGTGAGAAAGGTTTAAAAACTTGAAAAATAAAAATCTTGTTGAAGGGCTTGATGATTGTAACCTTGAGTTCGATTTTTGTGAACACTCTATTTATTGAAAACAACATTGTGTTTCATTTTATTTGAGTCCTCATAAATCTTCTAGTGTACTGGATTATGTTCATTCTGATGTGTTTCGTCCAGTTAATGTTCCTTCATTATTGAAGTCTAGATATTATATTTCTTTTATTGATGACTATTGGAGAAGGGCATTTATATACTTTCTTAAGAGTAAATCAGAAATGTTCAGTAGGTTTAAAGAGTTTAAAAATTTGATAGAGAATCATACTAGAAAGAAAATTAAATGCTCAAGGATGGATAATGGCGGTAATTTTTTTTCTAAAAAATTTAAAAGGTACTACATAGACCAAGGAATTAAAAGGCATAAAACTACACCTTATACTCCACAAAAAAATGGATTTTCTGAAAGGTTGAACATAACATTAATGGAGAGAGCAAGAAGTATGTTGAGCAATGTTGGTCTGGAGTAGAAATTATGGGTTGAGGTTGTGGCTACAACATGTTACCTAGTAAATCATTCACCTTGTTCTTCTCTAGTTGATAAGACACCTTTGGAAGCGTGGTTTTTTAAGAAGCCCTCTCTTAGACATATTTGTGTCTTTGGTTATGAGGCATATCTTTATGTGCCCAATGAGAAAAGATCAAAGTTGGATAACAAGGCGATTAAATGTATCTTCATCAGATATGGCATTGGTGTGAAGGGATACAAGACTTGGAATCCTGATACTAAGAAGTTTATGTATAGCAGAAGTGTCATATTTTGTGAGCTAGAACCTTCAATAGCTGATCTATAGCTAGAGACAGATAAAAGAGAAAAGAAGGATGATGTAGTTCAGATTCCTCAAACTCCCAAAAAGAGGAACTACATCGTGTACCTAAAACCGAGGAGAGTTCAAGAAGCTCTAAGAGTTCTAAAGATGAAGAACCAAAACCTCAACTAGTAAGAAGGTCTACAACTGAAAAATGACAACTTGATAGGTATGGTTTCTCTATGTTAGATTTGAACTATGCCTATGCTTTGATTACTAGCACTAATGAGCCTAGGACTGTAAAAGAAGAAATTAGCATGTATGATTCAAATTCCTGGTTGGAAACCATGAATGAAGAAATGGAATCATTGAAGAAAAATGAAACCTAGGATTTGGTACCTTTTTCTGAAGGGTGAAAACCTATTCACTATAAATGGGTATTCAAAAAGAAAACTGGTCTAGATGGCAATGTAGAAAAGTATAAGGCAAGGTTGGTTGCAAAGGGATTTTCCCAGATAGAGATAACTGATTATGGAGAAATATTTTACCCTATAGAGAAGTTGACATCTATCATATTTTTGATGTCATTGGAAACATCATATGACTTAGAGATTGAGCATATGGATGTGAAGACAATGTTTTTGCATGGAGAGCTGGAAGAAGATATTTATAGGTACTAGCCCGAGCACTTCGTTAAAATAGGTAAACAAAGTATGGTATGCAAATTAAATAGATCTTTGTATGTTTTTAAGTAGTCTCCTAGAATGTGGTACTAGAAATTTGATACTTTTGTGTTGTCTATTGGATTTGTGAGATCAAAATCTAATCATTGTGTTTACTATAAATCTGAAAATGATCGTGTGCTTATTATTACCTTGTATGTGCATGATATGTTATTCATAGGGAATAGTAAGTATATGATTTATGATTTTAAATCTCAGTTGTCTATAAAGTTTGAAATGAAAGATATGGGTGCAACAAGGTACATTATTAGGATGGAGATAACTAGGGAAAAAATAAGCAAAAAGCTTCAGGTAAGTCAGAGTAAATATGTCAATACATTTCTAGAGAGATTTGGTATGGATGATTGCAAGAAACTAGTTCTTCCAGTTATGCAGGGAACAAAACTATCTATTGAAGATTGTCCAAAGTTTACTATTGAGATGGAGGACATGACCAGGGTGCCTTACGCAATTGTTGTTGATATTCTAATGTATGCAATGGTCTGTACAAGGCCAAACATTTCCCAAGTAGTGGGAGTTCTCCACTATTTTATGGTAAATCCAAGAAGATCACATTGGGATACTGTGAAGAGAGTGTTGAGATATTTAAAGGGAACTTCAGAATATGCTTTGTGTTACCATGGAAATTTGTTTGCATCACAGAGAACACTCAACAATTGTGGATATGTAGATTTTGACTTGGCAGGGGATGATGATAGTAGAAGATCTACTAGTAGATACTCTTTCATGAGCAAGTGACAAGCAGTAGTCGCTTTATCGACTACAGAGGTTGAATACATGGAAGCAACACACACCTACAAAGAAGCAATTTGGCTGAGTTAATTGTGCTCTAATATTTCTTTTAATACAGGGCAAATTAAACTTTTTTGTGACAGTCAGAGTGTCATTTTTGTGGAAAATAACCCAAATTTCCATGCCAGGACAAAGCACATTTATGTGCAGTATCACTTCATGAGGGACATGGTGGAAGATGGAAATATCTATTTGGAAAAGGTTGACACTTTGAAGAATATTGCAAATGCATTAACGAAGCTAGTGAGCATGAACAAGTTCAGATGGTGCATAGATTCGACGGGCCTTGGGGCCTATGATCGTTAGTAATCTTTTGAAGTCTAGAGGAAGCCAAGAATTCTTCATCAAGTGGGAGCTTGTTGGGAACAAGTGCCTCAACTTCTAGCTTGAACCTCTGAAAATACTTGGAAAATGATCATCCATTATTAGCCTTTACTGCTCTACCAATGAGAGTCTTTCATAGAGGTGTGGTCTAGTGGTTTACTGCTTTACCACAGGCCTTTGTCAATCTGGATGCAATTTGGTGGTGTCACTGCCATATCGCAGGTATGGTTTGGTGATGGCACAACTACATGGTGAAGGGCAACGGTCAGGATGACGGTTACTGCCTTATCGTGGGTTTCACTCAGTGAAGTCATAGTGGTTGTGATAAATGGCTGGCGGTCAATGAAGAATTCTTACTGACCTTTTGGCCATGTCACGGTTGCATGGTATGCCATGGTGATCAGTTGAGAAATTTACCTCCTTGACACGAATGTCTTGTGGTCGAGGCCTAGTAGCACGGTGGAGCTAGATGGATGACACAAGCGGTCAACACCATACCATGGGAATATTTGTTGAGCCTCATGATTGGGCAGTGGCATTGCCATACTATGGAAGAACATTACAGGCTCGGTGGTGATGCGGTGTTAAGCAATAGGCTAGCAGAAAAGCCACTACCTCAGTACCTCGATAGTGTTAGAAGGGACCTACGGTTGGGTGGTGAGACCAACATACTACAGTGGATGATTTGACTCAGAGAGGTGGCACGGTAAGAGAAGCTTGGAGCTTGAGTGGAAATTTTGACTCATGGTAAAAGTGATGAATGAATGGGAAGGTGACTTGTGGCAAGAAATCAATACCTGATTGGTTGATTTCTTGAGCGGTGAAGGTAATAAATTCTAGATGTATTTCTACTGGTGATAGGATCTGATTAAGGCAAGCAAAATTAATGCCTAGGTGGCTCACAGAGAAGATTGGTCAGAAGATCGAATTGCATGATTCAATGGATGATGCATCATTAAGGCCTATGATTGGTTGTAATGTTTAATGTGATGTAGCACTTGTATAGTCGATTACATTGATATAAGTCAACATAGGGTGACAGTGAAGTAAGTGAAAGAGATAGAGAAGTAAGTTGTATTCATAGTATACTGAAAGAAGTATTGTAACTGTGAGTACATGAATACTTAAGTTTGTTGTTGTAAGCTAACAATCAAATAGTGAGGATAATGATATTTTTATGTAATCTGTTTTACTTTAATACAAAGTGTCTTCTCTTGGTGTGGTGGATGTTTTGCCTGAAAGGGTTTTCACATGTAAATCTAATGTTAACTATTTTTTTTTGTTTCCTGTTATCCTTTCTATTTTGTATGTGTTCATCTTAGTTGTTTAAGAATCTTTAAAGCTGGTCTTTTGCACTTCTCATCTGTTGTATTAGTGTTAGGAAAGTGATTCCACACCTATGTTTTCCTTTCAGATATGATGGCTAGGCATGTTTGTGATGCTAATGAAAAATAGATGTGAATAATGTAGAATGTATCTTAATAGATGGGAGAGCCAACCAAATCACAAACAATGCTTGTTTTCCAAGTTTTCACCTTTTTTTTTATTGCACTTTTTCTGATTTTTTGAGTTTTACTTTTTTATAATTTTTTTAGGACATTTTATACTGTTTTTTATGTTTTTCCTAGAACTTTTATACTATTTTTGATATTTTTAAATATAAAACCTCTTCAGGTGGATGTTATTGGTCATATCTTCAAGCAAGTTCCTTTCTAGCATTGATAACTGACATGCCCCTAATCCATATGCTACAATGATGACGAATGGACCCAACTAATTTGTCTCAAACTTTCCTTTCTTTTCCCGATCTTGCTGGTTACAAGAGTTTTCTTTGAGGACTAAGTCACCTACTTGAAAATTTTGTGGTTTGACTCTATGATTGTAATTGCGGGACATAACTTTTTGATAACCCTTTAAATGATTAGTTGCACTTTGTCGCTGCTCATCAAGAAATTCCAAATCTAGGAGTCTTGATACTGTGTAATCCTCATCATTTATGAGCCCCTTCAGTGATATCCAAAGTGAGGGAATATCAACCTCCAATGGAAAAATGGCTTCTGCTCCATAAACCAAAGAATATGGGGTGGCACCTGTTGGCATGCAAATGTTGGTTTTGTATGCCCATAAAGCTGGATTTAACTGGACATGCCAATCACGACCAACATCATTCCCTTTTTTCTTTAGAATATTCAAACAAAATTTGTTTGAGGCTTCTGCTTGGCCATTTCCCTATGGATAATAAGGCATAGAGAACCTATGTTGGATGTGAAATATTTCACCGAGTTCATCAAAATATTGATTTTTAAAAGGTCTTCCATTATCTATGATAATAGAGTTGGGAATGCCATACCGACATATGATATAGTTCAAAATGAAGGATGCAATTTTTTTGTTGGTAACATTTGTCAAGGGAACAACCTCAATCCACTTAGTAAAGTACTCAGTGGCTATGATAATGAACTTGTGTCCATTTGATGATGATGGGTGTATCTTTCCAGCTAGATCCAATCCCTACTGAGAAACATGCCATGTTGTGGTGAGGGGTTGCAATTCCTGAGTAGGAGCGTGAATGAGATTCCCATGAATCAGAAATTTTGAACATTTTTTTACAAAGATGAATGATTCTTTTTTCATGGTCGGCCAATAGTAACCCATTCTAACAAGTTTCTTAGCCATGGTTATTCCACTTGAGTGAGTCCTACAAATAGCACCATGAACCTCTTGTAAGGCCCTTTTCGATTCATCACATTCGAGACATTGTAGGAGGTTACCATCAAGACCACATTAGTACAAGATGCCAACAATTAGGGTGTAACGAGAAGATTGGCATATGAAATTTCTTTTCTAATTTCTAGAGAAATCTAGGGGCAAAATGGTATCTTTTTGATAAGCATAGATTTGGCCATACAAGGGAGAATCAGAACTAGTTAGGTGATAAATGATTTGGGTTTCTCGATTATCATAAGTAGGAGAAAATAATTGATCCACTAGGAAATCGTACCGTGCTTGGTTCTCTAACAATTGGAGTAGTGATGCAATTTTAGCCATGTCATTTGTAGCCTTATTGTCAGTACATGGAATTTGCGTGAACTTCATATCAAGAAATTTTTTCTTGAAATCGTCCACCATGTTTTTGCAAGGCATTAAATTGTCATATTTATTCTGATATTCATCATTTATCTAATTTATGACAAGTTGTGAATCACCAATAACTTGTAATTTTGTGATTTTATAGTCTAATGCAATTCTCATTCCAATTAAGAGCGCTTCATACTCAGCTATGTTATTTGTACAAGGAAACATCAACCGATAAGATTTTGGAGTTGTATGTGCTTGAGGTGTAATGAAAATAATACCTACCCTTGAGCCATGTTGACTATAGGATCCATAAAAATAAAGTGCCCATGACTATTTAGTGGTTGTTTTGAAAACATCAACGTTATAAAAATCAATGTGTTTCGGATGATCTACTTGAATTGGTGCCTCTGCCAACTGATCTGCTATGACCCATCCTTTGATTTCCATTTGATCCACATAATGAATTTCAAACTCACTTAGTATCATGACCCATTTAGCCAATCTACTAGTTAGGGTTGCCTTATTTAGATTAGAAGATATTTTAAAGGATCAATCTTAGCCACAAGTTTTATTGTATGAGCTAGCATATAGTGTTGTAAATTTTGAGAAGTAAAAACTTCTGCCAAACAATATTTCTCAATGAAAGTGTAATTTAGCTGATGGATTTTTAATTTTTTCTAATGTAATATATTGCTCGCTTATTTCCTATTTTTTCTTCTTGTGCCAATAATGCTCCCAAGGACACTTTTGTGGCAGAAATATACAATATGAGTGGTTCACCTTGCACTGGTGGAATCAACACTGGTTGAATCATTAGATAATGCTTTATTTGACAAAATGTTTCTTTACACCTATCTTCCCATTTAAATGGAACATTCTTATGTAAGATATGAGTGAATGGTAAGCTCTTATCTTCTAGTTGTGCAATGAATCTCTTGATGGATTGCAAACATCCTTGTAATGAGTGTAGTTAACTAATGTTCCTTGGTGGCATTATATCGAGGATTTCTTGTACCTTAGTCGGATCCATCTCAATTCCATTTTCCAACACAATACAACCTAGAAGCTTTCTAGATTTCATCCCAAAGACGCATTTCTTAGGATTAAGTATGACTTTAAATCTTTCCATTTTGACAATTTTTTTAGATAAGATAGCTAAATTTCCTTCCCTTGTGTTTTATTTGGCTAAGATATCATCTACATAATCCTTCATGAATGTGTGCATCATGTCATGAAAAATCGTAGTCATTGTCTGTTGGTATGTAGCTCCTGCATTTTTTAGTCCAAACGACATTACGTTCCAACAATATGTACCCCAAGGACATGTGAATGGATTTTTATCTTGATCTTCAGGTGCAATATTTATCTTGTTATATCTAGAAAATCCATCCATTAGTGAATACATAGCATGTCTAGTAGTCAAGTCTATAATCATATATATGTTTGACAGAGGGAAAATGTCTTTTGGGCATACTTTATTTAAATCCCTAAAATCTGTAAAAATTTTGATTCGTCCATCTAGCTTTGATACAGGTACAATATTGGAGATCCATTTTGCACAGTCTATAGACCGAATGAATCCTACATCTAACAATTTCTTTAACTCCTCTTTGACCAGTAATACAACATGTGGGTGCATTTTTTTGATTTTTTGCTTCACAGGTTTTGCCCCTAGCCTGATGGATAAATGATGCATGATGAGATTTGGATCTAATCCAGGCATATTTGTGTATGACCATGAAAAATTGATTTGATTATTCTCAAGGAATTATGTGAATCTTGGGATTTCCTCTTCTGTCAGGGATGCAACAAGTTGCAAGAATTTATTCTATTGTGTAGTACCTATATTGAGTGCTTTGTTGGTCTATCAAAATAGAAGACCTTTCTTGATAGTGCTCAAGAAGAGTGTCAAGTTTCCCGTCCTCTAGTGCCTTTGAAAGATTTTCACTGTCGGATACACTCTTTATTTTTCTATTTTCATGATATAATACTACCTTTGTTAGGTTTTCACCATTAGATATTTCTTTTATATTGTTAATTTTGTAGATGAGAAACTTGTCACTTTCTTGTCAGAAACTTTGATCTTGTGATTTGTTGGTGAAACCTATTGCCGATTTGGATGAACAAATAAAGTTTACAATGGTTTCATATCTTGGAAAAGTTGGGATATCAATTGGTGCAATTTGGTCCCAATCAATGAGATAGGGATGAACTAAGCTAAATGAATCATCTGGTTGGGTAAGGTCACTAAGGATTAAGGTCATGATACTATTATCATTTTCACTATGGGGAAGATATATCATGGTATCATCCTATCAATTTGTATCATTTTGAATCGAATCATCATCACTTCAGTCATGGCCGCTTGTAGGACATAATCAAGTGGAGGCCTTGAGATTTCCCCTTGTGTGAGTGTGGGTGTATATTTTTGTATAACATCCACCTATTTGTCCCTCTAGAATTTATCATCGAAAATGGTGTCCCATTCATATTCATTAGAGTCAGTGTCAAAATTGTTTTCTTGTATTCTAAGAATTGTTTCAGCTAACTCCCCATTGGATTTTATTTGTACTGTTTCTTCCTTTGCATCCTCACCTTATCCTAACCCAGTTTTATCTCTAGGGTGCATTTTTTTTAGTTAGATAGGTTCAACAATACCTTCTTTTCTCTTGCCTATAGGGCCATTTACTTCATAACTCATTTGTTGAATTATTGTATAACCCTTTCCATATTGCTCAGTGGGTAACTTGGCATGTTGGACAAATTAATCTTCATCCTTGTAGAGCCAATCAAGGATAGCCCTATCTTCTATTTCACTTTCTTGAGTATCTACCTTGATAAATCTTCCATCAAACTTGGTGATGGGAACCAAAGCTTGTGTGACTGATGTTGAAGCTATTGTAGCATGTTGTATGGCTGTTGACGGTTGACCATGGGATCTTGGGGATACAGGTAGATTAGAGAGACATAAAGAATATTCTCCCACCCCATTATCTTTTTATTTTATCTTGGTGCCAAAATTCTTTATCATTTCCCTTGCTTGTTCACTGTGTTTAGAAGTAGAAATGGCAAAAGCCTCTCTATTATGCGGGAAAAATGTGTCCTGAGTTTCTCTAAGGTTAGAAAAAGTCTGACTACTAAAATGGTTCACTGGTATTGTTACTTTTTTTCCATCATATGGAAAATTTAAGAATTGATGATAAGTAGATGGAACTGCTTGCATCTCATGGATCCATGGGTGACCCAAAATTATGTTATACGATAAATCTTAATCTAGAACCTGGAAAAAGGTATGCTTCACAACAGGTCCCACTCTGATTAGTAGCATGGTGAGGCCTTTAGAAGCTCTTTCCTCATCATCATATGCTTTGATAGTAATTTTTCTTTGTGGATCTATAGATTCCTTTGAATATCCCAAAGCAAGGACCAATTTTAAAGTACAAATGTTTAATATGACTCCCCCATCTATTAAAATACGTCTGAATCAGGATTTATGAACCATGACCTCTAGATGAAGTGATGAATTATGGGGATGGGTTATGGAAGATTCATCCTTTTTAGCAAAGGATAAACATGTGGGTGAGGAAAAGTGTCCTGCCATGGCTTGAAATTTGTTTATATCCAGATCAAGAGACACAATTGTGTCAATGAGTTCCTTTACCAGAATGTTCTTATGTGTTGGTGATATTTTGAGCAGCTCCAAGATAGAAATTTGGCTTGATGTTTTTCATAGTTGATTGACCAAATTGTACTGACTTGGAGGGGTAATTTCTGACTTAGACAAACTTCCTTTTACAATGATTTTTGCTTGTCCCCTTGTTGTACTATTAACCTCTTGATATTCTTTCTTTCCTTTGATACTGATAGCATTGACTTGATGATCATTAGTGTAAATATGACTGACTTGTTGTACTATTAACCTCTTGATATTCTTTCTTTGCTTTGATACTGATAGCATTGACTTGATGATCGTTAGTGTAAATATGATTGATGATGGTGTCCTAGACATGATTCACATTCTTGCCTTTGTCACCCAAAGATTCCCCTTTTTGATAATTGGGGAGAGGATCCTTGAATTCCTAATGATAATCATTGGCATTATGCCCCTCAACCATTATGATATGATTATCAATCAAATCCTGAATGAGATTCTTTAACCCTTGGCAATTACTTGTCTTATGACCTTTGCATCTATGATAATCACAATAGTATGAGTCATTCCACGATGGTGGTTTAACTTGAGGCTCATAATATATTTATGGTGGCAATGTGATAGTGTTTTGATTCAATAGTTCTTTAAGAATTGATTCCAAATATTGGCCCAAGGGAGTAAACCTCTGTCAATTTAAAAAAAATTCAGATTTGGGCGCATTTGAATTTTGATTATTGTCAAGATTATTATCGTGATTTTTGGTCACATTTCCTTGGTTGGAATTATTGCTTTGGTTACTATAATTTACAACATTATTGGTGCATTGGACACTTGATACATTAAGAAAGGTATACTTCACATTCACGTTTTTACCATCTACCACCCTTTCATTCACAATATTTTTATTTTGAGTCCAAAATCGTGACTTATCGTTATTGTTGTTGTTATACAAATTTGGAATTTATTTATCAATCTTTAAAACTCCATGCTTGACCAAGGCACCTTCAATGGTAATTGCATTTTCAATCAATTTTTCAAATGATTGAGGACAATGGAGATTTAGCTTATAACTCATCTCTTGATTCAGACTGTCTATAAAGATTTCCATCTTTTCCTTTTCAAGAACAAGATGGGAATATCTTGCAAACAACATTCTCCACCTTTGTAAGAATGTGGTGAAGGGTTCCCCAATATTTTGTTTTACTCTACATAAATCAAACATGGTTATCTGGTGTTGTATATTATAGGAGTACTGTGATATGAACTTATTTATTAACTCCTCAAATGTTTTGATGGGGGGAGTGATCTTGGAAAGCCACTCCATGGATTTTACACCCATAATTTTTGGAAAAAATTGTATTGGGTAGGTATCTTCATGAGCGAATTCTAAGATCATATTTGGAAAATCCCTCACATGATCAATGGGATCCGTTTTCCCATTAAACCTATCAAACTTTGGGAGCTCACAATGTTTTGGAGAAGGAATCATGCTAAGACTCCTATCAAAAGGATATGGGAAAATATATTCCAAAAAATATTTCTTTGTTGTACCCCCTTGTATTTCCTTTATTTTCCCTTGTAATGCTCTTATTTGTTGAGTAAGAGCACTAAAATCATTAAGGGGGGCCTGAGGATCTTGTCGAATCCCTTCCATGTCAAAATCAGCAGGTAACTTAGCTCCTTGATTGGCTAGTGAAAGGAAATATATTTCTTTGTTTCATTCCAAAACTCTATCCTTAAGAGTATGAAATTGAGGATCCTATTCTACTTCTTGAAGCACTTATTTTGTTATCTCATCATTATTTGGATTATTCCCAATGTGAAGTATGTGAAAAGGATTTTCTTCTTTATCACTACTAGTATTTTTATCACCCATTTTTCTTAATGTACTTTACCTTTCATCTCTTTCTATGTGCTTTTCAGATCTTGTGACAACATGCCTAATCTTTTGCCCAATTTCAACTAACCTTGATCAAAATATGAAATAATGCAATTTTAATGGATATCCAAGTTGGAATATAATGAGGATTATACTGATATTATGAAATTTCTAATATTTAGCTTGTGATTCCCCAATTGAAAGGATGATGATCCTATTGTGGCAATTAAACAAAAAATCAAAAATAAAGATTATTTTGCACTTTGTGAGGTTTGATCATAGTTTTGTAAAAAATAAGGATTTTTGATAAATTCCTAATGCTCCTAAGCTCTCTATTGCAAAACTTGATTGGGATGATTAGAGTACAAAATTATCAGTTGGGGAATAAAAGAGGAATGGATAGTCTAAATATGATTATGCCTTTGAGAAAGAGCTCTTCTTTGAAAGAAATCTCATGAATATAAAGGTTCTAAGGAAAAATCGTCAGTGAAACCTCTAACAAAGTCATGATATTGATGAATAAAAGTTTTGTGTTCAAGCAATTTTTTTTTACTTTGGTATAAAAACTTTCTCCTTTTGAATAGCTTTTTATAACTAAGAGAATTATTTGGCTTCCTAATCTTTTTCTCTAGGGAATTCTTATAAAAAATTGCAAACTTCTAGACCCTGAGCATAGAAAAGACGAGACTAAATGGTAGGTTTTTTTTCCCAGTGTCAGAAAATTACCCAGTTTCGGAACACAAATGCACTAAGATTTTTAGCAGATGCACTAAAATATCCAATCTATGTGCTGGACTATTGCAGGTATGTGCTAAAATATAGTACAAATGTGCTAAAATAGAGCATGAATTTGCTAAAACAGAGCACAGATGTGCTAAAACATAGCATGAATGCGCTAAAACAGAGCACATATGCACTTAAACAGAGCATAAATGCACCGAAACATAGCACAAATGCACTAAAAAAAACTAGTGATGCGCTAAACTATCCAATTACTACACTTAGATAGACATGTTTTGATAGTTTGATGTTTTTGGATGATCTTTATCTAATTTAAATTTGGAAGAACATGACATACAGTAGAAAATAGTTTCTTTGCAAATCTTAAAAATCTAAACAAATAGTATATGTTCTTGATATTTTCACGAGTATTGAACAAAATAAGCACTTTAGACAAACTCACTCTTATTTGTCAAAAAGGTCATCATAGCAACCACAACCCACATCTTAAAACTACATCGACTCACATAGTCATGTCACCCCCTAAAGGGTGCCCATGTTTTTGTATTTTCTAGGTGCATACCCAAGGTTAGATTTCTTGATCCCTTGGGCAAACAATCTATGAAAATTATATGGTGAGTTTCTTAGGGGTAGATTCTTCCCTCCCCTTACATTGTGATTATTATGATGTTTGGATACTAACACCGTTGGATTTCTAGACTATGGTTTATAGTAAAGGTATTTGTTCGATGCGGCAATAGATAAAATCCCTGAGGAGACCTCCCAATCTTTAGAAAAAATATTTTGGGGATGGTTATCTTGCTCACTTTCATTGAATATGGGTTTCCCCAAAATTCACTTTTGTTTAGAGTGGGTCAAAAAATTTGGCTTTGTTTGTTCCCACTCAAATTGTTCCCGTAGGGTGAGTACTTTTTCCCACTATTGTAGGCCTTCTAAAGGATTTAATAAAACATGAAATGCAAGAAATGGAAAAGGTAAGTCTGGTGTTTTGGTCACCCAATAAAGGGGAGAGCATAGATCTATTACCTAACAATCACAACGAACAAATGGTTCAGTTTTAAATCCAAATGAAAATTTTCTACACTAAGTGAAGATGTTGCTTCAAAAAAAGCATTGGATTCATTTTAACCAATTTAAAATAATGTTTGGTGACTATCCTAGGATTGATTAATTCTAGATTTAAGTGTCTATCCTAGGATTGCGTCATTTTTACCTAAGGAAAAAAAAGAAAATTCTCTGTCCACGGATGGCATCAGAATCAGAGTTTATTTTTACACTCCCTATATGTGCTAAAAGAACTAGTAAATGGGCTAAAAAAGTTATCAAATACGCTAAAGGAACAAATAGTGATGTGCTAAAATAGTTAGTAAATGTGCTTAAGGAACTAGAAAATGTGCTTAAATAGTTCGTTGAAGCACTAAAACAATCCTCGTATGCGCTAAACTGTAGCTCGTATGCACCAAATCGCAGCTCCAGTCCATCACCTGTCAGAAAATCTACAATAAAAAGACTAAAAATGATGCAAGGCCCCATGGTGGGTGCCAAAAATGTGTGTGAGAATATGTGGAACAACTAATAAGTTAAACTAACACAACAATGAAACATTAAATCAAAGGAAACTAATTAAAAGTAAAACAAACTCTAAAAAACAACTCCTTCAAAAGAATTCCATTGTCCTCTATCTCCAAGGATCTATTTTAAGTTTTTGGCTCTTAGTTGGTGTATGCAGTAGCTTTGGTAGAATGACAACTTAGAGAACGAGTTTATGGAACATGCATGTCCATTGTGTTGATGGTGTTTTCTGCATAGCAACAACTTAGACAGAATAAGATATCCTATCTCTCTTGAAAGGTAGATTTCTATGGGAAAGAAATAACCCCAAGGTCTCTAATGTTAGGTCTTGACAATGCAATAAAACAACTCAGTGAAAAATGTGAAAATGTTGGTAATCCCAGTGGGACCTTACTACGAGCAATACTGGATTTCAAATCTTATTAGATATAAACAGTGAATTGATACTTTGAAACTTAATTGCAACCTTGATAATAAATAAACAACAAAAGGTAAAGGTTTCAGAGATAATATTAAAACTACTTCTAACCCTAAGATTGAAAATGCCAAAGGATAAAATGCTTAAAATGTACAAATCTCTCATAAACTATTTTCCGCTTGACCCAAATGAATCTGCAATTCCACAGAAATAGTGCAATATTCTAAGGTATTTAAATATTTTCAAATCATAAGCATTCATTCAGTCAATCCTATTGCAATTGAGGTGAATAAACCTTCACAATTTAACTAAGCACAAATATAAGTCCAAGCTAGCTTTGCAAAGCAGCTAACAATCAGCTAACTGCAAAAATTATGGACTAGAGATCACTGTGAACATTCCAAACATGTAACCCTAAGCATCGCCAAACAACTTAACTATGACCTCATAAGCAATTTGAAAGATAGAAGAACAAGAACCACGCTAGATGAACTCCACAAGATAGATATCAAACACAATATCTTCCTTATATTGAATCATCCAAATTAGCAACAATTCCAATTTTTTGTTACAATACTCGCTTGCCAATAAACCCTAATTTTCTCTAATATCGAATACTATCTCAACTCTATAATATCTATTCTCTAATACCCTATCTATATTTTTATTCTATATCCAAATGAGGCAACATGCTAGCCTTTTGTAGAGACTCAACAAGATAGGTCAGCCCAATTTATGATTTACAATAAAAACATGACCTACAAGAGGTCGGCCTAAAAGATATTTGAACATATGAAATGTGCCATTGGCACCAATTTCATCCAAAAACCATCAAGATGCCAAAGGGGTTTTCCCAATACATGTGAATTAATGGGAATCAAAAATACCAATGTAACCCTTTACAATTACTCCCCATCCTTGTCCTTAGGTTTATCTTCTTCACCAAGTATGGCTAGTGGACCCTATCAAGCTCAGCACCAGGTGGCATAGGAAAAACCCTAACCCTTCTCTCAAGAAACTTGATATCCTCTCTTGCCTACCTAACTGTACCATCCCAATTGGCTTTGTTGGTCAAATACCTATCAATGACTGCAATATACATTGTAACATCATCCAACTAATGTTCAGTAACTAGCCCTTCACTGACTGGAGAATAAATATCCATCCACCATTTTCTAAGTTGTTCCGAATTGATATGCTTTGGAGCAAACTTCTTCCTTCTAGTCATGACCTCGAAGAATGAAATTCACCTATCATGAATGTTGTTCAAAGCCTCCTCAATCTGCCTCGCTTGTTAGTGGATATTTTTCAAGGCCTTCTACCTCATTTCCAGGATTTCAAACCATTCCCAAGGTTCAGAAACTCTTGGAAAAGGAAGAATCTTGCACTGTACCAATTTGTCTTCAGTAAACCCCATGATTGTTGTAGTCTTCTGCAGTAGGAGGTTGGTATCAACATCATCTTTTTCCAATGCAACCTTCAACCAATCTATCGATCTTACTGCATCACCTCCACTTGTCAATATGCCCTTAATGGCATCATCTCCTTTAGCTTGGACATCCTGCAACCAAGTAACTATAGCATGCAAGGTGCCCTTCATCTTTTCTAACTCAGAGATTGTTTCCTAGGGTAAGAATCCTATAACAAAAGAGGAGGATCCAATAGCTTGCAAGGGTTTCATCATCTCCTGCAAGTATTTCCTTAGTTTCTCATTCTCCTTCTCTAGTTCATACCTAGTTTGTACTGCCTTTTTTAATCTCCCCACAATCACTGCACTAGATCCCTCATACTCTTCAATATCCTGCTCCATAGTAGCATGTCACAAATCAACAATCTACACATTATAGTCTTGGGTAGTCACATTGTCTCTATCCTTGTTTGGAGTAGGGGTAGCAATATGGGCCACCCGGTTACCTAATCCATCCCTTTCAATCTGGGATACAACCCTTTCTTTCTTTTTGGTCTTCTCTTTCTCCACATTAGCCATGAGGGCATTCCAATTAGGAGGAGCATCCTCCACTATTACCATTTTTCTATTCAATTCCCTCTCAAGCCAATCTAGAATAGTAGACCTAGTAGGCACTATGTCTACCTTATCTTGTTCCTTCTCCTACTGGTCAGTAGTTGCCTCTTTCTCAACACTTGGACTTTTAGAAACATCCCTAGTTGGGTTCTCTTTTTTTTGTACCTGCTCTTCCACAACCACATGCAATGGTGAAGGGGTCTTAGCTGGTACCTCTTCCTCCTTTTGAGGAGACCTTTCTACTTGTTCTTTTGTAGGAGATTTTGCATCTGCCACCAAGGGAGATTGAACTACCCTATCAATTTTTTCCTCTGCCCTAAAGAGGTCTCCTTCTTGGAACTCTTCCTCTCTTAAATTCTTATGACTCTCATCCTACTTTGGTTCTCCCTGTATGCTACCAACATCTTGAGGAAGGGATGGATTTGCTTGCTCAACAATAGGGATACTCATCGAAACATTCTCTTGTGTTGTAGTATCCCTTGGGGAAGGAGTCCTCCTCATGTAGACCTATGTCTTTTCCCCTGAACTTTCCACCTTTACCACTGTTGGCTCAATTTACTTGTCAACCCTAGGGACTTCCTTTGCCTTCTATGATGTCCTTGTGACTCTTCTGTTCTTCATCAATGCATGAACACTTTCAACCTCCTCCTCCTCCTAGTTCTTCTCAACTTCTTTGCTAGAGGCATGCTTCCTCTTCTTAGGAATAGGCCTCCTTTGTTTGCCTTCCTCTACAGCCTTCTTAGCCTGAACCTCCCTTACTTGGATTCTAAAAGGAGAATCCACTTCTCTTTACCTTTTGGATCTAGTTCAATTGAAGCCTCGAAAGTAGAATGAGAATCTAAGTCTCCCATTAGTTCATTGGTGCATGGAACACTCTCGCTCTCCAACTCCAATATTTTGTTCTTCAACCACATCTTGGTATATTTGATCACTGGCGCCATAACCTGATCTAAATAAGTCTTTTCTTTCTCTAACAGACTTATTTCTCTAACCAGTCAACTTCCCCCATGTGTTTATCCTTCACTGCCTCATAAACATGACCCTGGATCACATTTCCATCCTCCTCTACTTGGTCTGGGATGGCCTTTATATTATACAATCTCACCAAGTCCACTGGAAATCTGGAAAACCTCTTCCTTCTCACCTCTAACTTATCATGAAGGTTAACCCAGTAGTCCTCAATATGAGCCTTATGGCTATAATCCCTATTGGCCTTCTTTTGGGCCTTGCTAGTAACATCAAACCTTGCTCTCTTAGAATGAAAAGAGAGCCCAAGAGTACCCATATCCTCCTCTAAAGCATGAGTAGACTGAATGGAGGCACAAACTTCTCCCATCCCTATCTTCAAAGGGAAATTGTTCCCAAAACCTATCTTATGCATCTCTCCCTTCACAACATTATCAAATTCACAAATCTATCTAGTGACTTCCAACAATACAATATGATATGTGGGATATCTAGGGATTCTATAGGGAGCCCTCTGAAAACCATCAATTCTGATATATGAGAAGGTTGGGAACTAGATAAACCAGGCTCCATATTTACTTATCAACTCTTTTGCCTTATTTGAGATCCTCACAAGCTCTGCACCTTGGATTAGTCTAGTAATGTACATTGTGAAGGCATCATTCAACCTCTGGTAGCTTCCACCAGTCAAGTGCAACTGTGGATATACTTCATAGATAGCATCCTACCCAAAAATACCCCTAGTGCTAAATCCTTTGTATGGATGAAGTCTAGATAATGAATACACTAGGTAAGAGGTCATAGTGAAGGTCTTGGTCTGCAAGACATTACACAACTGATGATGGATCACATTACTAATAACACCTACCCAATGATAGTCAATTTCGTGCTCCATTCTGGCAATCACATTGAACATCCATGTTTCAAAAACACCTGCACTCTTCAATCCTACTAGCCTATTGAGAAGGGTGATGGAATTGTAGTACTCCCTTTTGAACTTCAGCCTAAATAGTTGGTTAGGTAACTTAGAGAAATGAGATTTAGGCTTCTCCAGCCAAGAGTTTATCACCTGCTGAGATTTCAAAATGTTCTCCTCATAATACTTTCTAGCAACCTCTATGTCAAAGCCCACCACATGGGACCTATCAGGCATGTCAAAGGTTGTAGCAATGGCCACAAGACTGAAACCAACAAGAATCCTTCCTTGGGGAACAATTATTCTCTGTGTCCCACTATCATAGTTTCTGGAACACTCAAGCACCAACTTGTAGCATTGCCCTATAGAAGGGAAATCTGCCACAAGAGCCAACCCAAACTTCACCATTCTTCTTGCCAACAGAGGAGGGTTGGGTACTGAAATCTTAACCTTGAATTCCTCATATTCCCACATGCCTATGTTTGTATTTGTGACCCTTGAACAAATCAAAGGCAACTTACTCTCAAGAATTCTTCTCTTTATATCTAACTTAACCTTTTCTGCATCTGAGATGGTAGAAGCCTCTACACCTGAATCGGTTGCCTTTCCCTTGCCTTGATCCTACCTGCAAACACATAAAGGTAACCTACAATTAGATCTATAAGACACAACAAGTGTGAAAGGCCATTACCTCAAAGTTTGGGATTTAGCCCCTCTCGTGGATTCTACACTGGGACGGATTTTTGGGAAAATTTGGACTAGGCGGATTCCTACGAACCAAACATACAAAATACCATAATATCATTCAAAATCATTAATTAACAAAGGGAAATCATTAGAAACACTTAGCATAAGCTCTTAAAATCAATCAAATCATTTCCTAATAAACTAAAGATCTATAATCATCAAATTCAACGTTTCCCAGAAAAAACCTAGAAGAATCTGCCAGAGACAGATTCTAGCAAAATCAGCAATAGTTATAACTAATTCAAGAAAAACAAAGAGACAAGGACAATTCGGGAAAATCCAGATGGAATGGATTTTAGCGAAATCAAGATATAACAGTATTAAATCTTAAAATCGGTAAAACGACCCGACCATGGACTTCAGGAAAATCTAGATGGAACGGATTTTGGTGAAACCAAATGAAATCCGGTGGAAAGTGATAAAGGAAGAAGAGATAGAAAATTCAAAGAAATCCGGGGGAGGCAAAATTCCATGAGGACCTCAAAAACCCGAACCTGTCTACATCCTCTCCACTTTCACCAAATTGATTCAAATCACTCTGAATCTAGGCCAAAACTCCGAAACCAACCTAACCTGGGCCTCTAATGAATAAAACATGAACCAATGACACATTTCTCAATGATTTGAGGAGAATTGGCCATGCCCTAGGTTAAGAACCCTAAATTTCTGCCATGAAAGCACAGACAACTCGCTCACATCAGAACGAAAATTTAAAACTACAACAAGCCAATTCCCAAAATAAGAAGTAACACCAGACCAAGCATAAACATTCAATCAATCAAAATGGGTTGGCACCCCAATGGAAAACCCCAAGACACCCAATTATGACGTGCATCCAAAAGAACCAGGAAACTATAGAGGACTCCCAAACAAACAAAGAGAAGTAATTGAAATTAATTGAGAAAAGGGAACATTTAAATACCATGGAAGCGCAAAGGTTGTGATTAATGAAACTAATAAATAACCGTCCAATGTGAACTGGATACAATCCACGCACAGGAAATGCAAACGTACAGTCCAAATGGCTTCAAAAATCCAGATATCTAGCAAAACACCAAGAACTCCAAGACACAAGCCCAAATCATGGAAAATGCACAAAATCAAATGATCAATTACTTCTCTAAAAATCAATATATCAAAGCCCCAAGACCTCCACACACACGCCATTAATGCATTGAACAAGACAATCGTGGCCACAAAAACTTTAGGAATTTGATGGGGGAACGAATTTTGGGGAAATCTGGATCATATGGATTTTCCCAAAAATAGGGTAAAAGATAGCAATTTCGGACACTAGGAGGAAATCAGGAGAATTCAGCCCAAGTGGCTTTTTCCGAAAGCAGTAAAAAACTAAAATAAAGCCAGAACCGTAGATTTTCAATAGATTTCAAAAGTTTTCCACTCCAACTAGCAAGATAGATATTAAAGCACAAACCCAAGCAAGCAAAAACCCCAGAAAAGAAGGGTCAAAACACTAGAATGTGAAAACATAGGGCCCCACTTTCAGTGGGGCATGTGTGCAAAAACTGCACAACAAATGGCAACTCCATTGCGGAAATGCTCCAAAGAATTTCAAGGATAAACTAGAATCAAGAACCCAGAATCTATGGTTTCAATCCTCTCATCAAAACTCCTATGAAAAAAGTTTCAAAAACTACAAGCAAGAAGACCTTTTATTATACTTGGGTCCAAGTGTGTGTATTATGCATTGATTCTCATCCTACAAGTACAAGAAGAACTAGAGAAATTTTTTACCAAGATACATAAAATTCAAACTTCAAAAGCAGCCTGGATAGAGCCTCACTGCCAGTCAAGTGTTCATAGCCCCAACGAGGTTATCACTATGACCCTCCCAAACATAGCTCTATTTCCAGTCAGGCATCTATAGCCCTGGGATAGATACTAGGATACTCCTGATAAGGTGAAGCCCATTCAAATTTTCAAAATTTTCCTCTTTCTTTTTTTGTTTTATAGAGCTTTCTGCTTCACCTTCATGAGTAATAAAACTCACACTCAGGGATGAGGAACACAATGGCACTGAAGAAAAATATAATATTTTTCACCAAGCCAAACTACTCAAGAACTTTATGCCACTCCAGAAATTTCTTTACTATAATGTGAAATGTGAAACCCAAATATACTTCAAAGCTCATTCAAAACAAGTGATTCTAATTCTGAGTACAAAGAAGATCAAATGAAAGAAATCTACCTCCTGATTCTGAAAAAACTGATTAGAGTTTATAAAAGAAAATTTCAGAACCATCCCCAACTAAACAACCCTATTGTACAGGTGCAATAGCCCAAAGAAACTAGGAACCCAAAATAAAAACAAACCAAAGAAAACCTAACTACCAAAGCAAAACAGAAGGCAAAAGCAAAGCATAAAGAAAAACTATTCTAACTATGTACAAGATGAACTACAAGCAGTTCAAGGTTGAAAATAATGCTTCAGATACTACCCATTAACAAGCAACGGGATATCCTCACCAGTGAGGGTTTTCAAACAAAATGCATTATCTCCCAAAATTTCTAAAATTTGGTAAGGACCAAACCAAAGTTTATCAAATTTTCCATGCTCTCCCTTACGATCATGGGCTTTATCCTAGTAGAGTACTAAGTTAGAAATTCGAAAAGCCTTTATCTTAGCTCTCCTATCAAACCATATTTTGACTACACCCTGATGTTTAGCAAAGTTCTCTAGGGCTTCATCTCTTTTCTCTTCCAAATGCAATAGTTAAGCTAGACGGGATTCACGTTTATATTCTTCATTATAGTACTCATTAATGAACTGCAAGGTAGGGATTTTCAATTGAATAGGAAACATGGGTTCCAAACCATACACCAGGTGATAAGGAGAGGTTCCTATGGATTCCTTTTGTCTAGTACGGTCAGCCCATAGAGCAAATCAGAGTTGGGTATGCCAATCCTTAGCATTTTGTTCTAACAACTTACAGATGACTGTCAGCAAGTTTTTGTTGGAAGACTCGGCTAGACCATTACCCTAAGGATAATAGTTAGATGAAAACTTAATAACGATCCCATGATCATATGCCCAATTAGAAAACTTCAGTGATGCAAATGTAAGACCATTATTAGAAACTAAAGACAGTGGACAACAAAAACAATTAATAATTCTTGATTCAAGAAAATTGATTACCAAATCCGAAGTACACTATTTGCAAGCAAGAGCCTTTATCCACCTAGTAAAATAATCAATTATAGTAAGAATATAATTGTGACCCACAAAATATGGAGGATTAATTGAACCTATAAAGTCCATACCCCACTAAGAAAATGGTTTTATCTCTATGATTGGTTGAAGTGGAAGAGCTGCATATTTTTCCTTACTTGTTGTGGTCTAACACATGTGAAAAGTTCTCACATGTTGGTGAGAATCTTTGAACAAAGTACGCCAGTATTAGCCTGCCCTTAAGATTTGATGTGCAGTGGATGATGCAGAACCATGGCCTGTGCCATATTTCTCATGGAATTCAATCATTACTCTAGCAGCTTCCTCTTTCCCTAAACATCTTAAGTAGACACCCTCATAATTTATTTTATATAGTATAGCTCCTTTCATCATAAAAATTCCACTCTTCAAGCACAAGGCTCACCTCTAAACCATGTTAAGATGATCAGAACACTAGTGATTCAATAGATAGAGAATAATCTCATCGTACCAATCTCCTGGAGATACCTCTTAAAGGTAATAATGTTGAGTTGTGAGATCAGGACTTGTCTCGGCCATTGTCTTTGTCAAGCCTTTTCCTCATACCAATTTCATGTGCTAGATTTCCATATTATATTCCTACAACATGGTTATCCACTTGGCTCTTCATTCACCTAACTCATTCTGCATCAATAACAACTTTATTGCAGGATCAAGCACTATGGCAGAAACTTTATTCCTCAAGATATAATGCCTGAACTTCTTCACTGCTCGGACCAGAGCATAGGCCTGTTTCTCCACATTGTGGTTTTTCAATTCTGCATCTTTTAAAGGAGTACTCATGAAGGCTATAGGGTGTTCATTCCCCTTATCAGACTTTTGAGTTAACATTCCAACACAAGAGTGATATGAAGTGAATGAATATATATAAAAAGACTTAGTGTAATCTGGGCTCACCAATACCGGAGCTTCAGCGATAGCCTTCTTAATTTCTGCAAATGCCTCCTTGGCTTCTGTATTCCATTCTATCTTTGCTTCTTGTTTCAACATAGCATTCAATGGATTGACTATCTCTGCAAATCCTGTGATAAATTTCCTAACAAAGTTAATCTTTCCAAAGAATGACTTCATCTCTTTCTTACTAGCAGGAGGCTAAATCTTCAAGATAGCCTGAATTCTTTCAGGCTCAATAGCAATACCCTATTTTGAGATAATATGTCCTAATAATTTTCCTTTTGTGACTCCAAAAATTCATTTCCTTGGATTAAGTGAAATACCAAACTCTCTACATCTTTGAAACACCTTGCATAGGTCTGTTATATGATCACCTCATTTTTTAGAAAAAATAGTCAAATCATCCATATAAATTATGATGCACTTACCAATTATATCCTTGAAATCAATGTCCATAGCTCTCTAGATGTAGCTCTAGCATTGATCAATCCAAATGGCATCCTTCTATAAGAAAAAGTTCCGCATTTTGTAGTAAAGGCAATCTTATGCCTATCTTCATACTGCACCATAACTTTGTTGTATCCATAATACCCATCCAAAAAGGACATCATTTGAGATCCATTTCCAATGTGAAGCACTTCATCTATCGAGGGAACTGGATAGTTGTCTTTTTCTGATGCTCTATTCAGATTCCTAAAGTCAACACACAATCTAATGTCTCCATTTTTTTTTCTCACTGGAACCAAATTTTCCACCCAAGTAGAGTGTCGTACTAGAAATATAATGCATGTTGAAAGTAGTTTCTGCACATCTTTCTAAATAATGGGCTCTAACAGAGCATTAATTGGCCTCTGCCTCTGTCTGAATGGTTTAACATCTGACCTTAGTTGGATGGTGTGTGTAATGATTGAAGTATCATATGTTTTCAAGTCTTCATAACTCCAAGATATTACATCACGATATGTATGTAAGGTATCAATAATCCCCTTTCTTTCCTTTGGAGTACATACCTTTCCAATAAGAACATTCTTCAAGTAATCTTGTGTCCCCATATTATACGTTTCACACTCGTTGCTAATAGACTCTCTTTTAGTCTACTGTTCTTGATCTCTTATCTTATCTAGGTCAAAAATTCTTTCAAGTTGCACCATACCCCTTGGAATGGTATTATTCTTTAGATTGATGATTCCTCCAAAGTCAATTTTCGCTTCCTGGGGCTCTATTTCATCAATAACTTAGGAGGAAAACATGTCACAGCTTGTAATAAAGTCAAGAATATGCTTATCATCTTCAAAGACCTGAAAGTTGGTAACATTGTTAGGCACTGAAGGGATAGGAGTGAGCTCAACTATAAATTTCTTCAATCTTGAAAGTGACAAAGGCTGTAAGGTGCTGGCAGCTTGAGCTAAAGAACCAATAACTTGATTTTTGTTTCGAGGGATCAATTGGATATTGAAGGCATTGAACCCCTCAATGAGATCCCACACTCTATGCCTATAGGTGGTCATTCTTCTATCACAACATGAATTATGTTTTCCTACTTGTTTGATCACTAATTTAGAATCTCCAAAAACTTGTAATAATTTAACTTTATTCCTTGATGCCATCAACAAACCATGAATCAAAGCTTCATATTCAACAACATTATTAGTGCATTGGAAGTGGAGTCTATGAGCAGCAAAGCAGTTCTTACCTTTGGGACTAATCAATTCAAATCCTGCTCTAGCACCCTGTTTAGATTTAGATCCATCAAATCGTAATGTCCAACAACCATCAGGTTCTTTTGGCTTCAATTTACCTTGCTCTTTGTTGGGGATAGGGAGTTTTTTAGGAAACATTGAGCTCTTACCTTCATCACTGTTTAATTCTTCTTCCACATTAAGTCTAGTAGGTGGAACTGGATCAATGCATTTTTATATCTGTTGGATAGCAGTCTGACACAAGTCACATTCCAACTCAGAATGAGAGGCATCATGTACTCTGCACCAATTTGGGAGCAAAAATTCCTCAAATTTTATGCTTCTTTTCATTTGTATCTGGTCTTCCATACATTTCTAGATGAAATCCTAAAGTTATCCAACAAACCAAGCTGCTTGTCCTCTTCATCACTTATTTCATCCTCTTGTTTAGTCAAAGTCTCAGGACCACTGCTCTTCGTAATGTGTTTATCTGAAGAATCCTGCAACATAAAAAATTCTTCATCCTCGATAGCCGATGCAGACAACACATAATTCCCCATGCTAACCTCATATATCAACACCTCATTTGAGATATTCTGGTATTTCATGATCACATATTTCATTCTGGGTTCTCTTTCAATTTTGATCTAATTTGGGACTCCCTTCCATGGTAACCACATATGGGAATGATCTGTGGAGGTGTATCCATTTAAATATTTAGTGAAATCCCTACCTAAAATCAAACCATAAGTATCAAGGATGTCAACAACTTGGATATTGATCACTTGTTGCACCCTAGGATCTGATGCAAGCTGTGTAGGGATCATGTTCAATTCCCCAGCTACACTTACCTCTGTTTTATCCAACTAGGTAACCTTCTTTTGAGAGGCAATATGAGTAATACCTAATGCTTTGCAAACAACAAAAGGCATAACATTCATAGAGGCTCCTGAATCTAGGAGACAATTATGTAGATTCTTTCCAAAGATATGAACATAGATTAGGAAGGGAGAGGTTTCCATCTTACCTTGAAACAAGTTCAGATGAGTATCATCTTGTGCAACCCAACCTTTATCCTTATCTCCCCTCCTGTCTATAGGTGGGACCTAACTTCTGGGTGCTTGATAATTAGAAGACCTAGTAGTAGCCTCATTGGTGGCTCCTCCTTGTGATGTTGTATTTGAACTAAATGAACCCAAAATGACATTCCAAATAGTAGGGACTCTTAGCAACTCAAAGGAAGAAAGACTTACCTTAACTTTTTTGAATTCCTTAGTCATGTACTCACCCAATTGCTCCACATTTAGGCTAGCCTGAGATTCTTTGTAGCCACTGGCCTGCTTATCCTTGGAAATTTCAGCATTGTTCCCCTTTGACAAGTACTGTGTTGGCACCTAAGGATAGGACGAATTGTTACTAGCTTGTGGATCAGGTGGAGTATTGAAATTGTTAGGGGGAATCGAAGTGGTGAAAGGACCTCCAGCCTGTGGACCCCTATTAGGCCTATTTATTAAATCATACTTCTTCACTGGCTATTGAAACATCTGAACTTCTTCAACACCAACTTCTTCTTCATCTAAAGGGCCATTATCATTTTCATTCTCTTCCTTAAACAAATGGGAAATATCATCTTCATTCAACACCTGCTTTGCCTCATCCTCCATAATAGACACTTGTTCTGGTTCATTTTCCTCACCCTTGGGAAATGGAGCATGAATAAGTTCTAGTACTGGAGAATCATATGGATTTGAAGGTACAATTAGCTGTCCAGTAGAATTATTCTCCACTTCATGCTGAAAGATAGAAGCTACAGTCTAAAATTCAGCACAGTCTAATTCAAAGTGTTGAATTGTTTTATGGAGCCTTCACCATTCACACAAAGCTGCTTTTGCTAGATATACACCATTTAGAGGTTTCTCTTGAGCAGTATGTTGATCCAAGGAAGTAGGAATCCCTCCATTATTAGGCCCAGTATTCCATGATATGTTCTACCTGGGTTGCTTCCCTCAATCAAATCCTTGTCCACCTTGTTGGTTTCTATCATAATTCTGACCAGAACCTTGTCTTATATCAAAGTTTTGATTCTTGTCAAAGTAATGACCTCTTTCAAAATTCTTCTTTTTCCTACCATAGCTAGATTGTATATTCTTCTGAACAACTTGGAGTTGGCTATTATGATTTATCAAATAGGTTACCTCTGTATTCAACCTCTTCACTTGTTCAAATAATTCATCCAACCTTTCCTTGTCCAAACTAGTAGGTGGTGCCAAATTACCTCCATAAGGATATCTGGGTATGTTCCTAGAACCAACAGCCTGATTCAAAACCTCTAAATTCTGTAAATATGTAGGGAAACCAACTTTTTTCTACTATAAAGGTTGATTAGTTCTCTGCTAAGGATAAGAAGTCATAGGTTGAGCTTGATTTATAGGTGGACCTGGATGAGGGACCAAGCGTAATAATGGTACAAGATTCATTATTGGAGCATGACTGGTCAAATCCTGATTAAGGGCTTGAATTTGTCTAGGGTGAGCGACAGGTCCTAAGGATGGCAAAGGTCCTGAAAAATGTTGCCTCAAGTCCATACTGACCTTTATTGCTTCTGCATATGCACTAAGCAAAGTATTCTGAGGATTCATCCTTTGTTTCAGGAAGGTGGCTATAAGGATATCCAAGGCTTCAAGGTATATTTCCAAAGCAGTATTTTCATTTCTAGCGTAAGGTTCCTGGAGTCTGGTATATGCTCGATGGAACCTATCATTGAATGATCCTATGGGCTCATTAATCTCCCTTTTTACTCCAATAAAATGCAAGTACAACTCATTAGCACTAATGGGAATCTTGAACTTTTGCAAGAATGCAGCTTCCAACTCAGTCCAATTATGGATGGAAGTAGCAGGTAAGTGATTATACCAATAGAAGGCTTCTTCTCCTAGATAATAAGGGAACAATCTACATGCAACATCTTCATGGTTAATCCCTCCCTCCCTAAGACAGGTTTGGAAAATCCTAATATGCTCTTCTACTGTTTTGTTGGGGTCATGGGTATGAAACTTAGAGAAAAAGTGCTCAGGATTCTTGGGCATAACATTGTAATTATTGAAGATCAATGAGGACGGATTATTAGTAAGAAAATCCATTGGTGGAGGTGGGGGTGGTAATGGCTGATTTATGACTGGTTGTGGTTATGGAATTGGAATCCCCTTAGAGTTAGATGAAGATAAGGATGATGGAGATGATGGAAGTAAATGAGCTAATGATGATACTTCCCCTCCTCTGGTCCTTCTTGACCTAGTTGGGGCTTCTAACTCTTGGAATTATTTTTCTCCTGGAGTAGATCTAGTTCTCCTTCTAAGTCTCTTGGGAGAGATGGCATTTAAGAAGCACTTTATCTTGCTTGTTCAAAGGCCCTCCTTCTAGTGTCAATCTATTGATGGTCTTTTATGCACAACAAAAACTTAGACAGAATAAGATATCCTATCTCTCTTGAAAGGTAGATTTCTATGGGAAAGAAATAATCCCAAGGTCTCTAATGTCAGGTCTTGATAATATAGTAAAACAACTCAGTGATAAATTTGAAAATGTTGGTAATCACAGTGAGACCTTACTAAGAGCAATACTGGATTTCAAATCTTATCAGATATAAACATTGAATTGATACTTTGAAACTTAATTGGGACCTTGATAATAAAGAAACAACAAAAGATAAAGGTTTCAAAGATAATCTTAAAACTACTTCTAACCCTAAGATTGAAAATGTCAAAGGATAAAATGCTTAAAATGGACCAATCTCTCATAAACTATGTTTTGCTTGACCCAAATGAATCTGCAATTCCATAGAAATAGTGCAATCTTCTAAGGTATTTAAAGATTTTCAATAAGAATTCATTCAGTCAAACCTATTGCAATTGAGGTGAATAAACCTTCAAAATTGAACTAAGCACAAATATAGGTCCAGGCTAACTTTGCAAAGAAGCTAACAATCAACTAACTACGAAAAGAATGGACTAGAGATCACTGCAAAAATTCCAAACATGTAACCCTAAGCATCACCAAAAAACTTAACTATGAACTCATAAGCAATTTGAAATATAGAAGAACAAGAACCATGCTAGATGAACTCCACAAGATAGATATCAAACACAATATCTTCCTTATATTGAATCATCCAAAGTAGCAACAATTCTAATTTTTTGTTACAATACTTGCTTGCAAGTAAACCATATTTTTCTCTAATATCAAATACTATCTCAACTCTACCATATCTATTCTCTAATCTCCTATCTATATTTTTATTCTATATCAAAATGAGGCAAAATACCAGCCTTTTATAGAAACTCAACAAGATAGTTCATCCTAGTTTATGATTTACAATAAAAACATGACCTACAAGAGGTCGGCCTAAAAGATATTTGAACATATGAAATGTGCCATTGGCACAAATTTCATCCAAAAACCACCAAGATGCCAAAGGGCTTGGCCCAATACATGTGAATTAATGGGAAGCACAAATACCAATGTAACCCTATACAATTACTCCCCATCATTTTCCTTAGGTTTATCTTCCTTGCCATGTATGGCCAACATGACCCTATCAAGCTCAGCAACAAGTGGCACAGGAAAAACCCTAACCCTTCTCTCAAGAGACTTGATATCCTCTCTTGCCTACCTAACTGTACCATCCCAATCAGCTTTGTTGGTCAAATACCTATCAATGAATGCAATATAAGTTGCAGCATCATCCAACTGATGTTCAGTAACTAGCCCTTCATTGAGTGGAGAATAAATATCCCTCCACCATTTTCTAAGTTGTTCCAAATTGAGATGCTTTGGAGAAAACTTCTTCCTTCCAGTCATGACCTCGAAGAATGAAATGCACCTATCATGAATGCTGGTAAGAGAATCCTCAATCTACCTCACCTTTTTATGGATCTTTTTCAAGGCCTTCTACCTCATTTGCAGGATTTCAAACCATTTCCAAGGTTTGGAAACTATTGGAAAAGGAAGAATCTTGCACTATACCAATTTGTCTTCAATAAACCCCATGATTGTTGTAGTCTTCTACAGCAGGAGGTTGGTATCAACATCATATTTTTCCAATGCAACCTTCACCCAATATATCGATCTTAGTGCATCACATCCAATTTTCAATATTCTGTTAATGGCATCATCTCCTTTAGCTTGGACACCCTGCAACCAGGTAACTGCAGCATGTGAGGTGCCCTTCATCTTTTCTAACTCAGAGATTATTTCCTGGGGTAAGAATCTCATAGCAAAAGAGGAGGAGCCACTAGCTTGCAAGGGTTTCATTAATTCCTATAAGTATTTCCTTAGTTTCTCGTTCTCATTCTCTAGTTCATACCTAGTTTGTACTACCTTTTTCAATCTCCCCACAATCACTGCACTAGAGCCCTCATACTCTTCAATATCCTGCTCCACAATAGTATGTCCCAAATCAACAGTCTACACATTATAGTCTTGGGTAGTCACATTGTCTCTATCTTTTTTTGGAGTAGGGGTAGCAATATGGGCCACCTAGTTACCTGATCCATCCCTTTCAATCTGGGATACAACCCTTTTTTTATTCTTAATCTTCTCTTTCTCCACATTAGCCATGAGGGCATTCAAATTAGGAGGAACATCCTCCACTGCTACCATTTTTCTCTTCAATTCCCTGTCAATCCAATCTAGAATAGTAGACCCAGTAGGCACTATGTCTACCTTATCTTGTTCCTTCTCCTGCTGATTAGTAGTTGCCTCTTTCTCAACACTTGGACTTTTAGAAACATCCCTAGTTGGGTTCTCTTCTTGTTGTACCTACTCTTCCACAACCACATGCACTGGTGAAGGGGTCTTAGCTAGTACCTCTTCCTCCTTTTGAGGAGACCTTTCTACTTGCTCTTTTGCAAAAGAGTCTGTGTATGCCACCAAGGGAGATTGAACTACCCTATCAATTTTTTCCTCTACCCTAAAGAGGTCTCCTTCTTGGAACTCTTCCTCACTTAAACTCTTAGGACTTTCATCCTGCCTTGGTTCTCCCCATACACTACCAACATTTTGAGGAATGGATGGATTTTCTTGCTCAACAACATGAATACTCACTGAAACATTCTCTTGTGCTGCAATATCCCTTGGGGAAGGAGTCCTTGATCTCCTCATGTAGACCTATGTCTTTTCCTCTGAACTTTCCACCTCTACTACTGGTGGCTCAATTTCCTTATCAACCCTAGGGGCTTCCTCTGCCTTCTGTGATGTCCTTGGGACTCTTCCCTTCTTCATCAATGCATGAACACTTTCAACCTCCTCATACTGTTGGTTCATCTCAACTTCTTTCCTAGAGTCATGCTTCCTCTTCTTGGCAACATGCCTCCTTTATTTGCCTCCCTTACCTGGATTCTAAAAGGAGAATCCACCTTCTCTTTACCTTTTAGATCTGGTTCAAGTGAAGCCTTGGAAGAAGAATGAGACTCTAAGTCTCCCATCACTTCAGAGGTGCATGGAACACTCTTTCTCTCCAACTCCAATATTTATTGCTTCAACCACATCTTGGAATATTTTATCACTAGGGCCATAGCCTTGTCTAAATCAGTATTTTCTTCCTCTAACCAGTCAACTTCCCCCACTAGTTTATCCTTCACTACCTCATCAACATGACCCTGGATCACATTTCCATCCTCCTCTACCTGGTCTGGGATTTCCTTTACATCGTACAATCTCACCAAGTCCAGTGGCAATATGGAAAATCTCTTCCTTCTCACCTCAAACTCATCACCAATATTAACCCAGTAGTCCTCAATATGAGCCTTAAGGCTATAATCCCTATTGGCCTTCTTTTGGGCCTCACCAGTAACATCAAACCTTGCTCTCTTAGAATGAAAAGAGAGCCCAAGAGTACCCATATCCTCCTTTGAAGCATGAGTAGACTGAATGGAGGCACAAACTTCTCCCATCCCTATCTTCAAAGGGAAATCGTTCCCAAAACCTGTCTTATGCATCTCTCCCTTCACAACATTTTCAAAGTCACAGATCTATCTAGTGACTTCCAACAATACAATATGATATGTGAGATATCTAGGGAGTTTATAGGGAGCCCTCTGAAAACCATCAATTCTGATATATGAGAAGGTTGGGAACTAGATAAACCAGGCTCCATATTTCCTTATCAACTCTTTTGCCTTATCTGATATCCTCACATGCTCTGTACCTTGGAGTAGTCTAGTAATGTACATTGTGAAAGCATCATTCAACCTCTTATAACTTCCACCAGTTAGGTGCAACTGTGGATATAATTCATATATAGCATCCTACCAAAAAATACCCCTAGTGCTCAATCCCTTGTATGGATGAAGTCTAGCTAATGAGTACACTAGGTAAGAGGTCATAGTGAAGGTCTTGGTTTGCAAGACATTACACAACTGATGATGGATCACATTACTAATAACACCTGCCCAATGATGGTCAATTCCCATCTCCATTCTAGCAATCACATTGAACATTTAGGTTTCAAAAACACCTGCACTCTTCAATCCTACTAGCCTGCTGAGAAGGGTGATGGCATTGTAGTACTCCCTCTTGAACTTCAGTCTAAATAGTTGCTTAGGAAACTTAGAGAAATGAGATTTAGGCTTGTCTAGCCAATATTTTATCACCTGTTGAGATTTGACAATTTTCTCCTTATAATACTTTCTAGGAACCTCTATGTCAAAGCCCACCACATGGGACCTATCAGGAATGTCAAAGGTTGCAGAAATGGCCACATGACTAAAACCAACAAGAATCCTTCCCTAGGGACTAGTTATTCTCTGTGTCCCACTATCATAGTTTCTGGCACACTCAAGCACCAACTCGTAGCACTGCACTATAGAAGGGAAACCTACCACATGAGCCAACCTGGACTCCACCATTCTTTTTGCCAACAGAGAAGGGTTGGGTGCTGATATCTCAGCCTTGAATTCCTCATAGTACCACATGCCTACCTTTGTATCTACGATCCCTGACCAAATCAAAGTCAACTTACTCTCGAGAATTATGATCTTTATATCTAACTTAACCTTTTCTGCATCTAAGATGGCAAAAGCATCTACACCTAAATCGGTTGCCTTCCCCTTGCCTCGACCATCAACATTTTGCCCTGATCTTGCCTGCAAACACATAAAGGTAACCTAAAATTAGATCTATAAGAAACAATAAGTGTGGAAGGTCATTACCTCAAAGTTTGAGATTTAGCCTCCCTCGCCAGTTCTGCACTGGGATGGTTTTTTGGGAAAATATGGACCAGGCGGATTCCAATGAACCAAACATACAAAATCCCATAATATCATTCAAAATCATTAGAAACACTTAGCATAAGCTCTTAAAATCAATCAAATCATTTCCTAATAAACCAAAGATCTATAACCATCAAATTCAATGTTTCCCAGAAAAAACCCAGAAGAATCCGCCAAAGACGGATTCTAGTGAAATCAACAATAGTTATAACTAATTCGGGAAAATCTGGATGGAACAGATTTTAGCGAAATCCAGATATAACAGTATTAAATATCAAAATCGGTAAAATGACCCAACCACGGACTTCGGGAAAATCTGGATGGAGCAGATTTTGGAGAAACGAAATGAAATCCAGTGGAAAGCGATAAAGGAAGAAGAGATAGAAAATTTGGAGAAATTCGGGGGAGGCAGAATTCCATGAGGACCTCAAAAACCCAAACCTATCTATATCCTCTCCACTTTCACCAAATCGATTCAAATCACTCCAAATCTAGGCCAAAACTCCAAAACCAACCTAACCTAGGCCTCTAATTAATAAAACATGAACCAATGACACATTTCTCAGCAATTTGAGGAGAATTAGCCATGCCCTAGGTTAAGAACCCTAAATGTCCGCCATGAAATCACAGACGACTCACTCACATCAGAACAAAATTTTAAAACTATAGCAAGCCAATGCCCAAAATAAGAAGTAACACCAAACCAAGCATAAACATTCAATCAATCAAAATGGGTTGGCACCCCAATGGAAAACCCTAAGATGCCCAATTATGACAGGCACCCAAAAGAACCAGGCAACTACAGAGGACTCCCAAGCAAATGAAGAGAAGTAATTGAAATTAACCGAGAAAAGGGAACATCTACATACCATGGAAGCGTAAAGGTTGTGATTAATGAAACTGACAAATAACCGTCCAATGCGAACCGGATACAATCCACGCACAGGAAATGCAAATGTATAGTCCAAATGGCTTCGAAAATCTAGATATCCAACAAAACACCAAGAATTCCAAGACACAAGACCAAATGATGGAAAATGCACAAACTCAAATGATCAATTACTTATCTAAAAATCAATATATCAAAGCCCCAAGACCTCTACACAAACACCATTAATGCATTCAACAAGATAACCATGACCACAAAAACTTTAGGAATTCGACTCTTCGACGGACTTCAGAAAGTCAATGGGGGAACGGATTTCGGGGAAATCTGGATCATATAGATTTTTTTGAAAAACAGGGCAAAAGATAGCAACTTCTGACACTGGGAGGAAACCGAGAGAATCGGGCCCAAGTGGATTTTCCCGAAAGTAGTAAAAAACCCAAAATAAAGCCATAACTGTAGATTTTCAATAGATTTCAAAATTTTGCCACTCCAATTGGAAAGATAGATATTAAAGCACAAACCCAAGGAAGCAAAACCCCCCTAGAAAAGCAGGGTCAAAACACTAGAAAGCGAAAAAAGAGGGTGCCCACTTTCAGTGGGGCATGTGTGCAAAAACTGCACAACACATTGCTAAATAATTTCAGCTATGATATGAAACTAAAATTATATGAACTTGAAATTCTATGATTGAAAGGATTGCTAAAATGTTGATTCAAATGCAACTATAGTAACTGCGCTCAATTCACAAAATCTAGGATGAATTCAACTCACCCAAGGGCTATATTTATAGATTTTTGGAGGCAAGAATCTAGTTGGAAAAGATCAACGGTCAAATTCAAACTTGTCAAGATGAATGGTGAGAGATTACAGAGGTTGAGAGAAAGGTGGAGAATTGTTTCAACCCACAAAATCATCCTTAGTAAAAAATGGAGACAAATTTCCATTTGTCATTTTATTTATGAAAGTTGGTTCAAAGTTTGAGGATAAATTCTTAATTAATTAAATAAATTTATTTAATTACATGTGACATAGATTTTAAAAGCTTCCATAATTAAATAATTAACATTTAATTATGTGAGGGATGAAAAAGGTGTGTAAATAAATATCTACAATATTTAATTATGTGAGAGGTGAAAAAAGTGTTAAATCAAATATTTACAATATTTAGTTTAAATGCAGAGTGAAGGATGAGTTAGAAGAATATTCCCTTATTTGAAAATTCAAATTTATAATAACATGATAATTAATATTAATAAATAGTGAAATTTATTTAATTTAATTATGAGGAAGATTTAATTCATTATAAAATTATTTAATTTGAGAGGGAAATGAATAATTTAATAATGAGAACATTATTTAATTATAAAGGACTGGTGACATGTTTAATTTTTGATTAATAATAATTTAATTCAAAAGTTGGAAGAAAATGACAAACTAGTAGACAATTAAATAAATAAAAATCTATTTAATTTGTGGGAGAAGAGGATAAAAGAATAATTAAATAATTAAAATAGCTATTTAATTATAGTAGAAAGATGATAATAATTATTTATAAAAAATTATTTAGTTATGGAGGAAAAGGAAATTATTGATGTAATTAAATAAATAAAATCTATTTAATTAATCAAAAGCTAGAATAAAAAGTAAAGAAATGAATTAATTTAATAATTAAGATTATTTAATTAATAAAAAAATTATGACATTAGAAAATAATCAAATAATTAAAATTATTTAATTATTAGGAATGAAAGGGGATTTAGAAAGAAAATAATTTTTGTAGGATTAGGAAAAAATTTAGTGTCTACAATCACCACCACTAAGTAATTCATGAACTAGGTTGAATCCATCCATCTCTCCCTACTATAGGCATCAAAATATTAAAATTCATCCTCTACCATATCATCTATTGGTATGGTATCCCATCTATCACCATCTTTAAAAATTGTAGGCCCTTCAAGAATCAATATTCTTGCAACCTTTATGAGCAATTATGTATCTAGCATCAATGGTCTACTCCATACTACCCACAAGGTAATGATAAAGTGGTCAAAATCATAAATAATTTTGTCAATGAAATTGGTTGTGAATGAAACCTCCACTTAAATATTACCTTATGGGTACATGATACATATATCCAGACACCCACATACACCACTCCATACACTTTAGTCTATTGCATTGAATCCATCTTATCAATTGAGGTTGAGCTCCCATCATTGTGGATATCACTAAAAAATCTTATAAATGATAAAGAATATTGAGTTGCATGTTTACATTAATTGGAGCTCCTTCATGAACAATGCCTCTACAACTTTAATCATCTTCAAGCCTATCATAATCATCTTTGAAGGAACTCGAATAAGAGGATCAAGTGAAGAGGTTTCCAAATGGGTGATCCTTTCATAAAGAAAAAAAGTCATAAATAGAGAAAAGAAGGGAATTTTTGAACCTAATTGGTTGGGTCCCTATGTGATCATAGATAAATATGGGTCAAGAGCATATAAATTGGTCCCTCCTAAAGGTTAACCTTTAGATAAGCCACTCAACATCATCCATCTCAAGAATTATATGCCTAAGTCCACCTTATATCTCACTACTGAAAGAAAAGATAAAATATTAAAGAGAAATAATTTATCCTATGGTGAAAAGAAGCCTTTTTTTTCCTTGGATAAATACCATGGTTAAAACATAGCAAAAATATGTCATATAAAGTAATAAAACTTCGTTATCTCACTAATTCCTTGTCTTTATTTCATGTTATTCATTCACCCTCACATCATCCTAATCATCCCCCATCATATCCTAAAAATATCTCATCCATATATCCCATTGTATGTCCAATTCATATTTTTATTTCTTGGATAACTATCCCATTATTGAGCTTGATGCATTAGCTTGTTGACATATATTAACAACCCTAATACATAGGTCTACTCATTATTTTATACTAGGATATAATGAAAACTTGCCACATATAAAGATTATACTTCATTTATATATTAGGTGCCCTATAAATAATTTCAATCCAATCTTAGCATATAGGGTCATCCTTGTACATGTGTGTCATTAGGAATCATACTCAAGCTATTTGTCCTTGTATCATCAAGAATCCCCTATCATGCTAGTCTATCAACAAAATATATTGGCCCACATGGGTTTAAAGTATCTTGACATCCTCTTGTCATGAGGATCCTAGGTTATACCCATCCATATTTATCCTTCATATACTATATCTTTCCTCACATCATGCAACATCTACATCATTTTCCATCCTTATTGTAAAAGGTAATTGAGATATTTGGTTATTTCATTGGTTCTTTTGGATGTTTTTTTATTTTTATTTTGAGCTTCCTACTTTACCTACTCAAGGTCACCATGATCCATCATATCATGGAATTATTTGAATGATGAAAATAGGGGAAAGTCTTATATTTTATATATTGTATTTGTTTCCATTTCATGTCATCATTATGATCCATTTTTGAAAACCAATGTAATAGATCTCACATGGTTCATATTGTATGAGTCTCCCTTGAAAAGGGTCCTAAATTTGGCTAAGTCTAAGTGCATTGAGTTTTCAGGATGTCTCTTCCCTCCTTCCCAAAATGCTTCCCCATCACCCCCCCAATCATCCATCTCTTCCACCTTCTTCCTCTCTTTTCCTTGTGATATTTTTAGCTGACAACCTTTGGCCTTATCCCTTGAGCCTTACCATTTATTCTTCATAAGCGATAAGCCTTGTGCCTGGCCTCTGAGGCCCAATCAAGATCTTTAAAAATTTATGTAAGTCTCATTCTTTCAGAATTCCAATATTGAGCCTTTCTCTTAACATTTATCCTTTCACCTTTTCGTTTTCCTTTCATACATCTTCCACCTAGATCTTTGATCCAAGTTTCAAGTTTTTTGAAATCTGGCTAAGTATCAAACTTTGGGTTTTGGGAGTCAAGATTTCACCTTACATCTTACCATTCAATGATATGAGGTAAGTTGATAGTCTGGCCCCTAACCTGTAGTGATCGATTAAGCCTTCATATTTCATGGTTTCATTCTTCCTTCTTCCATTCTTTGGCATCAATGTAGTAAGCAGTATGAGGTACGCCCAAAGCCTAGACCCCAATAAGTTCCTTTTTGTGGTTCTTGACTTTTCCTTCTTTGTTCACTTCTTCAATATAGAAACTGGTACGAGGTATATCTGATGCCTAACCTCTAACAATAGCAAATTTTGAATGGTCCAAGACATTTAATCATAATATTGTTAAAGGTCTCCTTCTAGGCCTCACACCCCAACCTTCCTTTTTTCGACGTTTTTTTCGTGGTCACGACATTAATGTTTGAGAACATTTCTCACCTGCCTATTCAAATTTTGAGGCTTGAGGATGATATATGTTCCATTTTTTGAGGGTTTTGGTTTCTTTCATGGGTTCCCATACCCATTTATTATTGATTATTTCCCTCTGTTTCTTTCCCTATGCCCAAATCATTGATTTTGTGGGTGCATTTACGGAGGGGTGTTTGGATGAAATTTATCGTAGAAAAATGGTGTGCAAGTTTTTCTGTGTCCTAGGCTCATCCTTCAACATGAATCTCTTGATTTAGTCACCTCAACTCTCATGGGTATGGATTTTTCCTAGTTGCTAACCCTAGGCAAGGTTAGGGTTTATCTAGAGTCGACTAAGTTATGTTTGAACTATAAAGGAAACACTTTTATATTTTCAAAGGGTTCTTCCTTGGATTTTGTCTAATAGGTTTACGCTACTCTAGCATCCTGTGACTATAAAATTGGCTTCCATGCATACGTGTTAATAAAAAAAAATCATTTAACCTCTTCTCCATTCTTACATCTTGTGCATTATTTGATAAATCTATGCATGCACTATTTCTATCATTTTTTCAATGTATATTATTATTCTAGTTGGTTGTAAAAGTGTTGATTATGGGTAATATCTACCCCTTTCATTAATTTAGACTCTTAGCCTTCATGTCCCCTTTGTAAATATGATAAAGTTGAGAATTGTGTGAGCCACTCAAATGATTTATTTGACACCATGCACATAAAAAGTATGAAGAAACACTCTTAAACTTGGTGCATCACCTTTCCCTTATTTTCTTGTTATTTCTCCTTCTCCCTTTTCCTCCTGCGAATTCATAGTTTAGGGTTAGTATAGAGCTTTACAGTTTTGGGTTGGACCATATTTCATTTCACTTGGTTGAAAAAGGAATTTGACCTTCTACAAAGATCTAACCTCATTTGCAAGGTCCCACACCTTGGGGTTAGTTCCATTGTTTCACTAGAATTTTGAACCTCTTGTTCAAAAAGGTGCAATTCCAAGTGACAATAATTTTTGGCACATCCGATGGGACTAGAAGAAATTTCATTTCACCATTATTAAGAGAGTGGTGTTTCTCTCAATAATTCATCGTTGAAGAGGCAAACAAAAAAGGTACTTGAAAACTCTACATCCAAAGAGAAAATTCTACATCAAACTTGGTGACTCAAATGTTGGGGAGAACTCCTAGGTACAAAGCAAACCCATGCATTCACTCCCTAAATTTAGAAAAGGGCATCTTCTAGAGGCAGGTTATAATACATTCAACTACCATATATACCACCTTTTTCTACTAGAATAAGTATAAATAGGTATTCTTTCACACCCATTAGGAGAAACAGAAGCTCAAGTCCTTCCCTTAGAGCCCAATTTACACCACCATTGGGTAGATTGTTTCAAGCTAGAATACCTGCTACTTAGATACAAAGGACCCTATTCAATATGGATAGAAATTAACCTTTTGTACATTTATAATGAGGGTAGCCCACTAAACCTAGAACACCCTAATGAAATTCCTATGGCTACTTTGAAAATCCTTTTATTTTTTAATGGATAATATCGAACCACCCCATTTAAGCATATTAGAGATGTGGCCTCACAATGTGCATTCCAAAACATCATAGAAGAAAATATTTCTCTTAGACTCTTGGCTTCCTCATTCAAAGGAAGAGCATTATAGTGGCTCATATGGTTATCAATAAATTCTATTACCATATGTGATCAGTTGGTAGATAGCCTTTGCAAGTATTTTGAAGAAAAATCAGACCTTATCTCTAGTGGAGCAGCTGATGACAATCAAGAGAGATCCCCATGATCACATGACACACTTAAATTTTCACTTCCAAAATACTTGGGATAGAATTCCACTACTCGTAAGGCCTTCATCTCAACATGCTTTCCTATATTTTTTAAGGGCTCTTAATAGTGATATTTTTGTAATGATAGAATCTATGGTTGCAAAAACACTTCTTGATGCACATGAATTAGTTGTAAGAGCTGAGAATAGCCTCATCCAGGCTGACTTTTTTTCCCCAAGACCTCTCATGGCTATCTTTCTATAGATGCCACCAACCATGTATATGCAAGTTCCACATAATAGCCCCTCTACCAACTTATCATACACAATAAAAGGTTGTCCCAACAAAGTATTCTAAGCTACAAGAGATAAAGGGACTCCTCCAAACATTCAAGAATGATTTGGTAAACATTAAAAAGAAGAAATCTCAAAATTACGAGCCTTACCAGCCCCCAAATCAAGGAAATAGGTTTCCTTGTCAAGAAAATAATCAAGGCCTAAGGAAATACCTTAACCTAAGGCCCTTTCAATCATATAATCCAAATTCAAAAAGCACATCTAAGGAGCTAGTACTTGCACAAAATAACCTTGCTCAAGAATATGAATGGTGTTTTCCTTGCAATTATCCCCATAACAAATCTACTTGTTCAAATAGGTTTATTACTTTAGCCTTGACAATTTAAAATGAACCTAGTTTACAACCAACTAGATCAGATGAAATACCATTCCAACAACAAGCATAGTTCCGAAGTGATAGCACATTCTCGAATTGACAAGGAGAAAAGTTTTGTGAGGTTAACCTAGATCATAACTCTATAGCAGCTAACACAAGAAGTAAGAAAAAGGGATATTGAAGTAGCAATTGTCAAGAAAGGATTCACATCAAGCTCCTAGGGAAAATCAAGAGGGTATTATTCCATCTATACCTCAAGTAGTATAGTTCCAATAGAAGATTCAACAAGGGACCAATAAGGAACAAATTAGAATTTAATCCCAACGAGCACACTTACAAGGAGATATTTTCATTACAGAATCTCAAAAGAAGGTAAATGTTTCTCCTTTCAATATACTTGAGCATATGAAAATTTCTAGTGTTAATATGTCTATGTTGGATTCATTGTCTGCCCTGGGATAGAAATATTTATTGCAAGCTACCATATCAAATGTGGGTGTATCAAAAGAACTCTCAAGTAACCAAGACAAGGTTGTGCTTACTAAATCCCCCCAAAATAGAAAGGATTAGAAAAAAAAGAGGTGATGCCACAACCATTTTTTTTCCCTAATCATAGGAGATAAATTGGTTCACAATTGCATGATTGAATCAAGGGCCAACATTTTTTTTATGCCTAAATAGATTGCAAATAAATTGGGTATTGAGTAACAACCCCTCAAGAAAGGGGTAGTCAAACTTGATGGGACAAATATCAAAATTGTAGTTGTTGTGAAGGACCTAAGCCTTAATGTGCATACATTCCCTAAATTTTCCACTCCACAATATGTCTATGATTGACTTACCATCCTAATTTACTCTTTGTCTTTCTAGAGATTTCATTGCCAACATAGTTGGCTACCTATCATCATATTGGTCACATATGTTGTTTAGGACAAGGTATGGAACCAAAGTGACTATTAAATCTAAGTCCATAGAAAAATATGACATAGAACCATATATACCTTTTGTTTCCAATTCCAATTGTGCCATCTTTTACCATGAGGAGCATGTTGCCCCAAAGCCATGCACCCAAATAGAGGATATCCTAGATATTATTTTGGATGAATGGGTAACTGAAAACATTGAAACTGACCTAAATAAGAGTTTGAAGGAGGTGGGCCTAGGAACCTTTTTGGTCCATGAACTAGACTCTTTCATTCATAATCTCCAAAAGGATGATGTGTAGCTACAACAACAAAAAAATGAGGTTTGGAAAATAATTTTTGATGGTTTGAGAAGTAGGCATGGAGCTAGTGGGGATGCTATGCTTGTATCCCCACAAGGTGGAAATTATTACTTAGGTTTTTGTTTCTCTTTTATATTCCAACAAAATTTTTGAATATCAGGGCATTATATAGGGTTTGGAGTAGGGAAGGATAAATAAAATTGGATTCGTATAGGTGTTTGGTGACAATGAGTTTATCGTGAACTAGGTAAGAGGTTTGCATCTAACAAAAAATGAATTTCTCAAGCCATATAAGCATAGGGTATATGATGTGATAGAATAATTTGAGGCTTTCAATCTATTTTCCATAACTAGAAATCAGAATAAACATGTTGACAAACTAGCTTCTATAGGCACCCAATTTGACATTCCAAATGATATTAGGAATGATAAGGTACAACAACATGTTAAATTGGTTGTAAGTCCATCTATCCCTGATAAAAATGTCCATTTGAATTTTTTTGAAAGTGACGAAAAAGTGCTCAATTTCTTGCTTAGAGAAGTTGAGTTTGAAATTGGGAACCAAGAAAGGTCACTACAACAATATGGCAACTAGATTATAGAGTTAAGAATAAACTAATTGCCAAAAGGTTTGGTCACTTTGGAATCCAATTTTAATTCAGATGATTAGCTAAAAAGAGGGAAAACCAACATGCATATTAAGTAGGAGCACTACAAAGAGGTGGAAATATTCAAAGGGAAGATTCTAAAAATTGATAAGCTTTGTTCTCAAGAAGATAAAGAAGATTTTGTTGCACTTTGTCAAGAATTCCATGAAATTTTTGCTTGGGAATATTTGTTTTATCCCAATATAGCCCAACATACCATTGAGCTTGAGCCGGATGCAAAACCAAAAAGGAAAAATCAAAGGCCCTTAAACCCCAAACCTGAGCCACTCATGAGAAATGAATTGAAAAAGTTGATTGATAGTAATATTATTTTCCTAATCAAGCACATCCCATTGGTTTCTAATCATGTACCTGTAAGGAAAAAGAGTGGAGAAATAAGACTTTTTATTGACTTTAGAGATTTGAATATGGCCTCATTAAAGTACCATTACCCATTGCCCTCTACGAAGCAAATTTTGCAAGTTGTTGTAGGTTCTAAAATGTTCTCTTTTTTGGATGGTTATTCTGGGTACAACCATGTGTTAGTGAAGGAAGAGGACCAATATAAGACATCTTTCACCACCAAGTGGGGAATAATGGCATACAAGAAAATTCATTTTTAATTTTCCAATGTTGGGGAACCTTCGAAATAGCAATGGATATGGATTTCCAAGTCCTCATGTTCAATATTGTACTTATATATTTAGATGGTATCACTATTTTCTCCAATAAAAATGAAGGGAAATAGATGTAATGGTGGACCTATCTTCCTCTATTTCATTATGAAATGAGATGCACACAAATACTTAACTTCTAACCCTTAGGTGAGTCAACTCAAGGTGTGAATCTTTAAATTTCCTTATGATTGAAGGATGGGGGTAAAGGTCAAACAACACTTTTAGGAGAGAAAATAAAAATAGTAAACCAACACGAAAATGCAATTTAAAACTTGAAACAACAATTTAAAACTTAATACTAACAAAACATACAATCAAATTGGAGATCAAAGAAGGGCAAATATAAACATACCTTTAATGAAAATTCATTTTCTAAAGTTGAATCGGGACCCATCCACCTAAGTGTGAATGGGTAGTTTTTTAGGGTTTTTTGGCAACTTTTAGGAGCCTCTAGTCATATTTCTGCACTTCCAAATTCACCTAGTTTCAGTGTTGAAAATTCAAATATAAATTTTGCAGATGAATTTCCATGAGATGGAAACCTTGTCAACTTATTCAAATTTTCTCTTGAAGAGATATTCAATATTTCTTCCACTTAGATCTACAAACACAACATGAAATGGGAATTATTTTGTTGGTGAATGGGATTTTTCCTTGGTCAAACCCCAGTCTAGTAATTAAACCTTGAAATGAAATAATGAAACATGAAGAAATGATGAATGAACAAATGTGATGTTGCAACTCACCAAACCCTTGAACAAACCTTAGAATATAAGTCTACAACTTGCATGAAATAACTTCAATGGATGTGGATCTTGAACTTTAAATATTGCTTGAAATAATGGCTTTGAATGCTTGAGTGGATTATGAAACCTACATCACCATATTAGCTCCAAAAACATGCATGATGCAAGAAGACTTTGACATGACAATTGGATCTTAAAAGCTGCAATAAAACTATGATAAATCTACCTTTGAATGCCTTTAATCACCAATTTATCTCTTGTAATTGGCCACTTGAAAATATATCTTGAAATCTCTAGGTTCTTAGAAGAAACATATCAAAATAATCTTGTATTTATAGTTATATATCCTCAATTTCTCAAAATTCAAATAACACAAGTCGACATCTGAATATACACTTATAGATATTAAAATTTTACCAAAAAAATTATTTAAATTTAGGTCCTAAGGTCAAGGGAGTACCCATTCACCCATGGGTGAGTGGGTACCAAGTCCCTAAACCTAGGACACACATTTTGCAATGATAAGTGTCATGTTAAGGAATTAATGAATGTCGGGTTTCTTATTTGGAAAATATATTAAAATAGGCTTCGTAAATGAATTAAGGGGGAAATTAAGGAAAAATTAAGCTCAATTAATTAAAGGAGACCTAAATAAGTGTGAAATTATAAAGGTGTACACTCTACAACACTAAAATAAGGTATAATTAAGTCAAAATTAACTAGGATGACCCAAACAAGTGTGAAAATGTAAAAGGGATACATTTTTCTACACTACATTGAGCCCCCTTTTTAGTGAGAGGATGGCCTTGCATCAAAATCATACTAAAGTAGAAATTAAAAACATATGTATGTAGCAAAAGTAAGATTAATCAATCATACAATGCCAAAGGCTAAAAATAAAATAAAAAATAAAAAAGGGAGGATCAATCCTCAACTATTTTTCCAACACGATGTAGATCAAGCCTGATCTATTTATGCAAAAATGTTCACAAGTAGAACACAATGTCCACTATGCAAAAAAAAATGCACACTCACATAATCTAATGGAACCTTGGTCTATCCACTAGGTGAGGCCCCAAAAAGTGGCTACATGAGAAAGGAATGCTAGGTATATAGGCTCTCACTATATAATGAGAAATTCATGCGAAGTCTATAGGCTCTCATCATACTAACCATACCAAAGCTATATCTCTAATAGCTCCAATAAGGTAGCACAAAAATATGAACTTTGAGCTTCATAAGGTTAACAATTTGTGTTAAGCTAAACACTTATGAACAAAATACAAATAAAGTTTGTTCAATTAGTTCACGTAAGGTCTCCTCTTAGAGAACATTGTGCCTAATCTCTCCAATATAGGACAAGTCAAGGATAAAATATTCACAACTTAGGGAATGCAATGTATAGCATAACCAATAAGAGGAAATTCATATTCCAAGAAATATCACACTCTCATAGGACATCAAAACCAATGACACCACCAAGAAAAAGACTCATCACAATAAGAAAGAAAATCACACAATGAAAAATAAGGAAAGTCAAACAAAATTTCAAAAATAATAATGCCAATGTATGCCCCCATTTTAAATAAATTTCTAACACCATTGTTGTGAGAAATTTACTCTAAAGTAGAAAATAATAAATACTAAAAAATAAAGGAGACATGAGAGCTTACTCAGAAATCCCTATGTCAAGTCATATGTTTCCAAATGAAGATGTGTCATGAGAAAGAGAGGAAGGGGTTTGCCCCAAAATGAAATACCAAACATATAAGAGATCTATGAATTCAAGGTCAATATATCTTTGCTACAATGTTTTTATAAAGCTCAGAAATGTCATCATTCCCCAGATACTTACATAAAAAGAAGAATGACACTTAAAGATCAAAAACAAAGAAAAAGGTTTTGAGTCAACATGGAAGAGACCTGAATGTCTTGACACCTTGCATCATCCCAAAAAGGAAAACACAAGAAAAAATAAAATATAAAGGTTTACGATGTATAGAAGACTGTAGGTAAAAATAGAGGAATGTACATGAAGATATAAATCAATCAGAACAGTACAAGGGATCACATTACACACGTGCAATCACATAAAGAACATGAAAAATATAAACATATAAAAATACAAGATGAGTAAGGCACATGCGATTCAACCTACAGTAGGTCATCTACATCCGAATATTTTTCAACATATGCAAGAGTCAAACAACTAGCCAAAGGGACAACATCAAGTTCCAAACTAGGAAAATAACCTAGTTCAACACTCTTATTAGGAGGATCATCATTTAAGCTCATGGAAGAGGAGAATAATGAACTCAACTGATTATGCACTTGTTCATCAAATTTTGTAATTTCATTATCGACATCCAAGTTAATCACAGTACAAGGTCTAATGACAATATCCATTGAAGGTTTTTTTGTTTATGTTGTGATGAAACTGAAAAAACATCATTCATTGCTTAGGACAAGTTTGGATTTTTATTTTCTTCTTTTTCTTGTAACGAATGAGCAATAGAATGACATATACTCCTAAACTTTCTAGCATTATAGTTTATTTTAATTCAATTTTAAAGTTGTGATTATGTAGGAGTGAGTTTTTCAACCATAGGTTTCTTTTCTTCCCTTAAGGGAGGAACAAAAGTAGCCATGGGAGGTTTTTCTACCACTTTCTCTTTATCTTTGTGAACTTGTTTGAATTTAGGAGGCACAACATGATTTGGTTGATTATCTTGTGGTCTGTTATATGAAATAGGTGGAGGATTTGTCATAGGCTATTCTTGGTTACTTGGGAGAGCTTTTGGTTCAATCATGGTTTCATCAAGGATAGGAGGCTCAACCATGGGTTGAGGTATATTGCTAAGGGATAATTTGGTTATGTGATTTGCCTTAAAATTTTGGTAAGATTTGAAAAATAAGTCTTCATGGGGTCTAATAGGTTCAATAGGTTTGGGCCAAAAGAAATCCAATGAGAAGTTCCCACGAGAAGACATAGGACTGAAGCCACAATGATGCACAATAAATATTTCATTTCCAAATGGAAAATTTAAGAATTTATGCATAGCCAATAGGATGAAATTCATGGATTAAAGCCATGGATATCATAACTTTACACAAAATTGGTCTGAAGTCAGGATGATGGTGAAAGATAAATTTAATGTTTTTGCTCCAACTTTTAAAGGGAGATTTATGGAACCAATCATAGGGCAAGCCAAACAATTTTTTATTCTGATCCATATTTTTGGTATTTCATAAGTATATTAATAAAGCTCATACACAAATATGAATTATTTAATGATCACATTATTTGCACAGATGAGATCAATTAATATCTCATTAGTAGGCTTTTCATTGATTCTTCCAACTATGTAAAGAGGACCATCAATTGCATTTTTAAGTATGTCTTATTGTGAGAAAGAAATGTCAAGAAACATCTTAGTGAGGCCCTTACAAGGTTTAGCTTTAATAAATCGAACCATAGATTTTATAGAGTCTTCTCCATTATCATTCATCTTATCATCATCTGTGTCAACATTCATCACATCATTCTTTGTTTCACTAGCTTTGACAAAGGAGATATTATGATTTTGCATAGGATTGGTAAAGATTTGAAATTTTTGATTAGGAGGATATATATATTTATTAACTTGACCATTAACTCCACCAATTAAGATATGATTAGAATCAATGAGCCAATTGGACTTTTAGGAACGTCTACCATTGGGTTCTCTTCTTGCTGCACCTATTCCTCCACAACAACCTCCACTGGTGAGGGAGCTCTAATTGGTATTTCCTCTTCCTTTTGAGGAGACTTGTCTATTTTTTCTCTTATAGGATATTATGCATGTGCCACCAAAGGAGACTAAACCACCTTACTAAGTTCTACTTCTACACTAAAGAGGTCCCCTTCTTGGAACTCTTCCTTGCCCAAATTCTTAGGGCTTTCATCTTGTTTTGGTTCTTTCTCCTATTGACCAGTATCTTGAGGAATGGAGGAACCAACCTATTCAACAACATGGATACTTACTGAAACACCCTCTTTGGCTATAGTATCCCTTGGGGAAGGAGTCCTTGATCTCCTAATATAGACCTATGTCTTTTCCCCTGAGCTCTCTACCTCTACCACTGGTGACCAAATTTCCTTGTCAACCCTAGGAACTTCCTCCACCTTCTGGGATGTCCTTGTGACTCTTCTCTTCTTCACTAGTGTATGAACATTTTCAACCTCTTCTTCCTCCTAATTTTTCTCAACTCCCTTCTGAGAGGCATGCTTCTTCTTCTTGGCAATAGGCTTCCTCTATTTGGCCACCTCTGCACCCTTTTTATCCTGCACCTCCCTTACCTAAATTCTAAAAGGAGAGTCCACTTTCTCTTTGGCCTTTGGATCTATTTCAAGTGAAGCCTCAGAAGTAGAACGAGACTCCAAGTCTCCCATCAATTCATAGGTGCATGGAACACCCTCTCTCTCTAGCTCCAACATTTTTTGCTTCAACCACATTTTGGTATACTTAATTACTGGGGCCATAACCTGATCTAAGTCAGTCTTCTCTTCCTCTAACCAATCAACTTCTCCCACTGATTTATCCTTCACTGCCTCATACACATGACCCTGGATCACATTTCCATCCTCTTCTACTTGGTCTGGGATGGCTTTTACATTATATAATCTTACCAAATCTACTGGCAACCTGGAGAACCTCCTCTTTCTCACCTCAAACTCATCAACAAGGTTAATCCAATAATCTTCAATATGAGGCTTATGGCTATAATCTCTATTGGCCTTCTTCTGAGCCCCACCAGTAACATCAAACCTCGCTCTCTTAGAATGAAAAGAGAGCCCAAGAGTACCCATTTCCTCCTCTGAAGCATGAGCAGACTGAATGGAGGCACAAATCTCACCCATTCCTATCTTCAAAGGGAAATCATTCAAAAAAATTTCTTGTGCATTTCTCCCTTAACAACATTGTCAAAATCACAAATTTGTCTAGTAACTTCCAAAAATACAACATGATCAATGGGATATCTAGGGAGTTTGTAGGGAGCCCTCTAAAAACCATCCACCTTGATATATGAGAAGGCTGGGAACTGGATAAAATAGGCTCCATGCCTTCTTATCAATTCTTTTGCCTTATTTGAGATTCGCACATGCTCTACACCCTAGAGCAATCTGGTAATGTACATTGTGAAGGCATCATTTGACCTCTAGTAGCTTCCACTAGTGAAATGCAACTATTGATACACTTCATAGATAGCATCTTGCCCAAAAATACCCCTAGTGCTCAATCCCTTGTATGGATGAAGTCGGGCTAATGAATACACTAGGTAAGAAGTCATAGTGAAAGTCCTGGTTTGCAAGACATTACACAACTGATGATGGATCACACTACTAATAACTCCTGCCCAATGATAGTCTATCCCTTGTTCCATTCTGACAATCACATTGAACATCCATTCTCAAAAACACCTGCACTCTTCAATCTTATCAATCTGCTGAGAAGGGTGACGGCATTGTAATATTTCCTCTTGAACTTCAGCTTGAATAATTGCTTAAGAAACTTGGAGAAATGAGATTTAGGCTTCTCTAGCCAAGAGTTGATCACCTATTGAGATTTAACAATGTTCTCTTCATAATATTTCCTGGCAACCTCCAAGTCGAAACCTACCCCATGGGATCTATCAGGTATGTCAAAAGTTGCAGCAATGGCCACATGACTGAATCCAACAAGAATCCTACCTTGAGGGCCAATAATCCTCTATGTGCCCCTATCATAATTTCTTGCACATTCCAGCACCAGCTCATAGCATTGCACTGTGGAAGGGAAACATACCACATGAGCCAACTCGGACTCCACCATTCTCCTTGACAATCGAGGAAGGTTTGGTACTGACATCTCAGCCTTGAATTCCTTGTAATCCCACATGCCTATGCATGTATTTTTAATCCCCGACCAAATTGAGGTCAACCTACTCTCAGGAATTCTACTTTTTATATCTATCTTAACCTTTTCTACATCCGAGATGGCAGAAGCCTCTACACCGGGATCAGTTGCCTTTCCCTTGCCTCGACCAACAACATTTTGTCCTGATCTTTCCTGTAAACACATAAAAGTAACCACAATTAGATCCACAAGAAACAACAAGTGTAGAAGATCATTATCTCAAAATTCGAGATTCGGCTCCCCTCGAGGATTGTGCACTAGGAAGGATTTTTGGGAAAATCTGAACCATGCAGATTCTAGTGAACCAAACATACAAAACCCCATAACACCATTTAAATCATCAACTTAATCAAGGAAAAGCACTGAGAATACTTAGCATAATTTCTTTAAATATATCAAATAGATTACCAAGAAATCTACCATCTATAACCATCAAATTCAACACTTCCCAAAAAACATTTGGAAGAATCCGTCAGAGACAGATTCTGGAAAAATTAACACCAGTTATAACTAACTTGGGGAAAGTGAAGAGACACGGACTATTCAAGAAAATCCACATGGAGCGGATTTTGGAAAAATCTAGGTATAACAGTATCAAGGCTCAAAAATTGGTAAAACGATCCGACCGTGGACCTCGGGAAAATCTGGATGGAACAAATTTTTTCGAAACCAAACAAAATCCGGCAGAAAGTGATAAAAGAAGAGCAGATAGAAAATTTAGGGAAATCCAGATAAAGCAGAATTATGTGAAGACCTTGAAAACCCGAACCTATCTACATCTCTTCCACTTTCACCAAATCAATTCAAATCACTCCGGATTTAAGCCAAAACTCTGAAAATGAGTCAACCTAGGACCTTGATGAATAAAACGTGAACTAAAGACACCCTTTACAAAAGTTGGAAGAGGATTGGCCATGCCCTAAGTTGAGAACCCTAAATGTCTGCCATAGACGAATTACTCATATACCAAAATGAAGAGTATGAAACCATAGCAAGCCAACGCCCAAATAAGAAGCAACACCAGACTAAAATGCACACGCTTGGTCAATAAAAACATATTGGTGTGTCAAATTAAAATCATAAAGCGCTTACTGATGACGCACATCTAAAAAAACTAGGAAACCTACGAAGGACTCCCCGAGCAAATGAAGAGAAGCCATTGAAACCAATAGAGAAAAGGGAAAATCAACATACCATGGAAACACAAAGGTTGAAACTGGTGAAGTCAAGATACAACCATTCAATGCAAACCAAATACAACCCACACACAGGAAATGCAAATGCACAATCCAAATAACCTCAAAAATATAGATATCCAGCAAACAAGAAGAACCTCAATACACAAGCCCAAGTGATAGCAAAAGCACAAACCAAATGATCAATCACTTCTCAAGAATCAATATATCAAAGCCCCAGGACCCTCGCACAAATTCCATTAATGCATCCAACAAGACAACCATGGCCACAAAAGACTTTCGGGGATTCGACACCGCCATAGATTTCCGAAAATCGATGGGGGAACGGATTTCGGGGAAATCCGGGATACATAGACTTTCCCGAAAGCAGTGGAAAAAGTAACAATTTTCTACATTGGGAAGAAATCAGGAGAATCCAGCCAAGGCAGATTTTCTCAAAAACAAGGCAAAACCTGAGATAAAGCCAAAACTTCAGATTTTCAACATAGCTCAAAAGAATGCCACTTCAAATGGAAAAATTGGATGTTAAAGCACAAACCCAAGCAAGCAAACACCCTTAGAAAAGAAGGGCCAAAACATCAAAAACAAAAAAAGAGGGTCGCCACCTTGAGTGTGGCGTGTGTGCAAAAACTACACAACAGGCCACATTTGAGTCATCCTGAGCCACATTCCCTTTGATGAGCCACATTTGAACTATACAGAGCTGCATTTTCCATCATTAAACCCCATTCGGTAAATTCAGCCGCATTTGATAGATACCAACCCGCATTCGCCAAACTTTGTCGGAATCGACACTATTTTGTGGACCGCATTTTCTCTGTTGCACTGAATTTTTTGCGACGCATTTGCTAAAAAGCTGAAGACAATTCCTCACTGTCAAAAACTAAAATTCCACAACTTGTCTTCAATTCAATCAAGTCATCCTTCACGATTATAGTTCAAAGTAGACTCTGAATTGATCAACTTTTCATCAAAAATGGCACTTTTAGGATCACAATAGGGTTCCTTTTCTAGTCCATTAGATTGCATTGATAGCTTCACCATCTCCTTAGACACTCAATTTTGTAGATTTTAGGAGTTGACTCTTACAATTCATTGTCCAAACTTTGCATTCAATAGTAGGTTATGATTGGACCCAATTACCTTTGTCACTTTGTCAAATCTCTTGTGAATCATTTCCTACTCAACAATCTAGTATGGAAATTTCACTTTGTCCTATTTATAGTCCTTTTATGGTCCATTGGTCTTCCAAAATTGAATCATTGCAAAAAAATTTGTTTGCCCAAGTTTGTCCTGTTTAGATCTCTCACTAGTAAGTACCTCTTAGGATCTTTTATTGCATATCATTTGGCATCTCCATTTAGTGTCACACCACTTGCATTCACAAGCCTTTAGTCTGACTTTCATTTCATAGCATCCTTTAAAAATCCAAAAGAAGCCAAGAACATAGTCTCATACTTAGATCATTATCTCCATCATTCCAAGTTGAGAAAAACCTTGTATGGTTGAAACTAGATTACAGAAAAAGAAAAGACTCATAGATTCTTTTAGACAAGACACCAGCTTTCTTGAGTTCACAACTAGCATGGACTCATTTCCTAATACCATGAACAATCCTTGTTTTGACATGGGAAATTCCACAATAAATCCTTTTAGTGAGATGAACATCCCATCATCTTCATCACATCTTTTTGAACCATTTATCTGGCGAGATCAAAATGGGGACGTCTTTGAAGAAAACATACAAGTTGCTACTCAAAACCTAGAAGTGGTCTCTTTTGTGGAAGAATTGGTCCTAAATGACTCATCCAGATATTTAGCCATGCTCCTTGAACAAGGGGCTAAGTTACCAAAGGGATTGTATCTTAACACTCTTAGAGCAACTTCTCCCACTCCAACATCACACAATCCTTCCATGGGAGCCTCTTCACAAAATGTCATCAACATAATCAATTCTACCTCCCTTGGTCATGCTACCACCACAACCAACACAACATCTATGGGAGGATCATCTTCCCAAACTAACACCACATCACAATCCATTCTGCAACAAATATCCACCATCCCTTCACAAACAATGAGGGAAACCACATCAAACCTCTTTGGAACTACATCTAGTTCCATGATTACATCAACAAACCTATTATTAGATTCTTCAAATGCCATGGCAACTAACTCATCCAACCCATTTGGGAGAAATAAATGAAGAGTTACCATACAAGGCACCCAACCCTCTTCATCACAGGTTAATACCGACATTCCTGTGACTGAAAACACGAACATTCCTCAAGGCACTCAATCCTTCACTCCATTTGGGCACCAACAAGCTCAAAATCAACAAGGCACTCAATCCTTCACTCCATTTAGGCATCAAAAAGCTCAAAATCAACAAGGCCCTCAATCCTTAACTTCATTTGGACATCAGCAAAATCAAAACCAACAAGGCCCTCAAATTCAGTCCAACATGGCAGGATATCGCATCCCCACTTATGCTTCTCAAGTCCATACACAGCAGCACATCCCTCATCGAAATACTCATTTCCAACAACTGCATAATCAAAACACTCATTTTTCTCACTGGAAACCCATGTCAAATCAACACATCTCATCACAATAGCAGTGGACTCAATCTGCCCCTATCACCAACATAGGTAATACTACCAACCATCCCATGGTGGAAGCACTCACACTCCAACTCACTGCTCTTCAAACACCAGTGGAGACCTTGCAATAATCCAACAAAAAGTCATATATGTCACATGACTTGTGTCCATATCCATTTGATACAACCTTGTATATGCCACCCTTTCCTCATGGATATGTGGTACCTCATTTTCCCAAGTACAAAGGAAAAATGAACCCCCTTGAACACATAAGAGAATTCACCACTAGTTGCATGGACATTGCATATGAGAAAACTTATCTCATGAGACTCTTTTCTAGAAGTCTTGTAGGTCATGCACTAGAATGGTTCTCGCTTTTTCCTAAGGGAAAAAAAACGTGGGAAGAATTGGCAAACAAGTTTGTTGAAAATTATGACTATAACATTGACACAGATATCAACATTGCCTCCTTATGAAAACCTACCCAAGAGGATGCAGGAGAGACTTTCATTCCATTCTTCCAAACATGGAGAACCTTAGCAAGCAGATGTCCGGTCAAAATACATGAGAAGGAGAAGGTCACCATGTTTGTTCAAACTCTCCTAGGACCACTAAGGTATGGTTTACAAGTCCATTGTTGCACCACCTTTGTTGACCTTGTGGAAAAGGGTGTTCAACTGGAGAAAGCCTTGATCACCAAGGGTGAACTAAAGTATGATGGAAAAACTATCAACACCACCACAAATAATAACCCAAGTAGCTCAAATGATAAAAAAAAATACTGGGTTAAGAACAAGCATATCACAAGCGACGGTATAGTTGATGCAAAAACCGTCAATGCAACAAGTCATGTACTCACAATCAAAGGATGAAAAAATCAAAATGCACCTGTAACTACACCAACATGAATTTCTAATGCTATCCAAAGTAATCATGCACAAATGAATCAAAGGCAATTGTGTGAACCCCAACAATTCCAAAAACGCACGTACACCCCTTTGGTTGAACCAATTGAAATTGTCTTAAAGAAACTTCTTCAAAATGACATCATACAGTTGGAAGATCCAAAGCCATATGAACCTGGTCAGTTCAAGTTGTCATGGTGGGATGACAGTTCATTTTTTGATTACCACCGTGCCAAAGGGCACAAAACTTCATCTTGTCGACAATTGTGAAATCTGGTGCAAGACCTCATAGAGAACCACACCATCAAATTGGGTGGTAAATCATTTACATTTAAAGCGGGTCATACCATACACAAAAACCCACTGCAAGATCGTGGTAAAGCTTCCTTGTCTGGCACAAAGAATACCAACAATCAAGCCATCCACATCCGTCCGGCCTATAATACTACCCACCCTGCATACAAATATCTTGATGGTACTATTATCAACAATATTCACGCTGTTGATGAAGATAAATGTGTTAATACAATTAACATTAAAAAGGCCCTGGAATGCAATGTGACTACACATAAAGGCAAGGTCACTATCCCAGGTCCTTCTGCCCATCAACCGAAAATCACCATACCTGGTTCGTCCGCCAAATAGTCAAACCAAAAATTGGAGTTCAACATTATTGAGTAATTAAATAAAACACCTGCTCAAATATCCATTCTCGAACTGCTTTGTATCTCACCTACGCATAAGGCCACCCTTGATAAAGTACTACAAGAGTCATCCATCCCAACCATCATTGATACCACTTTGAGACTGGTCGGATACCTGAATTTGCCTCACAAAATCACCTTTTCAGACAGTGACTAATCCTCACCCACACCATCACATAATGATGCCCTTCACATTGAGGTTTTTGTCCATAATCATAAGGTTAGATGAGTCCTAGTAGATGGCAGAGCAAGATTGAACATTTTCTCTCTAAAATTGGTCAAATCTCTTGGTTTTTCTGATGCGTGTGTAGATGCTAGCAAGAGCATCATCATCAAGGCCTACAATGATGAATAATGTGCTTTTAAATGCGTCATTACCATTCCACTCTAGTAGAACTAGCTATCATAGATACAACATGCCAAGTCCTGAATCGTGACATACATTATAACATCTTACTTGGTCGCCCTTGGATTCATGCTCTAAAGACAATTATGTACACATGGAAAATGTACAAGCTATTTTTGGCACACTTGATCCTGATTACTAACAACGTTTCCTCTTAAATCACATTCTCACTATTTCATCACTTTCTATCTTTTAACTCAATAAATCACTATTTATTGGATTAAGTCTTCCTCTATCAGTGATTAGATTAAATCAATTTAATTTAATTAACCTTACATCTCTGTTCAATTAAATGAATCATTTTATTTAATTAAAATCTTTAAAGTCCTCTTATTAAATTAAATAAATTAAACCTTATTTGATTTAATCTAACATATTCCTTCTTTATTAAATAAATCAAATCATTTATTTAATAAATCATTTCCTCTCAATTCTGATTTAAATTAATTCATCTATCTAAGTCTAAATTGTCACATCACCTAATTCTTCATTAAATTAATCGAAACATTGATTAACTTAATCCCTTTCATTAAATTTCTCTAGAGAATGCAAGTTGCACAATAAATCAAATACTTTGATTTATTAATTCATCTCTATTTTCCCTCACAAACCATCAAAAGGGAATATTCCTTCATTTGAATTCAAAAAGGCAAAGTGGACTTGGTCCTTCCAACAAGGCATTCAATGCCTCTTACATGTCCTTGTGCATTGAGCCAAGTGACATTAACTCCATTTCTCTTTCCCTCTCAGATGTCACATTCAAAATTCAAATTTGAATCCAATGACATTTATCATGAACATTGACCAAAATGTGCTCATTCCTCAACCATTCACATCTTGACAAGTGGCACTTGGCCATTGGATGTTGAATGATCCCACATTCATCTAAATCCCTCATTCTTCCAAGATTGGAATCTATAAATGAGAGACTCTTCCTCTCATTCAAACATCCACAACTTGAGTAAACTTACTCTACTCAACTTTATCCTCAATGCAAGATCTTAGCTAGGTTATTGTAGGTTTTCTCAAGAACTCACATTGTTCTCCATCATCAACAATCACACAAAGGAGTTGGGAAAGGGCCAATTGCAACACTTCATTGGCACCAAATCCCCCATGGGATCTCTAGTTTGCTCACTTAATTAGGATTTACATGCTTTTTTGTATTTTATTCTTCATTTTTTCCTATTTTAAGTTTTGTAAATGGATGTCATGGGGAATCCTTGTTTTACCTTGCATATGATCTAGTAATATGTTTGTTTACTTTGTTTATGCAAGTATCAAATTGGGGTTCACAAATTCCATCCATATACCACCAATGCCTCAAATTCCCTTTTGATGGAACTGAGATCATTATTCCCGGAGATCCCGATCCATTCCAATAATGCACCACCTGCAAGACACTGCTAAGCACCAGGTACCCATCAATCGGGAAGCCTAATCTTCCACCTCATACAAATATATTGACCAATCGACACTCACAAAATCATCCATTCCATCCCCTTCTACCACACCATCCCCATCGGCCTCCATCCCAAGTAAAGACCTTTAGATCTAGGACCTTGGTTATGGAGAGTTCAAATTGAATACGTATTACTATATAACCACAATACCAAAGCTGCCTAAGGTCTATGGTAGACCATGTTTTGTAGGAGAGCCCAAAATAACTTTCAAGGTTCCACCAAAAAGTGTTTTTACGTGGTCGGATGATATGGGTAATGATGTCATTATTGACATGGATAACTAGATCTACAAAGACCCAACAGAGTTATCCCCACTACCATTGCATCTCTATGGAAAAGGATATGATATATGCAAAGCCCAAGGTTTCAACGGTACTAGCGACCTTGGAAAGAAAAACAATGGAAGACGGGAACCTATTATCATGACAGCAAGAGCAAGATACATAGGGCTAGGGTTTGACCAAGTTGGAACTAATGATCAACGTACCCTTGAACTTTCAAGTAAGGTTGTAACGGTTACGAAAGGTGTTGAGACATGTGAAGAATCCCTTACCAAAACAAACTCAAATGAATGGGAATGGGGATCTGAAAAAACCATCAGTGACTATGACATTGATGAACTATTCTTGGAACTAGGCCAACCTTCCTTTGAAGAATGATTCCACATGAAATATAACATTAACCCTATTGAATGACATTCTAAAAATAAGGAATGGGTAAGCATTCCTTGGAATCCAGAAGAACACAAGGTGTCATCAACAACACCCATGAGCCTAGTTTATCTGAGCCCACTATCCATACTTCTGAAACACCAACCACTAGTCATGATGTTGATAATTTTATCCCATATTATGACTTGGAATTTGATTCATTTGACTCAAAGTATGGACCATCCATTGCATCAGACACGAAAGTGGAAATTGACAACTTTTCCTTTTCACTCGAGGAATCAATTTTCACACTTTTCGCATCCTCCCCATCCTTCACCAACACTGATGATGAGATCCCTCTTGTTTATCCATAATTGATCGACTGGGACCAACAAGACTCACCGGTGATGGACATATTTCAGAATGATGAGGCAATTACAGAGTTCATGGGGCTAAGAGAAGGTATTCCATGGGGTGATCACAAAATAGGGTTCTCCATTAATCTAGATTGTGTAGCTTACTTCAGGGAGACGGTGCAATCCTCCAATTGCAAAAATATAAAAAATAAAAAAGAAAAAGAAATGCCTTTAGGTGAAAACCGCAAGGCACCTTCTAGCAGTAAAATAGTAAAAAAAAAGGACGTGTCTGAAGGTGAAAACCTCTCTAAGGCACCTAAGGATGGAGGATTGGAATTTCTTCCTGTAACATAGGAAAAGTCATCTATGCTCATTGAAGACAGAATGGAAGTTAACATAGCTACACCAGAGAATCCCAAAATGATTCTCTTGGCCGCATCATTGTCAGCAGAAGAAAAACTAGAATTTCAACAATTCTTCACAGACAAGAAAATTAACTTCGCATGGTCATATGCTGACATGCTAGGCCTTGATCCAACATTGGTTTTACATCATATTCCTCTAATCCCATAAATCAAGCCATTCAAATAGAAGTTGTGCAAGATGCATGCACAAATTGCACTACTTGTCAAGGCTAAACTAAAGAAGTTGTTAGATGTTGAGTTCATAAGGTCAATTGATTATGTGGATTGGATATCAAAAATTGTTCCTGTTACCAAGCCAAATGGACAAATCTGTATTTGAATGGATTTCAAAGATTTAAACAAAGCTTTCCCAAAGGATGACTTCCCCCTACGAAACATAGATATGATTGTTGACCTCATGGCAGGATATGAGATGCTATCTCTCATGGATGGTTTTTCAGGCTATAACCAAATCTGAATTGCAATAGAGGATCAACATAAAATGACATTCACTTGCCCTTGGGGAGCATACTATTGGAACGTCATGCCTTTTGGCTTACAGAATGTAGGCACCACGTACTAGAGGGCTATGACAACAATCTTCCATGACATGATGCATATCCTAATAGAAGATTATGTAGATGACTTATTGGAAAATTCTTTGACAAGAAAGATCATCTCAAAGTCCTAGACAAAATCTTTAGATGGTTTGAGGATTACAAGGTTCATTTGAACCCAAAGAAATGTGTCTTTGGAGTCACTTCAAGCAAACTGTTGGGATACATAGTTTGCTGCCGAGGCATTGAGGCTGACCCTACAAAAGTAAAAGCAATTCTGGACATGCATCCTCCAAGAGGAATTAGTGAGTTATGAACACTTCAAGGCAGATTGCAATCTATTCGCCACTTCATTGCACAGTTGGTAGAAAAGTGTCAACCATTCCAATACCTGCTTCGCAAAAGCATTTCGTTTGTATGGATAGATAAGTGCAACAGAGCCTTTCACCAAATTAAAGAATATCTATTAACACCGCTCATGTTAATGTTGCCTATTGAGGGAAAACCACCGATCCTATATGTTTGTGCAATGACAAATGCACTGGGCGCATTATTGGAGCAAAATGACCATGAAGAAAAAGAAAGAGCCATATATTACATCAGTCGCACATTAATTGGATATGAGCTCAACTACACAACCATTGAACAGGCATGTCTAGAAGTTGTCTTTGTGGCACAAAAAAATAAGACACTATATGCTAAGCCATCAAACACATTTGATAGCAAAGATTGGCCCATTAAAGTATCTCCTGAGTCGAGCAACATTAATAGGTGGCTTGGCAAAGTGGGTCATGATATAAAGTGAGTATGACATACAATATGTGGAGCACAAGACTATACAAGGTCAAGTAATAGAAAATCAACTGGTAGATGCACCAATCCAAGCCACTCATCCGCTGATACTGATTTTCCCGATGAGTCGATCTTTCACACAGAACCAACTTTAGCATGGAAACTTTACTTCGATGGGTCCCACACTGGGCACGGCTCAGGAGCTGGCATATTATTTATCACACCACAAGGGGATTTAATTCCTAAATCATTTTGGATCGCTTTCCCTTGTACAAATAATATTGTAGAATATGAGGCATTGCTCACAGGCCTCAAGATAGAAATTCAATGGAAAATTCAGACACTCCTTGTATTTGGGGATTCTCAATTAATCATCAACCAAGTGAATGATGACTATGACACAAAGGATGAAAATTTTCTCCCTTATAAATGCATGATGGATAGTTTTCTAATGCACTTCAAAATGATTGCATTTGAACAAATCCCAAGAACACAAAATAAGGCAGCTAATGCAATGGCTACCATTGGATCTCTCTTCGACATCCCTAAGAATATGTCACAGTTTGAATTCTTAGTGGAACAGTTGTTGATGCTTGCATATGCTATTCCAGAGTCAACAATGGTGTGTGAGATTGTCGGTCCCAGTTTGCCTTGGTACTAGGACATATACGACTAGCTTAAATCCCAAACCCTCCCACTCAACCTGTCCAACAACCAACAAAAATCCTCTATCCAAAAAGCGGCCAAACATAACCTCGTTAGTGACACCTTATACCACCGTGGCTTTGACAACACCCTTCTTAGTTGTCTTGACACTGATGAAGCCCAAAAAAATTTATGAGAAGTACATGAGGGTATATGTGGATCTCATTTGAGTGGTCCAACCTTAGCTAGGAAAGTCACTAGACTGAGATACTACTGGCCGAAATTGGAAAAAGACGCTCTTCAGTTTGTCAGAACATGGCAAAAATGCCAAGTGCATAGCGACCTGATTCATGCACCTGCACAGGAATTGAGACCGATCACTTCTCCATGGCCTTTTACACAATGGGGACTCGACCTCATGGATAAGATCCATCCATTTTCTTCTAATGGCCATAAATTCATAATCACCGCGACTGAGTATTTTACTAACTATATTGAAGTCATCCCTCTCACCTACATCACCGGTAAAAAAATATCCAAGTTCATCCTAAATTACATCATTTGCTGGTATGGTGTCCCACAATCCATCATCACAGATAACGACAATCCATTCAAAAATCAAGACGTTCATGAGCTCCGTGAGCGATTCCACATCCAACACCATTTTTCCATCCCATATTACCCACAAGGTAATGGCAAAGCTGAGGCGTCCAACAAAAAAATTGTTCACATTCTGAAGAAGACCGTCAATGATGCTGGTGGAGATTGGCACATACAGCTTAATCCCGCTTTATGGTCCTATCGTACCAGCATTTGTACCCCCACTGGAGCCACTCCATTTTCCTTGGTCTATGGATTTGAGGCCATATTACCCATCGAGGTTGAAATCCATTCTCTCTGAGTCTCTTTGAAAGGAATGATTGATGATGAAGAGTATACACATACTCGCCTACATGAGCTGGAAATAATACAAGAAAGACGAAAAAATGCCTTAAATCATCTGCAAGCATATCAAAATCGTCTCTGCCGAAGTAATAACAAGAGAGTCATGGTGATAAAGTTTGAAATTGGTGACTTGGTTCTCATGCAGAATCCCAAAAATCAAGTGGACCATGAAAATCCTAGTAAGTTTGAGGCTAATTGGCTTGGTCCTTATATCATTATTGCCGCATTTGGTTTCGAATCGTATCAGTTGGCCACACCTAATGGAGAATAGCTGACAAAACCTATCAATATTTTACATCTAAGAAATTTCTACACATAGCATTAGAGAGATGGGCTAAAAACCTAAAAAAAAAAAAATCATCCCTTGATGAAAACCTGGCAAACAGGCATCTTGGTGACACCAAAAAAATTGAAAAAGTGGAAAAAATAGTAAAAAGAAATGAATTCATCAAATAGTGAAAACCTGACAAACAGGTGCTTTGGATAAGTACCATGGTGAAAACTTGGCAAACAGGTGTCATGCGTAGTTGATCATTTCTCTGCCATCTACTGTTACTCAGATCGACCTTTATCCATTTGTCATAATCACAAAGGCCTAACACAGTCATGACATCCATCCTAAGTCTTGTCAATTCTAACCATGGATAACTTTTGGTTGACATCATTCCTTGCATATCCTTGCCTGTGCCTTGCGTCTACCTATCTCCATTCCATTGGACTCGAATAATCCCCGCTTTGTCTGGGGGTAAGACCTTTATCATACAACTGCAGTGTGTACCGCACATGATCCTACATTTTTAAAAAGTCCTAAAAAATATAAAAAATAAAAAAAATCCTAAAAAAGTGAAACAGTCCAGAAAAAAGATCTTTTTTTTTTTTTCAAAGCATCCTAAGAAAATACAAAAACATCCAAATCAAAGACAATCTGATCAATTCAATCGATCATGTCAATCAATCATTTTTCATTAATCTAAACTACGTTGTCTCTACACATTTGCTATGTAGGTAAGATTCATCTTTGAATCCTCGAGACATTAGGTTAGTCATTCTAGATTTGTTGCAAAATAAAATCATGATTCAATCTTTTGTCCTTTGAACAATGTCATTGATCGTGTCAAACTATGAGGTCTCTTAGTGCATGATGTAGCAAGGCCATCAATCGATGAACCCCCGAGGCTGCACTAGGTTAGTCCATTATGGTTCATGGAACTATACATTCACACATGTCAAACTATCTTCAAATCAAGCAAATTTTATGTCAATCTTGAGCTATCAATCTATCGGAAATTTGTTTTGTGAAACACTTTCAATCAAATCAGCATGTTAGCAATGACATGTAGTCAAAATCATATCAAAACAATTTATCATGGAAAAACTTTGGGTTCTTCTTTAGATATGTCCTTCTGAAGAGCAACTCTTGTCAACTTATTTATGCTTTTGGATGTGTCCTTCCTAAGCATCGTCATCATCATCTCACATTTTTATGGATTCTCCTAACTCTGAGAATTGATCTCCTAGATATCAACATCATTCAGGATGTGTCCTTCCTGAATTTGATATCGCTCAACATTTAACGCCTGACATTAAAACACTTGGCAAATTTTTTTTTGTCTTTTGATAATTATCATGATATTAGTTCCTTATGTCTTAGGAATCACGATATATCATGATGATTACCCTTGTCTACTTATCACTCTACTATTAGTTTCTCCAGGATGTCCTGACTTTAGGATTTAGAGAAGCAATGACATAGTATGATGATTTTACTATCATGTGGCTAGTTTCTCAAGGATGTCCTATCATTAGGATTTAGAGAAGCAGCAACATCTCATGATTATATTTTGGCAATAGGTCATGATAAAGTGACTAGGGGCAATTGTGTTCCTGGCATGAGTCATGATCATCCTTTGTCTGTGAATTTTGATCTATGTGATGGTTTGACCTTGCACACTATTGATCTATGTCATATCATAGTGTTTGTCAACCATCATGAAATTTTTGCCCAATGATGATTAAAGAGCAACAACTAGGATAACAATATAGCAAAGCTTTGAAGGATTTTTAATTTTCGCACTAAAATGCATATCTTTCTTCACACTAACATCCGTATTCATCTTCTCTTCTATAATTCTCTGATGATATCCTGTGACATACAAAAACAAAGTTGCATACATGATGGCATGAGAATTTCATATTCAGATTTGCATAAATCAAATACAACAATTCACATTGCATAAACACTATAATTTGCATCCATTCATAAGACCATCATTTGCATCAACATATAGGCATCATAAATAAACATTTGCATTAACGTATAGGACACACATCATCATCACATTACACATTGCATACATAACCACATCCACAAATGCATTCATAAACATAAGCATAAATACATCTCACAGCATCATAAAAGCATCACATAAGCATCTCATAAAACATTGGAATACCATAACGCATAACTCATATAGGCCAAATCAAAACTACATCACATATATATAATCTCAAAAAACATGTAATGTCATAGGATATCCCAAAAATAGAGCTCACAGGCTCGAATATCAAAATATAGAAGTGTCTAAAAACAAGTCCTAGGATGGCCCTCCTCCGTCTCGTGGAGGTGAACTGTGAGGTGATTGTGGATGAACCATCAAGTAAAAAGTGACCTGAATAGGTGTCCTCTCCTGTGTCTCACTCTGAGATCCTGTGGGATCAGTAATCAAAGGCCGACTATGCCCTATCTGTTGCCCTAAAGACCCTGATCTATGTCCATGCTCTGCCCTATGACTATGGCCTGATGAATGCCTATGTGAGCTATGAGACCTGATGATTGCCCTGATGTAGTGGACCCCCTAGCACTGGTGTGACTACTATTGAGAGATTTTTTGCTGCTATGTGTTTGGATGCCACTGCCTGTCCTACTGTAGGATCAAGACAAACCTGGGTCTCGTCAATTTGGTTGAACTACCTACTCATACAATACCTTGTATCGCCCCCTCCTCTCGGCCATCCTGGCCAACTCTCTGGCCATATCTCCTGTTGGCCTTGAACACAACTCCACAAAATCTGTCACCCACCGATTTGACTCCTGCCGTCGAAGAATCGCCTGATCTCTCTCCACCTAGGTGACCTCTAACTCTGCTGCTAAGGCCTTGTTCTGAGACAAGGCTGCATCAAGTCTACTCTATAAGTCTACAATCTGCTAGTCAATGGTGGCATCAAAAGGAAAAATGGGTGATCTATCACCCCAATCATCCCCAAAGATCATGTGCTACCATAGTCACTGATCTATCTCATCCTCCTCCTCCTCCTCATCTCTCTCCTCAGCCTAGACCTCCTCCACATCTATGTTAAGAGGGTGTCCCCCAACAAGTGGATCCTCCTCTACTCTCTCCTTTGCCATGACCTCCACCTCCTCCTCGCCCACTCTGACCTCCTTGGCCCTTGCCTCCAGCTCTCTCTCCTCCCCCTCCTCCTGAATGGGTGACAATGGTACACCACCCACTCTCTGCCTAACTCTCTTGGGCTGCCTCTATCCTCCCCCATCCCTCCTCCTCCTCGCACCCCTCCTATTTGCTCCACCTCCATCATCTCCTCCACCTCCTCCATCTCCCCCCCCTCCTCCTTCTCCCCCATCTCGGCCTCCTCCTTCCTACCTCCATCTCTACCACCCCAACCTATCCTCGGTATGCACAGAATGATTGACCTTCGATCTATCGGTGGTGGACCATCTGGATCTATCAACGGGATGGGCCTGTGAACCTGCCACCAGGTGTCAAACTCAGCAGATGTCCCTGGATCTGTTGGACCCCCTCTCCATACCCACTGAACTGCCACCAAGCTATCAACCTACTGCTCTACTATTGTAATTGATATGGGTGGCCCCCACATGGTCTCCTTGGAAGATCAAGCATACTCTGTCGTGCCTACTAGCACAACCTGTTGCTCCCCAAATTGTCGTAGTACCCATTAGAGTAGGTACATCTCAATAATCTGCTATCTATACCATGTGACCAATCAAGTATCAAAACTATCTGCAAAAGGATAAGTGGCCAACCTTGTCTGACCACTGCGCATAATCTCTGTAGGGTCTCCAAACAAAGCTGATCATTGTATCAATCCGATGATGCCAATACCCGATATCTCCTAGACAAGTCTGGCTAACTGATTATGTATATAAGTAAACATAAGGCATTCCATCACCTAGTTGTTGAATCTACACTAGCGGTCAAAAACCGGAATGCACTCCCATACCTAGATCATCAGGAGGTTAGTACTGCAATTGATATTGTGCCTCTGGTGATAGAAAACCTCATATAACTAATGATACAACATGGCCAACAAGCATGGCCCCCAAGCAAAAATGATCCTCTGTCCTCGCATATGGACCAGAACATCCCCCCATCCAATGGGAAATCCATGACCATGACGATCTGGGATCAACAATCTGGCGATCAAGGTCAGAAGCATGGCATCAAATCTGGGAGACTGATCAGCTACAATGTCCCAATCGATCTCATAACCATCCATGCCCAACTGGGCACCATCAACACCCTCATACATCTTGGATAGGACCTGTCGCCCTTGGTGTGGATCATAGGTGACTCTTTCTCTGCTAATCAAAATGCGAAGAATGTGGTAGATGTCCTCCAAAGTCACTGTTGCTCTCCAGTAGGCAGGTGAAATGAACAAGTCTCTGAATGCCACCTCTCACAAAGAGCTATCAGCAAACCCCTGTTTTCCCGAATAATGGGCATATAGGTGACATGGTATAACTCTAGGGCCATCAGCCGCTACCTCTATCTATCATTGAGGCGATCTCTGAAGGCATACATCGCCAATCAAAACTCTCGAGTATAAATCGACACAAGCCATCTCTGCACAAGGAAAGGCCATGGATTAGCACATATTGAGCAACATTATAGAAAGTTTACTACTACTAGCAAGTCAAGGGTACATAAAGGTTAATCTTGGCACAAGGTCAATAAAAATCAACTCTGGTCAACTACAATTGTGTTGTGTTGACCACAAATGTGTCAAAACTAGTCAATTATGACTGCACATGGAAAATGCATTGCAATTCGTCAAATGCGTCGTTCTGACCAGCAAATGTGCAATCTAACAACGAATGCATCATTATAGATAGAAAATGCACATTCTAACAATGAATGTGTCATTTGGCTTAACCATTGCATTGCAATTTTGCAAATGCGTCGTTGGACTTGCCAATTACATCACAAAATGGAAAATGCGTCGCAAGTTCATTGATTGTGTTATTTCCCTTTGCGGTTGTGCAATTGCACGAAAAACCTAACCTACCCATCGCACTTGCATCACGACGCAATCAAATGCGTCGAACACGAAGGCATTTGTGGCTTACGTGACATCATTTGCATCACAACGCATTTGATTCCCACCCTTAAAACCCTAATAAATGCATAAAATTCAAAATTTGACAGGTTGGATAGGGTACTTACCAGAGCCTCTATGCCCTCGGGTCGTCGGAATGTGCGCACGCGATATCCACGGTCTATAGTCACTAGAATCACCATTGTCTCTCAGACCTCTGGTTTCTATGTTTTCTATATGACAAATGAGCAAATGACATTTGGATTGAACTTATCAACCTATTTATAGGCTGAAAATTAGGGTTTTGACCTAGTAGGTTGAACTAGAGGCTCATTTGACCACCTTTGACCGACATTTTGGCTAGCTTCACATCCTCCATTTTCAAAACTGTTTGTGCCATTACTTATCTGGTCATTAATTTGACTAGTCGGGATATTTTCCAAAAAAAAGTTGACCTTGGGTCAAAATTCAAAAAATTTTCCGAGGGGGCATAGGCACTTCGTACCTTCACTAGGGCATATTCTAGACTTGTTTTCTTTGCCACAATGTGACAAGCTGCATTATGACAAAGAGGGGCAAATGTAGACACCTAAAAATGACTTAGACCTGCGACCACTATTTTACCACCTTTTGTCATAAACATGATTATAATATTTTAATTATGTTTCTAACCCACATTCAACTATAAATTAAATAATTCATAATCTTTGATTCTTCATAACTATTAAGTAAATAAATCTTATTTATTTATTTAATAATGCCGCTAATTATCAAAGCCATTTCATAATTAAATAAAGCCTCATTTATTTAATTAATCCCTATCATTAATGTCCTCTTGATTATTAAATAAATATATTTAAAATATATGGATTTAATATGTCACTAATTCCTAAATCCTCTTAATTAAATAGATTTGATTATTTATTTAATTAATTGACTACTTCTTCTAAATTAAATAATTATTTGTAATTATTTAATTATTATATGTCACACTTCTATATTTTTAAATAAAACAAAATTATTTAAAAATATCTTGCATACTTAACTGATTCTTCATTTAATAATTAATTTCAAAAATCAATTACTTCTTACCTCACAAATTCCATATTTTCAATTAATTTAATTCAAAAATGGAATTATTCTTCTACAAATCAAGTAATTTATAAAATTACTGATTTTCTAAAATCTCATCCTCTTGTCTTCTGATTTTTACTAATTTCATCTCAACTATCACATTCAATCTTGATTTAATTGATTTAATTAAATCTTATTCACACATATGGGCATTTTGCCCTAACCCTAATTGAGAGTTGCCTTATTCAATCTTGACCTTTGATTCTAGGGAATTCCTCAATCTATCATCTCGTCCATCCATTCAAGATTGCATTCTGTATAAAATGATAATCTTGATCTCATTTTCAGGATCAATCAATCAATCAATGAATAATTTATCTCTAGCATTTGTAATCTCATTTAGCATTAATTCTCATATAGTTTTAGGCTTCTATTATCACTTACACATTAGGATTTTAATTCTAGTTTGCATAGATTTAGTTTATAAAATCCTTCAAATCTTGTTTAGGTCTAGACATTCATAGTTTGTTCACACCAACAAATCTGAGGGCATTCTTTTATTACAACAATTTAGAAGGTACAATGGAAATGAGTCATGGAGGAGATAAATGGGTGAGGTTGTTCTAGTCTCATCCCTTTTCTCATTGATTCCTCCTTTGCATTCCATTGTTTGATAGTATTTTATTGCATGCATGTTCTAACCCAATTCTATCTTGCAAGAAGATTTTATCTGTCATTACATAGATATCCTAGAAAACATCCTAATGTTATAGAGGTGGGAAACATAAGTGACATATTTCTCCTAGAAATGTGTAAATACATTCATCTCAGGCCTCTCACAATATATTTCCTCTTGCATTCCGTCATCCAATTCCAAATTAAAAACCTCAAAGTAAGGCTCTAGCAAACCATCTTCAACAAGGGAAATAGAAAAATAGCTATGTGCACTAGCCTCCTTATGTTCAACACCACCTACTATATGTGTTAATTTATAAGTAAAAGTTTCAGCACAAGATGAAAAATTTTCACCAACAATATCAATGACACTTTCATTATAAGCCTCAGAAAGGATCATCTCAAAAGGTGACAACAAGTTAATCTTAGCTTCATACAAATAGTCAGGAAGATCAATAACACCAATACAATCTTCCATGCATTGGTTACCATCAACATTGTTCTTTTGATCACAGTATTGAATACACACCTCATTGTCTTCAAATTCCTTATCATTTACACAACAAACATGTTGCATTGCTAGCACATCTAGAGTATACTCCAAATATTCATCATTTGAAATTTGTCCCCACCTATAAGAAAATAACATCATGAGGCTCTATATTACTACAAAACTCTGGTAAGGGAACTGTTTCCACTTCATCCTTGGAAAGGAAATCATCACTGCTAAATTTACAATCACTAGCCTGCAACAAAACCTTGACAACATGTGTATTATAATCATGACATAGAAGAGCACTTGGTGTCTCGTTTAATCCTCCATCGCCTTGCTCCTCAAACTTTAGTATAGTTGTCCAACACTCTTCAAAAGGGCAAGTGCCATCTTCATTTTTTGCATATACGTACTTGATTGATTCTACAGTCTCTATCCATTTAAGGAATTTTTTTTTATTAGACTATAGGAATTGGGTAGCATGACCCCCTATAAACTATAGTGCACTTGGTAAAAAACATAACATGACCGGTGGTACTAGTGCAACATACCCTACGGTACAACAGGGGTGGAGGAGACTAGACCTCATGACCAACCTCCTACAACAAGAATCCATTTAAGGACTTGGGAAAGGTTACAAGGTTTCAATTATTCTAGAAAAGTACTCAACTCAGGTTCATAAATTTCATAAAAAAAATCAATGCATACAAAATCATTAGGTCTGAAATCTCTAGGAACTTCTATCGAAGCATCCAAAAACCTCAAGAAAGGCTTATATGGTGATTCACCCTCTTGTATCTTCATCTCATCCAACTCTTGCACAAAAGAGTTTTGATCTTCACTACTCAAATAGAGCTAGTTTTTAACTTGGGTTTCATCATTATCTTCATACTATATTGATGGATATTATTTTTTCCAAAGGATTCTTATCATAACAAGTGTTCCTTTTAGCCAACTCCAAAATTTTGCTAGTATGAGGTGTGTCAGGGTAACCAACTCTTGCAGCTAGATACACTTTCATCATTTAGTATTTTATGTTGTTCTCAATGTCCATAGCCATTAGATATGCCTTATATAAGGTTGTAGGTTCCTTATCTCTTAAGAAGTAACTCATATTTTTGTCAAAATCACCAAGATATATAACCAGGCATTCAACCTCATTTGGTCTTATTTCTTCAAAAATTTCTCTTACATATTTTGAAAACCTGAGATTAAAATATGGAACTATCTCATATTTTCTTACGTGGATTCCCATAAAACCCTTTCTTGGTATGCTTGGGTTTACTCTTTCACCAAATTGTTCAATAAAAACTATCACCAACTTATTCCATGAGTTAATAGAACAGGAAGGAAAATATGAGAACCAATCCCTAACATCATTCTTCAAGGATTGCACAAAAAGCTTCATAACAACATCCTCATGGCTGAATTCATAATCCCCCATCACATCTATAAAAAATTTCAAATTCTTAGAGGCATATTCTACAATTTTCCTTGTGTATTTAAGCAAATATTTCCTAATCTTCTTAGGAACTAGATTAGGGAAACCCTTAATACCACAAAAAATAAATGACATATACCTTTGAATTACAAGATCCCCTGAAGGCCCTAAAGGGCTTAGTGAAACTTATTTACTTTGCATATTTGTGTTTGAAATCTCATACATAAACTTTCTTACACCCATTCAATCACTATCAACTTTATACATTGTTATCAAATACATCATTTACTAGTTCAACCATGATTCTAAACATTGACTGAAATATCTATGCCTTGAGCTTTTAGAGGCATAATACAACATAAACATACTTCTTAGATAATATTACATATTGCACTATTAGAAGTATGGAAAGGCTAACCATTTTTCCTTTCTTAATGCTAGAACATCTAATTAGGAACCATTAATCAGCCCTAGTTATGAATTCCTCTCATAATCAAAATATTGATCTATTTAGATTAATGAGAATACTTGGAAATTAAGAAGCACTTGTTAACCTTCTCTCCCTAACTGTAAATATTACAGATCTAGGACTTTTCCCTGTATATCAAATGGTTCTTCAAACAAATTCACCACCTCTTCAATAAAGGACTGAATTTCAAAAGAATATGAAATTCCTTTTCAAAAACTTGATCAAGTTCTAGGTCTTTGTCCACAACAGAGTCCCACTCAAATTACAGATCTGGGAATTTTCCTTGTATATAACTGGTTCTTCAAATAAATTCACCACCTCTTCAATAGAGGATTGAATGTCAAAAGAATATGAAATTCCTTTTCAAAAAACTGATCAAGTTCTAGGTCTTTGTCCACAATAGAGTCCCACTCAAATACTCTGTGATCATATTGCTACCAATATTTTCCAAATCCATAACCTCTTACCATCCAAACTTAAAGTGTTGATCCACCAAAAAATGACTCTAGAAGGCCACCAACCACTTCTGTGGTTTCTCTTTTTTTTTAAAAAATTCTCAAAATTTCTCCCCGTTGAAATCACTATTTAGCTAATGACTTAGGTAGAAAAATAATTCAATAAAGTTCCACCTTTGTTTACAAGTAATATGTCAAGATTATAATGACTCTATAGCAACACTGTCTACAACCAAAAATTTTAAGTTTTTCCCCAGCATAGTCGCCATTTTTTTGGTGTTTTAAATTTCCCACTAAGGCTTTGTAATTCTCTAAGAGGTTTCCAACCTCTATATTCAAGAATTCATAAAGTTAGTGGCCAACTGATGAGATTCATTCAAAGAATGAGATATCCTACACTTTTGGCTCTGTGAGACAAAGGAGGGTGTTCCTATATGTTTTCATAATCATTCTTTATGCCTCAAGAACACTTCCATACATAGATATATTCTTATCAATGCAAATAGACAACATCTACTTGCGTTTTGGCAAACCAAAGAATACGAACAACTATCTAAAGATAGGAAAGAAAATTTTGTATAATATTTGTATCTCAAGAGAGATAGAATTTTATATTTTAAATGTTCAGATATTGAACCTTTACATGTAGAGCTACCATCTTGTACTTTTAAAAATAATCTTGAATAAACTACTTAGTGCCTCATCCAACCGGGCCGGAGTCACATAAAACATAACCATGATATTATTGAACTTATCATTATAACGCTTTATATTATGATATTTTTGAGTATTTAAAACAATACTCCCTAGTAAATCCTAAGCACATTATCACAAACTTGTAACTCCTTTTGAAACATTTGATTAACTCATTAAGTTAAAACAAGAAAAGGAATTACACATCCAAATATACCATTGAATTTTAATCAAGAAACCATTGATAAATCCTTTCACAATCCATGATATGTACACAGGAGAGCAATTGTCTTAATTTTTTTTTAGATTCGTTTCGATATCAATCATTACAAAAGCATAGCATGCTTATCTTATACAATACCCGACCTAGAATGATTTCCTAGCTACAACCTTCTAGATACCACAATATAATTTTAGTTGTACATAGCCTAAGCGTCAAGACTCAAAATCCAACCACAATAATGAGCCATGAAATCTCCTTTATAGAATAGATGAGCAAAAAGCATCGGGCTCTATTGTTCATTTTAAAATGAATTTCATCCTAGCCAAATGAAATTAAGATTCATTTCAGAAACATCTCTTCATCAAAAATAACTATAATATGAACAAAGGAATCAAAAAAGGTTACACCCCTTAACCAACCGAATAGAAAAAAAAACACCATGCCACACATGTGCACGTCCACATCAGACCCAAACAGATGAAACAACATCAAAAGGAAAAAATCACCACCCCAACAACCCCATCATTTCCCTACACCATGAGTAACCATTGCAGCCCCACGAAGTGGGCCCCATCCAACCACCTTGCACTGTGGAGCCAAGAAGCATGTCACCAACTCGCACACCTAGTGGAATTTTCAAGAACAATAATCTGACCATGCGAGGCCTATGAGGGACAATAATTATTAATCCCCATCATTAAACATTCATCGTTGAAATGACATCCACTTGTCATTTTTGGCGCATCAAGACAAGCCCCACCCCACTATACTTGACAAATGGTGGCATCTCACATACCTCACACCACTTTAGTGACATCACCAAGAATCGTGCAAGGTTTATGAGGAACAGTCCAGATCTGAACCTCATGATCCAATGGCCCGCCAAATTGCATATGGAAAATTTATTTATGAGAGGGGCTGACTAGGAGAACGGAAAAAGAAAACCCTCAGAGGCACAAATTTTGAGGCCCAAGTCTAAACATAGGAAAAATCCAACCATTTTAGGCAAAATAATATTAACACCCGAATGAAAAGATAGGACTGATAGGTCAGGTGATGGGGCCGGTAATAGCACAAAAGACAAGGCTCAGTTGGATGACATAAGAGATCGGTAACCCCCAATAAAAAGTCAATACAAAAATATAACGTAAGGGTTTAATTAGTAAAAATCAATTTTAACATGGGCAACAAAACCCTAAACCCTAAACATTAGACCCCACATTCACCAAAGATGAATAGACATGGCCAAAACCAATAAATTTTTTGACAAATTTTAAAAGTTCCATCACCTTACATCATAAGACTTTCAATATTCAAAACAACACTCCTTATTAGATCCTTAGCACATTATTACAGACCTACAATCCCTTTTCAAGCATTTGATTAACTCATTAAGTTAAAGAAATAATGTGAGTCATACATTCAAATATACCATTGAAGATAAATGAAAGAACCCTTGATAATTTCATTCATGATCTCTTATAAAACACATAGGAGAGCAATTTCCTTAAATTTTTTAGATTTTTTTTGTTGTCAGTAATTACATAAAATATTTTACGACTATTTCATGTACATACCATACCCAAATAATTTACTAGCTAAGTCATCCTAAATTCTGTATTGTATGCATTCAATGTACACCACCTAGACTTCAGGATTCTAAAATATGACCTCAATAATGAGCCTTGAAATCTCTTTTATAGAGTAGGAGAGAAACAAACTTCGGGCTCAATGTCGTTACATTTAGCAGAATTTTGTTTCAAAAAATAGATTTTCATTTCATTTCACAATTCCCATACTAATGGATATAATCATTCTATAGACAGGGAACCAAAAATAGTTATGACACTTGTAACTAGTCATTCAAAGAAAAACACCACTAAGGTTTTGTCTTATTTATCCAAGTCGGACCAAAAAAAGATAGCACCAACACCAAAACAAAATTGCAAGACCTAGAAAACCGCACCACTAATGAGAACTAGGAGAAATATCATGACCACAGTATAGGAGATCGCTTTATGCCCTCGCTTCAATGAGAAGCAGGAGCACCACCCTATCCTTATCAGTACCAACACCAGAAAATACAACAAAATATGGTGCCACAACGACAACATGAGACACTATGAGTACCTCCTCATCCACATGAACCAATTCAGTTAAGGTTGTGAGGTGGCTATGATAATCTAAGTCGGTGTCAAAACTTCCACTATGAGAGCCACTAGTGATTTAAATGGGTGACTCATACTACCCAAAATTCATCTTGGCCATTGATTTTCCACCACACTCAACAAAACTCATTTCTTCTCCACAACCCATTACCTCTTCCCATGTAACCTGACCTTTGAGCCAAGGATTGCTCCTAACAAGACTCAAGAGGGACCCTACTCCTTCTTTATTAATTCCAAGAGCACCAAGAATGGCACTATTTTTTTTGCCTCACCTCCCGTTGAGAGTTTCTCACACTCATCCTCGCACTCCTGCATAATGGTGAATCAAAATAAATTGATTTTCTCATTTTACACTTGGACACAAAACCTCACAAGAACAACAAACAATCAATGTCATAGCATAGATTAATTCATACTTGAAATTGCATTGATACAATTGAAAAATCAATAAGTATTTATCAAGAAAACTAGTGTAGTAGCCATTAATGATCTAATTGTAGTACGAGCGAGTGAACGATTAGTGATTGACGTCAATTTCACCACTGTTAGTTTCCAAGTTTATGGTAAATGGTGTACAATCTATCATAATTTCCATGAGAATACTACTCACATGCATGGAAATCAGGATGATATCTAGAAAAAAATCTTGTGCCATTAATATGTGGTATTTGCAAAGCACAAACAACTATCACATGGTTGATTCAATTGTTTTGAATTCAAATCGTTGATGCAAAAGAGAGTTGGCATATTGAATGACTCAGATTGAGTAAAATATCATTAAAAATCCCATGTCACCATATGGCAGGCCCATCGGCCAATAACACACTTCCCAGTTAGTAGAAATGCTCGCCACTTGCGAGCCTGAACCAATCACCCTATACCACCAAGAAAAAAAATGTGTCACCAATCTACACACCTTGCAACAGTTTTAAAATTATTATTTTAATCATGCACATTTGGCGAGGAATGACCATAATTAATCCTCATCAACCCTCATTATCATATGATAGTTGTTGAATTGATAGCCTTAATGCATATCTCTAGCGAACTCATACTAGGCCCCATCATTGTACATGACAAGTGGAAACATCTCGCAGACCTCACCTCACTTTATTGATGTGATCATAAAATCCTGCGAGGTTAGTGGGGAACAACTGAGATTTAGACCATCGATCCATTGGTCCACAATCCTACACATGAAAAAAAAAAAATTCTAAAAGGGGGTCGGCCTAGGTAGATGGGGGGAACACCCTTTAGGCACAAATTTTAGACATAATTCTAAAATTTAAACAATTTTCAACTTGACATTAGGCAAAATTTATATTAATTCTTGACATGGAGAAAAATTGATGGGCTAGGTAAAGGGGTTGGTAAGTGCATGACAGAAAAGGCTTCATTGATGACTTAAGCGACTGACAACCCAAAGCAACAGGTCAATGCAAAGTTATAATGCAAGGGTTTATTTGGTGAGGACATTTTAATCAAAGGTTACTAAAACCCTTAAGCCCTAACTTTCAACCCCTAAAACACAAGGGTAATAGCCAGACAAGACATAGAACCAGCCAATATTTTTGGCAATTTCAAAAGTTCCATCAACACTAACATCATTGGTTAGAAGGGTTAAGGGCTGATCGTCATCATTAGAACCATCATTACTAAATGTGACATCCATGATTTTTGGATGAGGTTGAACCATAATCAATATGTGCTCCTAGTTGATCGTACGTACAATGGAGCTATCAAGGGGATGGTTTGAACTTGCCTATATTTTTGAGCTACATGATGCCAGTAATAAGGAAATATAATATGGTATGATCGGTGCACCAAGATTTGATCATGTTGCATCCTATGCAACTTCCTCTTGTCAATTTATGAGACCCCATCCACTGATAAATAATCCATATGTAATATCCAAAATGATATATCATCCTATTGCAAATCATGCTCTAGGAGTATGCATGTGCAAGAGGCATACAATGTTCTAAGCTAAGGGGAAACTTGATCAATCTCATGTATTAGATATGATAAAGCACCCACACCCATGGTAGCATGTAGATGGTGAGGCTATGGTACTTGTAATGTGCGTAGAACTTGAGGTCATTATAGAGATGGGGGAGAATGCACCTACCAAAGTGTAAATTTTTCCCCTATTCTCAATCATGAAAATGCAATTGATTAGGCCCTTGTAAAGGTGTTAGCCCCTTCCATTCATCACAACACATAGGGTGAAAATCATAATAAAAAATCAACAAATGAGTTGTATTGGCACTCGCCCCTACTCCTACCACCACATATAGATATGGCTCATGATGTCCTCTAGAATCACCCACTTGATGTAGTATTGTTAGACCTCCTAGGATTCCTATGCCATCTTGTCCTTGTCGTAGGTCACCCGCTCCTCCAAACGGGTAGGCTCATGATGTAATAGAGATCCTTGAGGGTGATGGTCATCTCCCTTGTTGGTAGATATAATTTCAATGTATCAGCATCCCAACACTCAATGAGCCCCATCAAAATTGATGTATTATACCTAATCTCTAGCATGTTGTATACCACTAGAGGCCAACTTACCATAGAAAGTCTCAACTATTGGGATGGATCTCATTATTGTGCCCAAAAAAAAATGACAATATAAATTTATCAACATGTTCATAGATCTTGAGCCACTCTTTCAAAGTGAAAATTTTCACATCAACACATTCTATATCATCAAAAGAATTCTCTGCATCAAAATTTTCTTAAGTCTACCTTTGGGACGTATGTGTGTCATGCACACATTTGCATGGTGCACTAGCATTTGACGCCAACCATCTTCTGTTGATGGAATGCCAGCTAGACACTATTGCAATCAAAGGGCACTAAGCCACTGTCTAGATGGTAGTGCATCAGTCAGAAACATTTGCACCAAATGGAGACATGCATTGCTTGAGAACCTAGAAAAGCTGAAAAAATCACTTGAAATGAAAAGTTGGGTTGAAATTTTTTCGTACCTCATCTTGTGTATCATTTCTCACTATCATTGCACAAAGTTTCTTGATCCTTGGGGCTACATAATCTCATCTATGAGAAATTTTTTCTAACTTCTCTCTAAAAATAAATTCAAACTCTTGGTAGTGAGTAGTGAAAATTACCCTTCCATGCACCCACCTAAGGCATATAAGTCATTTTTTCCCATATTTCATAGTGAAAATTTTCCTTCCATCCTTTAGGTTTTCACCCCACCTAGTTGGGGGAAAAAATAGGAGGGATATATTCATCTCATCATATTTTTATTCTAAAACCACCAAATTTTTCTTAAGAATTCTTCTCACCATGGTAACTTCTTCCAATTTTAAAACTAGGCTGATTTTGAGTTTTGCAAAATCAAACTTCACGTCAACCACTATAGTTTTTTTTTGAGATCAAATGTTGGAGGCATCGTCAGTATCTACCTACTCAATCTCTACAACCTCTACAATATCCTTTTTCATGTAAATCTATAAAATTTTCAAAAACATTTTTTTGCATTTATGTCTTCTTAACTACTTTAGTGTAGTTGATTTTTATTCAAAAAAATAGCTCACTAAAGCTGGGGTAAAATGTAGTGTTGTAGATTTGCACCTCATGGCAATTTCACACATGTATTTATCCTATTGCATTTATGACACCCTACCACATTAATGATAAAATCATACGAGTCAAAATTTTATGATTCCAACCTCATAGGGGACAATGAAAAGAATTAGCATTTTGTACATGCCATTTCTTACAAAATTTTGAGTAGGACAGTTGCATGACGTGCTAGCATCACCAAAATTCTTGAGTTTCAAGTGAGGGAATCTTTCATCCTTTTCCTATGACACATTTCATTGTGGTAGAAACACAAGTGTAACGACTCTTCCTAGATCCTTGTAGCCTCATAAAACTCCTCTTTTAACTCTTTCTATCATTCTTCCTCACTCTCTTGTTTGATCTTGCTCTATTTCTCTATTCTCTTCTACACATTTTCTCTCTTTTTCTCTATAGCAAAGCTCTGTCAGATTCTTGTCTCATCAATAACCAAGGCTCTCTTGAAATAAAGCATGTATCATCTATCAAGCCAAGAGGGATCCATAAACTATTTGTAATGATTGCTTATCTATTTTATCTCATCTATTTTACAATCATCTACTTGCATCATCTATTTGTGATACATGCTCTCCTCCATAGTGGGGTTTGTTTATACCACACGTCTATTAAATTTTTATGCCACTTTTTCTATCTCTATCTATTTGGCTATCCATGGAGGTGGAAACATCAAAATGGGGGTTTGATTGAGGCAATCCGTACAATAACCCCAACATTTTTCCCCATCGTTCTTGTGTGTATATGTATGAATTTGAGGAGTTGGGTCTTTCATATTTGAATATTTTATTCTATATCTTGATAGGGATGAAAAAAATGGACACATATGTCCTCACAACATGCTATCATTTTTGGCTTAGGCTTTACCCTTTAGGGGAAAAATCTATGAGTTATAAGCTTTATATTTCTATAATAAGTATCTCATCATTTAATACCATTTTCTATTAATTGGTAGATTTAATATTCTTGTACTTAGTAGCCTAGCATTTCATTTTATCTAGTTGTTAAATTATCTTTGTCGCTTGAGCTTCTACTTTGAGGTAATAGAGGGCTATTTTCTCCCTATAGACTCTTCTTTTCCTTTAAGACTCAGGAGTAGTGAATGACCTCCTTTAAAAGTGTTTTGATCCATATTCTACTGTAGTTGAATGCTACAACTTTGGGTTTGGACCTAAATTAAAGAAATGTTGTATCATATTCCATAATTTTAGTGTTTGACCTTTAATATATATAAAGTTAAATGTAACAAATTATTGTCTATGTTGACTCACTAACTATGAATAACACTTGAGTGTTTATGCTAAAGAAGGGAAGTGTGTGCTAGTTGGAGGAAGTGTGTGAAGATGAAATAGGACTAGTTTAATATCTTTGAATAAAGTGCATAGCAACACCTATTATTGGTGGCAACAAAATTGATTTAGAATCGACCCACTACATTTTTTAGATCAATCTGAATTTAGGTCTACCCTTAGCCGACCTAGCTAATTGTAGATGGTGTTAAGAGTTTTTTGGCCATCATGAAATATTGTTAATGTATTGGAATATATATATATATATATATGACTAGGATTCATTCAATAGTGTGAGAGTGTGAATGATATATTCGATTGATATAATGATCCAATTGCATCCCAATCATTGTGTGTCATTATCAAAAGATCATAGTTTGTATGGGAGAGTGTTTGAAGGTTGATTAGATCAAGTGTAAGTTGTGTAATTATTCTTGGAGATATGAAAATCATATTTTTGTAATTTGGTAGGACTGGTGTCTTGCCTATTGAGTTGGTACTCAGATCCTTGTGTTGGGGATTGGTGTCTCCAGTAGGTTGGTGCCTACTTCATGATTTTAAGCGATTCATTATTTTTTGTGAGGTTAATGGATTTGGATAGTAACTCTAAGCAACTCTTCTCACCATGTTTTTCCCCATTATGGGTTTCCACATATATCTCATGTTTTTTGTGTGGATGTGTGTCTATCTGTGTTGCTTAATAATTGAAGAAATTAATACTCACTACTTTGATGTTTTGAGGTTTATGTTTAGAGAAATTGTTAATTGTAATTAATGTTGAATTAAATATTTTTTACATATATTGATTCACCCCCCTCTTAGTATATTGTGTTCCCTCTAGGTGATACTCCTTATAATGCATGCTCTGCAAGTATATTATAATATTGTTGTTTCTAAATAATACATTTGGTGGCTTTTTGAGTGTTGATTTTCTGTACCAAAATGGTTTTCCCCACATAGATCATTGTGTTTTTGAATGAATGTTATTTATGTTTATCTTGTGTAACTATTGTAAAGATCTATTTTTTTTTGCATGACCCTCCTCTCAATAATTGTGTATAAATTTTTTGTGCTACCTTAGCTTCCTTACAACCATTTGATTGCACTTAAAGTAAAATTTATTTTTTCTATTTGCATTTTTCCACAACCTCTTCCTATGACACATCCTCCTCTATAATTATTTTAATATCCTCTATTCTCATTTAAATAATAATTGACTATAGGTTACTCAATTGTAGTGTGTGATATAGTAAATTGAAAAATTTGAATTACATTGATTCCTCCAAGTTGGTTTTCAATGACCATGGTCATAGAGAGCTCTTTATTATAGTTATTTAGATCTATTCATTCCTATATTGATATAATTATCATTTTCATAATGGTGATTGCACCAAGTTTCATGTTCCTCATCATCTCTTAGCTTGAACAAAAGAGATAGAAAACCATCTACCTCATGGCCATCCCATTCAATAAAAATTCTATAGTAGATATATTTTAGCTTCCTAAGGGTTGATTTTAGATAAAATTTAAATGTTATAACCCTTTTTTATCCTTTTATATATCATTTTCTATAAGTGACCTTCTATGTATTATGTACACCATTTTTTTTACTTTTTACTAGTTGTGCTATTAATTATTTTCAGCACTAGCCAATATATCTTGCTTGATCTTTAATTTTTCTAAATTTAGTCTCATTTTCTCTAATTCACTACTCTCAATATCCTTTTTATTTCTTATCTAAGGTTGTGCATATATTCAGCATGATAATTATAGTATTCTTGAGTGTGTATCAATGACCCTTCCATCCAAAACGATTCAAGTATTTGGCAGTAGTCTAGACACACACAACTCAATTTTGTATTTCTCTATTATTGGTTCTTCCATTTTTCTTACTACTTCGTTAAATGTATAATAAAATTATTTAATTATTTCCCCATATTCATACCATTTCTCTAATATTTTTTATTCTCTCCAATGGAATCTTAAGAGACCAAAAGCTCTAGATTAAACAACATATTTTACCTCTTGTCATTCCTTATCATGTCATAGGCATTTTTTAATAGACAACTTAAGCACAAAACATTCCTTATTGCTCCTATCAAATAATAAGTTCTATCTTGATTACTCCTAGATTTATTTCTTCTCCAAACTAATTCCAAAAAAAAGATATGTTTAGAGGCTTTACTAGTATATTTTTCCCATCATTAGTAATTTCATTTTTTCCTCTTTATGCAACCATTTTAGTGTGGGAGATGTCATTTCATGAGTTGATGAACTATTAATTAATGATATGAAATTTCCACAATTATTGAATGCAATAATGTTACTTTTGGATTTGATTGTGTGCAAGTTTTCTCATCAATGTTTCACTCCACACTCTATGATCCATCATAAGGATAAAGAGCTTAAGAATAGGAAAATAAAAATGGTTAGTTGTAGATCCAACTTAGTTAAATAAAAGGGGGTAGTAAGAGAGAGAGAGAGAGGTGGGAAAACACACTACACAATGAGACCCATAAGAATTAAAAATTAATGAATCCAATTGCTTGATAGGTAAAACCAAATTAATAAGGAATTATCCAAAGCATACTCATGCAAATAAGAGTAATAATTAAGTAACAAAGGAATATGAGATATTAAATAAGGATAAATTACAACATTAATTTTATATTCATTATAAAAAAATAGAACTAATTATATATCTATATATTTAATCAATATATATCAATATGTAGTAACATAAAAAGTAGTATTTTCCTTGCTTGATCTGATAATTGACATTAAAGCTGAAAAAGTGGTGTCTTGGAGTAGTGTTGTAATGTATTTTACACATTTATACTATTATAGGACCCTTATTTAACTAAAACATGCCTCAATTGGTCATTTCCAAAGGTTTTGTAAAGTGTTATAACACACTTTCATGCTTTTCTAGGACTTATTTGTTTAATTAAGCCTAATCGGCCCCTTTTCAATAAAAATAAGCATAATGTATACCTTTTCTAAGTGTTCTAAAGTTTTTTAAGGAATTTTCACACTTATCTAGGTGGTGCTAATTCATTTTGGTTAATTGGAGTTATTAACCCCCTTTTGATTCAAATTTAGGCCCTAATTTTGACACCTACCAAAGATCTTTCTCGACAATCATAAATGAAATATTAAATTATTTAATTGGACAAAATTTGGTCCTGGTAAGCTGAGCTAGGACCCATTCACCCTTAATGGTAAATGGGTCACCCCTTAATAGGACCTTCCTTTTTTGCAGTTGATTTGTAATGAGCTTTTGGCCTTATTTCATCTCCCAAAAGCTTGGTCTTCGAAACTTAGCTATGACCCATTCACCTTTGGTAGCAAATGGGTCCTCCTTGAATAAAACCCTAATTTTTGAATTTTATTATGGTGGTAACTTATTTACCTTTCTTCCCAAATCTAGTGTCAGCCTCAATTCTTTGAATTTTGGGGTTAATCTCCCAATTTAGTGTAAAAAATGGTTAATTCACATTGTTTCAACTAACAAGGGCTAGAAGTTTTGTGTGACTTCATGAGATAAAAAAGAAAGAGAAATGGAGCACTTAAAGAGAATTTATAAGGCATTTCAAGGAAAATTTCAAAGTGTTTATTGTAGCAATTCAAGATCATATAATCATTTCAAGAGAGAGTATGTGTGGGATCATGATGGGCTAAAAAGTGGCAATATGTAAGTCATATGATGACCCATGTGGCTGGATAATTTTTTTTTACCCAAAATTGATGAAACGAAAAGGGCTTTTAAAGGAGATTTTCAGCTTTACACCAATATAAATTATGTTTTACTTTGAGTTTAATAAATAATTATTATTCATTTTCTATTTGATTTACGACTAAAGTCTTGATTGATAGGCTAATTGAAAAACATCTTTATCTTTCAAATGGTATCAATTTTTTTGAATCCAAAACATGTGTCACATTCTATGCTTTCCATACTACAGGATTAAAAAATAATAATTAAATTTCATGAAGTTTTGACCAAGTTAAGGTGGTGAGACATATGATTTTTTATATTTTTAAAAATTTGTAATAAAAAAATCATAATTAATTATTTACCTAGAAAAAATAATAAAAAAATATACATCACATCGGGACATGGATCCTCTACTTATATCTAAAATATTATAAAAAAATAATTATCATTTTATTGTGGTTATGGTGGTCAGACAAACACCTACTTATTTTTTCCCTGAAATTTAAGTACTACTACATTAAAATTTCAAATTTTCACCAGACAGATTTTAAAAAAAAAACCCTAGTATTTGAGAAACTACATTCAATTTTCTACATATTCTATTCTTACATATTTTTTAAATAATATAGATAACTTATTCAAACTTTTACATCAAGTTTCCTAACTCTAATTATTTTAATTTTAAATGCCACTTAAGGGCCTATTTTTTCCATGATGGTCCTACACATACCCGGGTTTAATGCATTCATGTGTGTTAAGCTAAGAAGTTAATGTTGCATTAAGGATCTATTTACAAAGCATCATTCTACATCCAAGATCTAAATTCTTCATGACCACTCCATGATAGTTTTCAAATTTGCATCACAAGACAAAATCCAAGGTGGCATCATTTACATTATTTCATGTTTCATGATTCATTTCATCACTTGATTTAACTACCTACAAGGGGTTTGATAGAGGAAAACCACCATTCAATAACAAATCAACAAGTTTTCTACCCTTCAGTGTGTGATTGTAGATTTATAGGTTGAAGATCAAGTTGAGCAAGATTGTCAAAGTTGTAAAACTTGTCATTCAAAGTGCAAGATGACAAAAAAAGCTCTACAAAATTAGCTACAGGCTTCCAGATCTTGACAACCAAGAATTTAAGAGTGCAAACATCAAGGAACAAGATCCTGAAATCAATTTTTTGAAACCCTAAAAGGACCCATTTTCCACTGAAGGATAATGAGTCCTCCATAGCCCAAAAACAACAATTTTCTAGACATTTACACAACTTTTTATGCTCTAAAAATATCCCCCATAGTTGATATAACAGTTAGATTGCATTTATGGTTCTTATTAGCATCATATTTTCTATAATTTTAAGTGATTGGGGTCTTGAAAAACAAGTGTTCCACCATCTTGTTCATTCATTTTGGTGGACCCTATTTTTTCATCAATCATTTTTGGTGAACCTCACTTACTCAAAATTGCGATTTTCTGAATTCTAGATTCTTTCATTTTATTTAAAGTGAAAATCTTGCATTCATTTCATTTATATTTTCATTGAATTAGGGTTTTCTTATTTTTGATTTAAATATTGCATATCATATAAGGTTTAGATTTGCATTGTTTTGCACTTCTTAAATCTGAAAATTACAAAAAAAAAGTAGTCATTTTGCATCTCATTTAGATCTCATTTAATTGTATTTGAAAATCAAAAGAAAATTGCATTTCATCTTTTTATTGAATTTCTAGAAAATCAGAAGTTGTATTTCACTATCTACAACTTGGAACTAAAAGATATATATAAGAAATTGAAAATCATAAAAAAATAGTTTAAAAAGACCTTACCAAGACCCATTTGCCTTTACTTGTGAATAAGTCCCTCATTAGGTCTGATCTGTAACTTTTACCCTTTGAAAAGGCAATAAATTCAACTAAAATCCATAGAAAGATCAAAGAAATACCTAACCAAGACCCTTTTGCCCTTATTGGCGAATGAGTGTTTGTTAGCTACAGATTTATAATTTCAAGACATGAAAATATTAGATTTTAGCTTTTTTTTTGGTGCTATTATCTTGTTGTTTCAATTTATTGATTTTTTGTTTCATCAATTTCATTGAATTTAGCTTAAATTGCATCATTTTAGTGCATTGTTAAAAGTTCAAAATTTCATCCAAACATTTCATTTTCAACTAATTACACAATGTGTAATTAGAAATTTGCATTGCTTAGATTTTTAAAATTGTATTTCATTCTAGGGTTTGCACACTGAGGTTGTAAACATTGTATGAGCTTTATAAATTGGTGTCTTGTTTGTAATACTATTATAATACGAAGTTCGATGATAATTTCATTCCATGATGTCTCACTCATTGTGGATATTGGGTTTCATAACTCTCATTCTGATAGGGTTGAGAATCAACCCTCCATCGCTCATATTTTTCATACTTCATTTCCTATGACTTCACCTCCTATAATCAATGTTCATGATGTCATTGACAAGCTAGATGAACAACTAGAAACCTTACAATCCCATATCCTTAGTGAATGCATTGACATTAGCTTGGTTCCTATCATACACAATCTAAGGAAAGTGCTTAAAATTTGAAATGAAACAAATAATTTATAGCTTTAGCTACTTCCTTTAGGAGTACTTGAAAAAACAAGACAATAGAAACATTCATGCAACAATCGGTCTTCCTACATAATCTAAGAACAATATTAACAAGTATCATGATCATATGCCATTACCTCCCATGGAGAATGTGATAGAATTTATCGAATCTAAACCTCGTAGGGGCTTGACCAAACAACCTCTTGACATTGCTTTCTCATAAAATGACATACATAAACGTGCACCTATTGGTCCTCTTTACGTAGCTGGTTGAATCAATAATAAGCCCACTAATGTGATATTGATTGATCTTGTCTATGGAGAGAGTGTGATCACAAAATAATTCTTATATGTACATGAGATATATCAAGATGCATATGAAAACCCAAAAGCAAGGATCAAGACACATAATGGATTTTATTTCCCTATGATAGGCTCGATAGACATCCCTTTAAAAGTGGGACCGAAAAAATTAACAATATCATTCTCCATCATCCCATAATCAGACAAATTTAATGTGAAGCTAGGCCATCCATGGAGTTTCTCCATGAATTTCATCCCTTCGGTTGTCCATAAAGGTCTAAAGTTTCTATTTGACAATTAAATATTCACTATGCATTGCAGCAGATTCCATCCTGCCTCAGCAAAAGGGAAATTTTCACTAGATTACTTTTGGCCTGAGCCTATGGAACCTATCAAGCCTCGTAAAGATTTATTTTTCAAATCATCTCAAAAATTCAAGGAAAATAAAATAGAAGAACCATCCCTTCAAAACATTCCTCAACCTATGACCAAACCAACCATACTTGATGAGACAATGATTGAACCAAAAACACTTCCAACCACACAAGAATAATATTTAGACAAACCTCCTCCAATTTCCTACAAGAGGTCGTGAGATAATACAAAAAATATCATTGTCCCTCCTAGAGTCAAAAAAGTATACAAAGTCAAAGAGAAAGTAGTTGAGCAACCTCCTATTGTTTCTTCTATTCCTTCCAAGGAAGAGAAGGAACCTATGATTGACGAACCCTCTCTTCCACAAAAAAAAATTGAAAAGAAATCAAAGTGCTAGAGAGTGTAGATGTATATGTCATACTATTTCTCATAGATTTTAAAATCAAGAAAATAACAATAACATAGAAAACGAAAATCCAAACCTTCTTGAAGCAATATATGATGACTCCCAACCCTTGCTGCAACATAAAGAAAAAATTTGCATGGACATTGTTACTCGACCTCCTAACATTAACATTAACTTAGATAATGACATTAACATTATAAAGATTGATGAACAAGTGCATGATGAGTTGAATTCATTTTTTTATTATTTTATGAGATTAGATGACAAATCTCCTAAAAAGCGTGTTGAACTTGGTGTGTGTCCTAGTTTGGAATTTGTTGTTTTTTGTTTGTCTAGTTTCCCACCTTCCATTTATACCAACTGCGATTGGGAGGTGGACAACCTGCTCTAGGTTGAATCACTTGTGCCTTACTTATCTTTTTCATTTTTCTTTGTGATTGCATGTGATCCATTGTGGCATTTTGTTTGATGTTCCTCTCTCTTTCATGAATTCTTCTATTTGTACCTTCATTCTTCTCTATGTCGTAATCACATTTCATTTGTTGTGTTTTCATTTTGGGGATGATGCAAGGAATCGAGAAATTTATGTCTCTTCCATGTTGACCCAAATTTTTTTTCTTTATCTTTTTCATTTGTCTTATGTTTTCCTTTTGGGGACTACACAAGGTGTCAAGGCATTCATGTCTTTTCCATGTTGACCCAAAATGTTTTTCTTTATCTTTTTCATTTGTCTTGCCTTTTCCTTTTGGGGATGATGCAAGGCGTCAAGAAATTCATGTCTCTTCCATGTTGACCCAGTAGATTTTTATTTATCTTTATCATTTGTCTTGTGTTATCCTTTTGGGGATGATGCAAGGCATTGAGACATTCATGTTTGTTCCATGTTGTATTGAATTTTTTTTTCTTTTTTTTCACTCTCTTTGTGTCATTCTTCAAGTTCTATGAGTATTTGGGGAATGATGATAGTTCCATTCTCTATGACAAAATTGTAGCACTACTGACCCAAAATCCATAGATCCCTTATGTGTTTGCGGGGGAAACCCTTCCTTCCTATTTCATGATGCAACTTGCTTTGAAAACATATGACTTGGAATAGGGTTTTTCACCAGAATCTCTCATGTCTTAGGATAAAAAACATTGGTTACTTTAAAGAAATTTATCGTAGTGATGGTGTAGCTGTGATATAAGGGGGATTCACTGCACATGGGTCTCTTTCTTCTCAAGAGATCACCAAGGAGCGAACTTCCCTTATATACCTAAAATTGAATAGGTCAATGGAATCATTAAGAGGAATGGGAGAATAGGTCTGGGATCCAAAAGTATAAGACTTTTGGATTCCACTATTTCAGCTGAAGAGCCCTTGGAAAAAAGACGTCGATGCAATTCTAGGATGCCAATGCGGGGATCTATCGTCTGCAAGACCTGTTGGCATCCCAAGTTGTGGAGAACTCAAGAGCTCGGGAAGATAGAATAGAGTCTTATTTATTGACTCAAATCAGGGGACTTGAGGAATCAAATAATCAATGAAAATTCAAGAACTAAAGGAAAATACAAGAGAACTCAAAACAAAATAACCTTTGTTCATTTCAATATTTAGTCCAAGATCCCTATTGTAACCTACACAAAAAATATCTAGGGGAAAAGGTTGGGGTTGTATAGGGGCCTGCCTCAGTCAGACCCCTGTATTGGTGTTCCCACCTCCATAGACAACTAGGTTTGGTAGAGAGTGTAAAAGAAGTAACAAGGTAAGTGGTGAAAACAAAACCCGCTTCAAAGTAGATCCCACACCACAAACTAGTAAGTGAACTAGTAGGAAAGAGTGATAAGGAGAGAGAGCATTACCCACAGATCGAGACCCTCTTTTAGAGTACATGGGCGCAATGCAATGTGCTTTCTTCAGACCTTGTAACTGCTGGAGAACTGGTAGCTGTTGGAGGGACCTCAGTCTAGAATGTCTTCAACAATAGCAATCCTACTATTCAAGGGTAGAGCTTCCCCAGGACTAGAGAAAGTGGTGAGAATGCTTGAATTGACGGCTTCCAACCCCAAAATGAGGGCCAAAATAATTTTTAATGCATGTAAGGGCGGCACAATTTTTTTTCACTTGAGACCTAACTATCAGGACATATGTCGCAAGGGTCAATGTTCTAGATTCATCATTTCAAACTCAGAAAACCGTCAAGATGCTAGTGTGTCATGTGGATGTCCTTGCGCTGCGTAGGCATCCAAAGCCTAGATTTTTGTGAAATGCCTTGTTAGGATTTTATCATTCCACCATGCATCTGCATGGAGTCAGAATCATGAAATTTTGACTCATGGGATTTTTTCATTAATGTTCTTAAGGTGTCATAAATGCTAGGCAAGATGCAAAAATGTGAAATCTCCCCTAGGTGCAATTCTATGACATTACATTTTGCCCCCACTTTAGTGGGATCGATTTTGGAAAAAATCGGCCTCGTTAAAGTAGAGAAGGAAAATCCAACAAAATTTTGAATTTTATAGAAATGCGGTCTAGAAAGAAGGATCACAAAGGTCACTAAAGTCGAGCCAAATGGTATTGAGGATGCCCCTAGCTTTTGAGCTCAATAATCAACAACACAATGATCATGTAAAATTGTTCAAAACTGTATCCTACAAAACTAAAATTTTGAATCAGTTTTAAAAAATCGGAATAAATTACCATGGATAAAAGTATGATAAAAAAATATTCATTGATTCAGAGGAGAAAAAAAATGATCAAGAGGTGAAAATATGCCCCCTTTGAGTTCTCCCCCAGCATGGTGGGTGAATTCAGGACAAACCGAGGGGTCACAAGCTCTAGGAAAAATGGACCCCAGGGAGCCTATATATACCTAGGTGGGCCCCCAAAAGGGTCATTTTCAATATTCACGGTGAGTAGATTGTTGAATTTTTTGAGAGAAAAGTAGAAAAAAAAGCCAAGTAGGGGAGAGTATGAGTCATCAAGGCTTGAGAAGCTACATGATGACATCACCACGAGCCATGAGGTTGACTAGGTAGGCATCCTAGTCTTGATCTTGGTGCCTTTTTGCTCATTTTATTAGGTTTTTCATGCTTTGAGGTGCATAGGTGTCTGAAATGTGCACCTACGTCCTCTTTCCATGCTGATGTCTTGGAAAGGTGTTGGCATCCCAGATCTACACTATTTTCCTAAGGATGTGTTGATGTCCTCTAGGAGACTATTGAAGATCCAAGACATAAGCGCATCGCGTAGACATCTACTTGGCACAAATGTGTCCTTTTGCATAGTTTTTCATCGTGTTCAAGTTTTTGACTTAAAATCTTTTTAATTTTTTGCAAGATTATCCAAAGATCTAGGAGCATCTTGGAGGGCGAGAATTCCACCTCATCTGCGAGTATAGAGACCAGTTATCCCTATATGTGGTCACACATTTAGAGTGAGTCATCCTCTGGAATGTGTTTATTATGCCAGAGATGAGGTATCATTATAGGATGCTCACCACTCTAATGGAGTGGTGGGATGCTACTCCCTCCTCTTTCCATCTACCCTATAGGGAGATGACTATTAATTTGGAGGATATTTATCAAATCCTCAAGCTTCCCATCCGCAAATGATGGGTGGCTCTAGATGACACCTGGTCAATGCGGGAGTGCAGTGAGGGTGTTTGCTACTTCACATGGTAGACTGATGGTGGTGATGACACTGGTCACATATATACGCATTGGTATGACCATGCGAGGATGAAAAATTCCACTACTATGTCGAGTGATGGCAATGACCATTGGTTTTAAGATCACCATAGATGGGTGAGGCTCACACCTGCACAGGGGCCTCATCCCGATTTTGAGATATATGGTGGAGCATAGGATTGTTTTTTCATGGGGGAATAGTATGTTGGTGGACCTCTAGTAGGAGCTAGGGTGGTATGTGCATTATGAGTAGTGTAGCCTCACAACATGCACACTTTTGTAGGTGTGAGAATTCCCACATCATGTGCAACAGACTAGTCGATTTTCCTCAATGATGGTCATATGATGTCACAATGTCCCACTAGTATAATATGACAAGCCAGTGGCACTTTAGAGACTTACAATTTTGGACTTTTTAGTTTGACATTGCCACCATGCGAGAGCTTCATTGGAGACCTCACCACTTTTTCAAGTGGGTGGATGACAATAGGTTCCTCAAGAACCTACAACAAAACCATTTTTTAGTGGGTCACCATGATTTTATCATTGTACCATACTACTAGAGTTGGGTCATGCGGTAGCATGGTTTTGTTCAAACCATATCACCTGATGTTCCCACATACACCAAGGTACACTGAAATTTAGCTATGGTTGGTGACCTTCATCACCCTTCCATCATAGACATTGTTTTTTCGGATGATGACCATCCCGACCATGATCTACCGGCTATGGCAGTGGTGGATAATGTCAGGGTAGTGGTTGACTTTACCTGGTGGTTAGAGAGGCATTGTCCTACTCTTGTCTTCGGTGAGGGTGCTCTAGGAGGGGACCCAGGCCCATAGGAGGAGGAGCCCCAACAACCTTCATCGGGTAGGTGGATATCCCATTAGCAAGGGTGAAGCAGAGGAGGAGGAGGAGGAGGCAACACTCATGAGGCCGTGATGACGAAGGAGGTTAGCTCCCCCCAATTATCCATGTTTCATCAATGCTGCCAACCTCCACCATTCCAGTGGCAATAACACTAGCATCTCCTAGGATGACCATTGATACTAGACAAAAGTCCTAGTGTTGATCCATAGCCCAATCCCACCTAGCAACCAAGGGATCTAGGTATACACAATGCATTATTGTTACTTTCCTTCTTTTCATATTTTTTCTTACACTTTTCCTATTTATTTGCATACACATGCCATATGATACTGATCCCCTTCTCTCTCTTTGTGGTTGTAGAGGATTTAAAGGGATAGACTGAGTTTATAGCTCAGTGTGTTTCAGATGTGGCCCCTATTGTACTGGTCTAGGGGACGGTCCTTTATGCTTATCAACCTGTTTCAATGAGGAGGCATGCCCCCAATTTTAAGCTGGTGGCATGTCTGAGGACCACATATGAGGAGTGGGGTGTAGAGGTGGTGTAGTTGACTATGGAGCTTACAGCCACTAGGGGGAAATGAGATCAACTTTTGGGGGAGCTACAGATGATGCTCCCTGAGTGATATGCGATAATGATGAGTGTTAATGTCACTGAGGCAGTACATGATTCCATTCAAAGTTGCATTGATGAGCTCAACGTGAAGCAGACCAATGTGATCTCAGTAGATGTTCAGTGGTTGCAGTAGGAGCTGATTCAGGCGAGGAAGGATATTTTTTCACTATAGGGGGAGTTTAGAGGGATACAGGCAGGTCTATGGGTATGTGTAGGATCATGATGGGCCAAAAAGTGGCGATATCTAAGTGATATGATGGCCCATGTGGTTGATATTTTTTTTTTACCCAAAATTGATGAAATGAAAAGGGTTTTTAGAGGAGATTCTCAACATTCCACCAATATAAATTATGCTTTACTTTGAATTTAATAAATAATTAGTATTCATTTTCTATTTGAACTATGACTAAAGTCCTGATTGATAGGCTGATTGAAAAACATCTATAACTTTCAAAAGGTATCACATTTTTTGAATCCAAAACATGCATCAAATTCTATGCTTTGCATACTATAGGATTAAAAAAAAAAAATGATTTTCATGAAGTTTTGACCAAGTTAAGGTGGTTAGACATACGATTATTTATATTTTTAAAAATTTGTAATAAAAAATTCATAATTAATTATTAGGTTGGAAAAAAATTACAAAAAATTATGCATCACATTGGGACATAAGTCCCCTAATTATATCTAAAATATTATAAAAAAATATTATCATTTTATTGTGGTTAGGGTGGTCAGACAAACACCTACTTTTTTTTTTCCTGAAATTTAAGTACTACTGCATTGAAATTTCAAATTTTCACCGAATAGATTTTTTTTTTTTTGAAATAAACCTAGTAGTTTAGAAACTTCATTTAATTTTCTATAGATCCTATTCTTAAATATTTTTGAAATAATATAGATAAATTATTCAAATTTTTACGTCAAGTTGCCTAATTCTGATTTTCTGAATTTTATTGCCACTTAAGGGCCTATTTTTTCCATGATGATCATGCACATACCCCTTTCAGCATCACGTTCACACCAATCCCAATTGCATACATCCATGTAGTCTCCTCTTAGAGCACCTGAGCCGTCGCCAGAGCCAGAGGAATCTGGGTGCCACATGCCTCAGGGATAGGAACCATATTTTGAATATCATTTTTGTAGCTGGACATACATATACATATACATTTGTAGATCTTTTGTATAGACACATATTCAGAAACCACTCATTTTTTATAGTAGTGGCATGTTACATGTATATGACCTCTAATTCATACATTGGACATACATATGTATATATACATCAATTTCGGTATCATGACTTTTCTTATGTGTATGCTTTCCATTTTCATATATGCTCATGCTATGGATGGTTTTTACTTATATGGATGTATGTTTTCATTAGATGCCAATCATGATTTGATTTAACATGTTTATCCACATGTTAATTAAATTCTATGATGATCTAATAATGTGATGTGATGTATGGATATAGTGAGACACACGTATGTGTGTTTTTATATGTACACACACATGGTTATGTCATAATCACAAAACAAATCATGATGTGGAAATGGGTAAATGTAAATATATGTAGTATTGCTACCTTTTAGGGAGAACACAACATACATGGCACATTAGGATAGTATGCATAGTATCGATGAAGATGCATCATGTGAACAAGTTCTTTTAAAGGTGTTCCATCCATAGATGATAACTCATAGGCACCTGAATCGTATACAAAGACCATGGTATAAGGACCTAACCAGTTAGGACTAAATTTCCCTTTATGGTCGGGTAGCACATTCACATTCTGCTAGATCTTGAAGGTCCTAGGAAGCACACCCTGATTATATCATTTAGATATTGATCGCTGATAAGCCTTAAGGGTGTTCGAGGGCATGTAAACGGTGCTCATCGAGCATCTCAAGCTGATGCAAGTGGTTAAACCGGTAGGTTTCATAGTCAATCACCCACCCTAAGGGAAATCCGTAAAGATGGGATTTCCAACTCCAAATGCATGATAGCTTCGGTGCCATACAAGAGATTAAAGGGAGTTATTCTCATCGCCATGAGAAAACTTGTGTAATAATCCCACAAACAATAGGTTAACTGAATGCGCCAATCCATACCGTGTCTATTAACTATATTATGAATAATTAGCTCAGTTTTTTTGTTAGAGGCTTCTGCTTAGCCATTGGATTGCGGATAATATGGTGTAGAAAATCTATGTTGTATATGAAATTTTTCCAAGAGCTTCTTTACTTCCTTGTTTTTAAATGGTGTACCATTGTTAGAAACAAGCGTTCAGTCCAAACTGGGAAATGATGTTGTTCAATAGGAAGCTATAGATAGTTTCAACACTCATGGATTAGAGTGGTATTGCTTCAACCCACTTTGTGAAATAATCCATAGCAGTGCTGATAAAGGTATGTCCTTCAAAAGAAGGAGGTGATATTTCCCGATTATGTCCAACCCCCATTTTGCGAACGACTAAGGAGAAGTTTGATTATGTAGCTCTTGAGTGAGAGTGTGCATAAGGTGGCTATGTTGTTGACATTGAAGGCACTTTTTGATGAAACTTAAATAATCTTGTTCCATCGTTTGCTAGTAATACCCCATGTGTGTCAATTTCCTCACTAGGGATCTACCACCAAAATTTCCACCCCCAGAACCTGCATGGGCTTCTTTAAGGGCAAGGGGTATCTTTTCTCTAGTGAGGCATCTTAAGAGCAAGCCATTATATGATTTTTGATAAAGAACATCGGATAAGATGAAATAGCAGGCTGAAAGCTTTCGTATATGAGTGCGATCCCTTTTTTTTGCAACATTGGGAAAATTTCCATTCCTTGAGTAATTGTAGATGCTAGATAACCACTCTCCTAAATTTTCATGAAGGAAAACCAATGATTCAGATGTGAATTGATCAAGAACTACTAGGGTTTGCACAACCTATACCATGAAGTGGTATTCCTTTGTGTTTTCCTCTGAAGGTATCAAGGAAACCACACTCTCCATGGCATTTGCATGTCTATTTTCTTGCCTAGGAATATTTTTTATTGTGAAAGAGGGAAAATGATTAAGAAATGAAAAAGAGAGGTCTCTATATCTAGACAACTTAATTTATTTAGCTTGATAAGCTCATGTGATTTGATTCACAATAAGCTCAGAGTCACCTAGTATATGAATATGTTTAATTTTTAATGCAATCATGACACAAACCAATAATGAGGGCTTCGTACTTGGAAATACTATTGCTACAAGGAAATTATAATTGAAAGGATAGGGGAACTGGTTTACCTTCAGGGTATATCAGGACTACACCTGATCTAGAATCGGTTTGAAATCTTGATCCATCGAAGTACATTTTGCATTCAAGGTCCTAGTTGATTGTGAAGATATTCTCATTAGGGAATAAGTCCAACTCGAGGAAGGAGCGAGGTGAGGGAGCATCTACGAATTGGTCACCCACTGCTTGTCCTTTTACTATTTTTTGAGTGATAAAATTTATATCAAACTTAGACATCAACATAACCCACTTTGCTAATCTCCCCACAAGTTCAGTGCTAGAGAATAGATGTCTCAAAAGATCTATTTTTATTATGACGTGAGTCTCAACATGGAGGAGATAGTGTTTCAGCTTCTATGTAGTGAATACAAGAGCAAGGAATTTCTTCTCCATGGATGAATAATAGGTTTCACAATCGACTAGGACACGAATAATGTATTAAAATTCTCTCTCTCTTCCTGCATTATCATACTGGGCCAATAGGGCCTCCAAAGCATATTGTGAGGCAATGAGATAAAGCAGGAAGGGTCTATATTACATAGCCATCATCAATATAGGAGGATTGGTCAAATAAGCTTTGATTGATTCAAAATTTTTCTAACTTTCTTTATCCCACACAAAGTGAACATATTTCCTCAAGAGATGGGTGAAAGGAAGGGTACGGTCAACCAACTGAGATATGAACCTGTGAATTGCTTGAATCTTCCCTTGTAAGATTTTCAACTCGTTGATGTTCTTGGAAGGATACATGTTAAGAATAGCATCAATCTTATTCGTGTCAACTTCGACCCAACGATAAGAGACTATAAACCTGAGAAGCTTTCTAGTGTCAATGTCGAAGACACACTTCTGGGGATTAAGTCTCATCTTGTAAATTCGAAGCCTTTAAAAGATAAGATGGAGATTCCTCTCATGATCTTGATTGTTTGCAGAATTCACCAAGATTTCATCGACATAATATTCCAAGATTTTTTGAATGAAGTCATGAAATATCAAGGTCATCACTCATTGATAAGTTGCTTCTGCATTCTTTAATCCAAAGGGCATGACCACATAGAAAAAATTCCCCCAAGGGGTAGTGAAGGTTGTCTTGTACTGATCATCCAAATTAATATAGATCAGATTATAGCTAAAGAAACCATCCATAAAATATAACAATGCATGGCATGTTGTCGAGTCCACAATCATATCTATATTAGGTAACAAAAATTCATCCTTAAGATAAGCCTTGTTAAGGTCCTGGAAGTCAATGCATATATGAATACCACCATTAGGTTTACTAAAAAACTACTATACTTTAGATCCAGGGAGAATAGTGAAAGCAATAGATAAAGCTTTCTTTCAACAACTTCTCTATCTCGGTCTTGACCATTAAGGCTACCCTAGGATTGATCTTTCATATTTTTTGTTTAACGGGCTTGGCGTCGAGACATAAAATGATATTATGGACCACTATAGATTCATCTATAGTAGGCATATCATCATACATCTAACTAAAAATATTAGGGTAAAAACACAGGAGAGAAAATTCCCAATCTTGATTACTTTTTTTGAATATTTTGCATCAACAAGGATTTCGACAGTATCCCCTTTAAGGATGGAACTGCGGTCCTCAGGATGAGATATTGAAACATCATTACTGACATTAGATAGAGGGTCCTCCTCATCAATGTTTAGAATGGATTATCCAAAATATGCTTGTTTATATAAGCGATACAGTAATCATTTCTTGTGGTGATAAGGAGGAAATGAGGAATAAGCACCTAGAAACTCCCTTAGTGCTTCATCTGAAGAGAAGACATCTATATGAACTTTCTCGGGTCATCCCATTTCTTCTATCAAATCAGGAGGGACCAAGTTTAATGGTTTGGCCAAAATCATATTAACACTCCACCATGGTTTTTGTCTAGACTGTTCAATAGACATCCCAAATTGAGGTTGTCCTTTTGTTGCTTAAACTGGATAGGGACTTGTATTCCTTTCTTGATACATCCTAGGAATTTTTTCTCATAGTCATACCAAGAGGCAAGTTTATAACCAAACCCATAGCGAGCTTGTAGAGTTTTAGGAGGGGGCGACTCTACGTAGAGTGTTTCATTCCATCAATGGACATCAAAGGTTTCTATGGGGGTGCTCCCACTTCCCTTACTTGGCTTGCAAGCGTTAACCCCCTTTACATGGGTAGAGTCACTCTCCATGGGAGGAGTGGTTTCCTAGACATGATTACTCGTCTCCTCCTCAGTGGGAGGGTCAATTATTATCATGTTGGTGGAACTTGGAAAGTACATAGTAGAGGGGTTCAAATTATACTCCGCTATGAAGAATTCAAAGAAACTCAAGGAACCCCAGTCATTGCCTAAGAGATAATTCACTCTAGGGGATGAAGGAGGAGACAAAGGGGATTCACATCCTTTCATATTACGTTGTTCATCTCAATTGATATGTGCTCAAGGAACAACCCTCGTGGTAGGTATCAACGACGAATAAGCCATAACATCATCGGTAAAGGAAGGAATGCAATTCTTGAGAGTGGGAGCAACTAAATTAAAACCAATAGTGGCCAGCAAATAAATGTGCATAGCCTCCAGATCTGGTTTAACCATAACCAATTGATTGTTAGCAATGATTTTCAAGGAACGATGGAGAGTAGAAGTTACTGCCCCCATATCGTGAATCCATGGTCTTCCTAAAAGAAGATTGTATGGTAACAGGTTGGGAATTATGTAAACCAACGTAGGCAAAGTAAAGGGACCCAACTACAAAGGTAATGTTATCGTACCTAGAGCTTGGCTACCAACGTTATCAAACCCATGAATATATAAGGAAGAAGCCACCAAGGAAGATGAATTGACCTTAATTTTAGGTAGAAGATCTATACCACAAACATTGAGGGCTGCATCAATGAAAATGAGGGTACGCCTAATACCAATGTTGTTAACATTTACTATGATCATCAAAGGTTATGCTTGTTTCTGCACATTCAAAGGCGAGATTTCTTTTGGGTGGAATGTAATATTTAGTGAATCTGCTCGAATATGTGCCATCAACAAATCGGCATCTATAAGCCTAGCCAAGGCAGGCAAGAGAATATTTTTTAAGGCTTCCTGCAACATCTCTTGATAAACCAGAGCAGTTTGAAGCAAATCCCAAAGCTAGATCTTAGTCAGAGTAAAAGGAAGTTGCTCGACAAGATTATAATTGCTTAGTGATTTGATTGTGGGTTTAGGAAATAAAGGAAGTTCAGGTTGAGATAGGGATAAAGAAGTAGTAGCTTGGTCTAGCTGTGATGTAGGAACAACTTGTTGTTCTAAGTTTTGTAAATCTCTCCTCGTAGGGTATGTGTGCCCCAAAAAATTATAAGAAGTAGAGTTAGTAGCCTTCACAAATCTAAAATATAAGTTCGATGGATTGCTACGACCTAAAATTCCATATATGGAATAGTCCTTTCTAGGGAATGACTCAGTTGGGGTCACATATATGAAGGGTTTCTTAGGGTTTTGAGGAGCCATAGAAACTACTACCACATTTACCGACTCCTCAGCTAACAAGGAGGGAGTTTGTTTTGAATATTTACAAATAGAGAAAATTCTTCTAAGAAATCATCTAGAGCATCTTCCAGCATATTGAAATATTTTTCAAAAAAATACCTATTCAACATTATGAAAACGGATCTAATGGTTCACGTCAAGTTGACCAAAATGTGATATAAGGGGGATTCGCTGCACATGGGTCTCTTTCTTCTCAAGAGAACACCAACGAACAAACTGCCCTTATATACCTCAAATTGAAAAGGTCAATGGAATCGTGAAGAGGAATGGGAGAATAGGTTTGGGATCCAAAAGAATTAAAATTTTGGATTCCATTATTCTGGCTAAAGAGCTCTTAGCCAAAATATGTCAGTGTAGTTCCAGAATGCCAACGTGGTGTGCTATCATCTACAAGATGCGTTGGCATGGAGAAAATGAGAGCTTAGGTAGATATAATAGATTCTTATTTCTTGACTCGGATCAGGGGACTTGAGGAATCAGATAATCAACATAAAGTTAAGAACTAAAGGAAAATACAAGAGAACTCGAAACAAGATCACCTTCGTGTGTTTGAATCTTTAGTCCAAGATCCCTTTCGCAACCTGCAGTCAAAATATCAAGGGGAAAAGGTTGGGTTTATATAGGAGCCTACCTCAATCAGACCCCCATATTGGTGTTCCCACCTCCATAGACAACTAGGTTTGGTAGAGAGTGTAAAAGAGATAACAAGGTAAGTGGTGAAAACAAAACCCGCTTTGGAGTAGAGCCCACACCACAAAGTAGTAAATGAAATAGTAGGAAAGAGTGATAAGGAGAGAGAGCATTACCCATAGGTTGAGACCCTCTTCCGAAGCACATAGGCACACCACAATTTGCTTGCTTGAGATATTTTAGTTGCTACGAGAGAGCTAGTAGTTGCTGGAGGGACCTCTATCTGGCATGGCTTCACCAATAACAGTTCTGCTATTCAAGGGTAGAGCTTCCCCAAGACTAGAGAAAGTGGTGAGAATGATTGGATTGATGGCTTCCAACCCCAAAATGAGGGCTAAAAGGAGTTTTTAATGTATGTAAGGGCGTCATCGAGCCATTTCACTCGAGACCTAACCCCTAGGACATGTGTCACAAGGGTCAAGGTTCTAGATTCGTCTTTTCTAGCTCAGAAAACTATCAGGATGCTTGTGGGCCGCATGGACATTCGCACACTATGTAGACGTCCATAGCTTAGATTTTCTGGAAACACCTTGTCAGGCTTCTGTTGTTCCACCGTGCATCTACATGGAGTCAGAATCGTGAAATTCTGACTCATGGGATTTTTTTTCATTAATTCTCTTAAGCAAATAAGTCTTTAAAAAGTGTGAAAATGTACATAATGTATACCTTGTTTAAGTGTAAAGTGTTTTAAGGAAATTTCACAATTATCTAGGATGCCTTAATTCATTGTGATTAATTAGATTTATTAACCCCCTTTTGATTCAAATTTAGGCCTTAATTTTGACACCTCTTAAGAATCTTTCCTGACAATCATAAATTAAATATCAAATTATTTCATTGGGAAAAATTTGGTCCTAATAAGCTGAGCTAGGACACATTCACCCTTAATGGTGAATGGGTCCTCCCTTAGTAGGAGCCCTCCTTTTTTCTATTGATCTAGAATGGGTTTTTGGCCTTCTTTCAACTCCCCAAACCTTGGTTCTAGAAACTTAGCCAGGACCCATTTACCTTTGGTGGTGAATGCATCCTCCTTTAATGAGACCCTAATTTTTGAATTTAATTCTAGTGATAATTTAATTACCTTTCTTCCCAGATCTATTGTTAGCCTTAATTCTTTGAATTTTGGTGTTAATCTCCTAATTTAGATCATAGATAAGGGGTTAATTCACATTGTTTCTCCTAACAAGGGCTAGAAATTTTGTGTGACTTCATGAGTTCGAAAAGAAAAATAATTAGAGCACTTCAAGATAATTCATAAGGCATTTCATGGTATATTTCAAAGTGTTTATTGCATCAATTCAAGATCATATCATCATTTCAAGGGTTTAACTCATTCATGTGTGTTGACCTATGAAGTTAATTTTGCATTGAGAATATATTTACAAAGCATCATTTTGCATCCAAGATCTACATTCTTCATGGCCACTCCATTATAGTTTACAAATTTGCATCACAAGACAAAATCCAAGGTGACATCATTTACATTATTTCATGTTTCACATTTCATTTCATCACTTGGTTTAATTACCTACAAGGGGTTTGACAGAGGAAAACACCCATTCACTAACAAATCAACAAGTTTGTTTCCCTTGAGAATGTGATTGTAGATTTTATAGGTTGAAGATTAGGTTGAGCAATATTTTGAGCAAGATTGTCAAAGTTGCAAAGTTGCAAAAAATTTCATTCAAAGTGGAAGATCAATGGAAGAGCTCTATAGAATTAACAATAGGCTTCTAGAAATTTACAACCAAGAATTTAAGAGTGCAAACATCAAGAAATAGGATCCTGAAATCAATTTTTCGAAACCCTAGAAAAGGACCCATTCACCATTGAAGACGAATGAGTCCTCCATAGCCCAAAAACAACTTTTTGTCTAGGTACATAGCTTGTTATTCTCTAAGAACATCCCCCATAGTTTCTATAATAGCTATATTGCATTTATAGTTGTTGTTGGAATCATATTTTCCATAATTTGAAGTGATTGGGGCCTTGAAAAACAAGTGGTCCATCATCTTGTTCATTCTTTTTGGTGGACCCTATTTTTCACCAATCATAATATATATTTATAACATGGAAATCTATAATAATATAATACTATCTAACCATATAATTTAAACAATATATATATAAGGATGTAAATAAACAAAAAGGAAATAAGAAAATATGAGAAGTATAATTATGCAAGAGAAAATAAGATAAGTAGGCATATTATTCATTACAAATATACAAATATAAATATATCAACAAATGATAATATAATTATGTAATTATGTAATTATAAGGAAATTTTTAATTGTTAATATAGGATTTTCTTATTCTTCATTATTCATTTCAATTATGTAAATTATGTATGTGGCTAATTTCTCAAATTCCTTCTCTAATGTATTATCTTCATTCTCTTGCAAGATTCATTTTTTAATTAGTTTCTCTTTATATAAATCTACACTCTTCCTTGCCACTTTATGTAAATAATTTGCACTAAAATAATAAGGCTTTATTTTATTTAGGGGTTTAATAGTTCCTCACATCCTTAATTGATTACTCTTGGTTTAGATAGATCAAAGATCTAAATGAGAAATTTGGATCAAAATGTTGGATGGTAGAGGACCCTTCCTTCTACACCCTTCTTCTATTGGCTCATTAGATGCCACACATCCTTCAACCTATATTTCTAACATTTGTAATAAAATTGTTATTAGATTAGGTTGGAGCTTGAGTTTCTTAGATATATATTTATTACAAATTTTTGCAATTAGCCTTGTTTCATTGTTTCTAGAGTCATATTAAGCTTAGTAGAATTGTAATGATCAACTCTAGTCCCTTTGGTATGCTCAATTCTTCCACTAGTGGATTTTCTTCTTTAGTTTTTTTCATAGCAACATACTTTGTTTTCTCTATTTATTAATTAGAAACAACCCTCTTGGTGCACTCTACCTCCCTTTCTTCTCACTTCTTGATTCTCTTTTAATATCTTCCTTGTCTTTCCTAAACTTGTTTCAACTTCCTTTCCTCCATGTTGACCTCTACTACTCATTTAATATCTTCCCTTGTATTTGTATTCTTCTTGTTGCTCTCCTTTTCCATGGGTTTTTTATTTAGAATTTCATTAACATTTTTTTACATCCCTAAAGACTTAGTCTTATTTTTCTCTACAAGGTCGCATCTCTGTAGAGATTCATTCAAGATCACCCTCTACCATTCATTATCCCCTTGGTTCCTAACTCCCTCTCATGAGGTTGGAGTTCCTATAATCTCTTAAATTGTAAATCATGAGATCTTGTCTTTTCTTGGTTGTAGTACCTCTTTAAATTCTATGCTTTGTTACCACAAGTGATATATTTTCTGTTTCTACTTCATTTTTGTCATTTTAATAAAGTCTCTCTTTGCTTTTGCAAATATTGTATTTATAGTTTTACATCTCTCTTTTATCTCTTTTCTTATGAATCCTTAGTGCTTTGTTTCCTTAGTGCATCTTCTTCCTTATGCAAAGATTTCACATCCATACAAATCACTCTTCTTCTTGTTTCTATGTGCTTGATGTGCATACCTTATTTATACACCTAATAAATGCAATCCTTTTTATGCAAATCCATTAATTCCATTCTCATTTCCTCTTCATGTTCCTTATATGATTTTCTCACACATAATCTCTAATCCTTATACAAAATCAACTTTGCATGCTAACTTGGAATTTCATACCAAAAACATTATTTAGGCTCTATTGTCCACTAACACCTTTTGCACAAGCTCTAGTGTGTACTTTATTTTAGGACCAAGTCCCTTAAGACACCAAAATTCATAAACCTAAATGACATTAGCTACAAGTTTATCAAGTACATTGAAAGTGCATACATCATGATCCTCCTTTGTAGGATAATCTATTAAATCATATCCATATCACCAACTTTCATGGGGCTAGAATGATGAAATTCCCAAATGCAATTGGGTGATCCCACAATAATGGGTTACACTTTCTGGCCAAACTTGACATTGAAATCAACATTTTTCACTATATCTTCACTTTATTACACCTATAATAGCTAAAACATTAGGAATTTGAAGATGAAGCGAACTAGTGATTTGTGATATTTTGCGTGTCGATTCTAATTATATTTAAAAAGTAAAAAAAAATTGTGAATCCTTTTATGTAAATTTTAATAACTTTTTTCTACTAAACAACATTTTTAAAAAGTGATGTTTACTTCGTACTACATAATTTTTTTTTATAGAAAGGATACAATTCTACTTTTAAAAATATGAATCTGTCACACCAATATCTAGTGCATGGATATTTTTTCATAATTTTTTGTTGCATATTTTGTTTTTAATTAATTTTCCAAGTTAGAGTAATTATAATTTGGATAGAGGTGTACTTTGTACCACATAACTTTTATGTATGCATTTGAAATAACTTATTCTTTTTTTGTGGGAATAAGGACATCAAGACCTAATGAATATGTATTTTTTAGAATTTTATTTTCTCTATTTTCCTATTTTTTAATATGTGTGAAACAAAGACCTTGATGTTCATTGAAAAACATATATTCATAAGAAATAAAAAATAAATATAATTATCAAATTAAATATATTTAAACTTATTTTTTTTGGGAAGCTTATAATAAGGGATACATACTTAAAAAATATAAATTTTAAATGAATTCATTTGATCCCCCAAAAGGTAAATCAAAAGTGGTTTCTTATTAGCATTTTGATAGGTGTAGAGGAGACTCGATTATAGGTATTATTTAAAAATCATGAGGTTCTATCCAAGGGGATTTGATCTAAGGAGGTTTGATCAAAACCTCATTAATTAAAATCCTCTAAATGGAACCTCTAAAGTCTCAAATAATTATATTTTCAAAAAATATGTGATTTCGAGAAAAAATCAGGATGTCCCAAAAAGTGTAACCCATTATTGTGGCAACATCCACTTATTTCGTCCAACAAAGGTCCAACCTCATGTAAAATTCAAAAAATTTACTTACAAATCCCATTGTGGACATGCTCTTTCTTGTTCCCATACTACACCTCCAATACTCAAGTGCCCAACACCTGAATTGATGTCATGCACACCCCTTACAATGGTAGTGTATGTGGATCCTTCTCATGGATCTCATTCACTTTAGTGACACTAAAAATCTCCTTTCTACCTCCAACATACTCTCCTCTCACCTAGCACAACATTTTCCACACCATTAGACTACTTTTTTACCCTTGCACAAATCTTCTCGGTCCTACCAAGTTCTTACCCTTATGTCGCCCATAAGACAGGCTCCTTGTGTAACTCCAAGTCCTCTTCTCCATTCGGTATGCCACCCTAGTCAATTCTACTCCATGGCATACTCCTTGAGTACCTATGACAATATTCCTATTGACATGGTATTTTGAATGTAGCAGTAGTCTCATGGGAAACTTAGCTATTGGGGAACATTATGTGCTAGCTAAGTGACCTCTGGGGTTTTATCGAAGCCAGCTCTTCGTTTAGTGGAGAGGTAAAAGGTTAGAAATATAGAAAAATATAAAATATACACTAGAGGCAATACACCAAAATCATAGACAAAATTACTAGAGCACAGTGCAAAGTGCAAAGGCCCGAACCACCAAAATGTTCCTTATTAAGTAAATTTTCTCAAAAGCACTCGAAATGTAACAAATACTTTCTAATTTACATAGCATAATCTAGCATAACCTTAGGTAACACATACAATTCAAGGAAACATGATTTGTATTCATTGAGCTATGACACATTAAAAAAGTCGAAGAACATGCATTCATAGAATAAGAGAAGATAACAACATAGACCAATAGTCTTACTAAATACATGAAAAAATGGAAACCCCAAATTGATTTGGCACACTCTGGAGTCTTCAAATTAAATAAAAATATTACAAAGGCTTCTTCCCAGTGCTCGGGAGTTTCTTGTAACTTAATAAACATCCTAATAAAGAGAAACATGGCCAATTTTGTAGACCAGTCCATTGCCTAAATACACCAAGAGAAGGAAAGTTGCAAGCAAGGATCGATGCCCCATAAATAGTTTGGTGACTCACAAGGGCATTTCGCTCATGGACTCAAGAGCCCCAAAAACTTGGCTCAACATCCCAAAATTGCTCACAACCTCGAGAGGGAAGCCTACAGGCTGGTCCAAACTTCATTTGATGGCGCAGAGAGAGCTCGCAGATTCTCATGAGCCAGCCTGAGATCGATAATTTCCTTGAAAGGAAATCCACCTGATACTTTCATTTCCAATTCCAATTGGAAGAAGATTTGTACATATTGATTCACGATCCCCTCAATTTCCTTAGTAGTCAAAGATTGATCAAAAGATTGGAAGATAGAAAGGTCCTGCTTCTTCTCCTTGATCATAGCAACAATGTGTTCCACACCCACTACTGCCTGATCTAAACTAAAGGGCAAAGGGAGGCCTCTTTGAGTTAAGCGGGAAAATTTTGTTTGCATTTCATTGGTAACCTACTTGAACCTGGCTTTGCATTCTGCCACCTATTGAACAACCTCATGCATCAAGATGAGGATGCTTATGCCCATGGCTATCATTGTTTGGTCCTCAATTCCCACACTACTCAAAGATTCATTGGAAGCAATATATAAATTGTTCAATAAAATCCTGGCCTCTGAAACTTTATCATATTTTACCTCTTGAATCTATTGTATTGTTTCACTCACTATTCTGCAAAGGCTAGCTGCTTGCGCCATAAATTTTAGGGTGGGCTGAAGAGTAAGGCACAATGCCTTCACCTTGTCCTAGTATGATGCATACAACTCCTTGTAAATATCCAATGAGCTCATATGGGGTGCAAGAGGTTGGCTCTTCAGGATAGCCAACTTTGCTTCTCTACTACTCAAAATTGCCTTCAGCTCTGACAAGTTTTTGTCCAATAAGGACACCTATTCCTTTAGAGTGGAAACCAATTTTTCTTTTTCTTCCAAGGCCAATTTGGCTCACTTTGATTTTTGAATTTCCAACTCCAAAGTGGCATTAATTACATTAATTTCAACATTTGTGCTCTATCGGAGCTCCTTCATTTAGCTGCACAGATGCAGCGTAGAGTTTTTCCTCACTTGCTCGGCTCTGCTCGACCTCATGCTGGAGAGTCAAAATGATCTTTGTGCTCATAACCTACAACACCTTGATTTGGCTTTCAAAAGCACTCCTCTCCTTCTCTAGGCAACTTATTTCATTATCCTAGGCTTTAAAATTATTCATCCAGATGTCAACTTTACCCTTGAGCTCCGATATCCAATCATCCTTTTTCCTCACTTGGTGATTAAGCTTGTGGTAATTGGTGGTCATGATTTTCTAGGTTTCCTCCATGAGCTCGACCTTATCTCGTAGGTGGGCCTATTGCAAGTCTAGCCCAATAGCATTTACAGTGTAATCACTCGGTAGAATTTCTCCTACCGGCTTAATCACAGTGGGATTAATTTTTGCAAACATGAATGAATGTTGGATCTCATTGAATACAATTTAAAGGAGAGGCTTTTCCTGCTTGGTCGCATCCTTTTGTCTTATTTTATTGATATGGTTAGCTTGGGAACTCTTGCTTGCATCAATCTGTGAAAAATATTCCTGGGCAGGGATACCTAGGCCACTAGCAAAAGGGAACTCATGAGGGATGGCCAACGGGAAAGAGAGTGTACTCAGTGCATCAGAAGTTTTTCCTGGCCTTGTTATAATGGCTAGGGAGAATGGTGGAATGAGATTACCACTCAAATAGGATGATAATGTGGTGTAGGGAAAGGCTGGAGATGTGCCAATTGAAGAGTTGGATCCTAGGGATAAGAATTGCTGGCTCATGAGCCTAGTATTGACACCAAATTGTGCTCTGGGTAAGGGATGAAATGCAAAGGATGAAAGTGGGAAACCAAGAGGGTTGAGACTCGACTGCTCGAGATATTTAGAGGTACAGAAAAATGGTGGAGATGAAAAAGAAGGGGAAGACGAAGAAGAGACCAGAGACATGGTAGAGAGAGAAGAGGTAAGAAATGTTACCTGAGGCTTGAGAGGAGCTACAGATGATTCAACCACCTCCTCCGTCGGTCGCTCTTCTTCTCCACTGGATTCTCCAATTCATTGCCACTTTTCTTCTAGAGAATCATCAAGGTTGACAATGACCCGCCTTCTACCACTAATAGTCCTTACCCACTTCCTTGTTGATTTAGAGGAGTTGGATGGCTCCAACATTTGTGTGTGTGAATCCTCCTATTGTGTAGGCTATTTAAAAGTATCTTTCTCATGCAATGGATTGTCTACAATGGCAGGGGCATTTTGAGTTACTTCCTCCCCAGGTTCCGTGGCAATCTCTTCCCTTCTATAATATTGGATAGATGTTGAAGGGTTACGATAATTTTCAACATCTGGCTGTGCACTCTCTTAGATGGCGTCAAATTTTTCATGAAGGGCCATCTCTTCGTAAAGCTTGGTGGTTGCCTTAATCTCTTGTTGGAAGATCCATAAGTTTTGAATCTTTTCAGGACACCATTCGAGATTTTGCAAATGGGTGCTTAGGGCCTGATTGATCTTTTGATTTGGATCGGCCATCCCAACTATGTAGTAGAAGTTCAGCCATGATAGTCGCATGTCATTAGTAGGAAAATGTTCAAGGCCTACATATAACCTTAAATTCCCCTCCTCAACATTTCTTCGAGGGTCCCAAAATGGCCAAGGCTGATGTGGGATTCTTATGCCAACCTCCGATAAATTATTTCTGGGGTTGTATTGTTAGGTGTCATTTATCAACACCAACTCGAGATGACCCAATTTTGAAAGAAGAATCTCTGAAGTGTCAATCTTCGAAGTCCTTTTCTTGATCAACAACATAAAACCAAACATCAACAATAATAGAAAATAGGAGTTTTAATGTTTCCCCCCCAGTAATCATTATCAATAGTACATAGATGCCTCATTTCCTCCAGGGATAGCATTCTATCGAAAATAAAATGGGGGAGCCAGAAAGGCTCCCTGGAAAAACCTTGCATGTGGAGTATGGTGAAATCCATGCCAAAGAACCAATCACAGGGTGGTACAAGCTTTCCCAACCAAGACTTTTGTCAGGGTGATATGTGCGTGGTCATGCTGATCCTAGCTCTATCCAAAGACCACAAAGTTGGGGCTAAGAACAAATCCAAAAATGCATAGTAATCAAAGGTTTTCAACATGATAGGAGTCCATGTCGAAACTGGCTTCCTTAGGCCACCTTCATTAAAAATAGCTAGAGACATAAATGTCGAAAAGTAATCTGAATTCTGGTGTAATATCAAGTAGGTCAAGAAAGAGGAATACCTAAACCTAGAACCGACCTAGAAGTCCTACAGCTGCTGCCAAATCCCATCACTAGTAACTTTTGCAAAATCTAGAAGCAGAGGCATGTGGTTCTTCCTCAACATAAAGCTGAGACACATTTGGAACTTGAAAATGTGCTTGTTTGTATCTAGACCACACACCAGTGCCAATATAGAAGCGAAAAAACAAGACCCACCTTTCAGAGCCTTCAGGGCAAAAGGAAATTTGGGCGGTGATGAAGTATTTGTCTGTTGAGAATTTTCGGTGTGGTAAAACTGTGACGCCATTCAAAGCCCTCCCCACTTCTCATGCATCTTGTTCACTTGAAAAGTATCAACATCTCAAGTCAAGGGGAGGAGGATGCACAACATATCCTTAATAGCTTCAGGGCTAATGATTACCCTAAAATTAGTGCCGCTTATCATTCCAGTGTTCGAGTCAAAGTCTGTCGTGCATGCTCCCACGAGTTTTGGGCAAGGCTGTGCCAATCTAGCCATGTACTGCGGAAGCCCACAGAACCATAGACGCTTGTTGAAAGTGTCTATTACATTATTCATTTTATCGCATGTGGCTTCCATAAGGCTCTTAGGATTGTGGGATAGCTCAAGATCAAATCCATTATCCCAATCCTTCTCAACCAAGGCTTGATCTCTATGAGGAATTGCATTAAGTATTATTTGGTCCACCTGACTGGTGAAATGCCAGCAAGGCTTTGTGGGGATGGTTGGAGTAGCATAAGACTCCTGGTCGTAGAGTTGTATGCAGGGCACCCTCTTCATTTTAAAATCGTTGGGGTCAAGATCTGTGTTGGGTTCTTTGCAATCTCAACCATCATCTATATTCACAAGAACTTTTTCACAAACTTTTGCAAATGGCTTATCTTTCTAAAAAACTCTTTCTCTCTTGTGAATGCCTTAGCTGTTTTATTTTTAGATAACTCTTTGCAATAAATGTGCCTTTCATGCTTAACCTACTTTTTGATCTTCGTGAAAAATGACCAAGAAGGGTACGTGCCAGAAATTCATACCTAGTTGCCATATGCATCACCAGCCTTTCATGCACGCGAAAAGATCGCCAACCTACCAAATTTATCTCTACATTTTAGAGATAAATTTTTAATGTGAGGTGGCATCTGATTTTTTCAAACAATGCACCAAGACAACCTTGCAAAACCCCTTCACAAGCTTTATACATTTACTGACTTTCTAGAATGTACTGGGATGCATTGCCTAACATTTTGATTTCTACGATTTTCCATGATTCGGATGGGACAACGACCCCTTATGTTGGCACGTGGCCAATTTCTAATAAATTCAACCACTTGAATAGAGCAAGTTACAACTGTACTTGCATATTCCCATCACCTCACATGATGCAACATTGAAAATCGAGGCTTGGAAACACACTTTGGCTCAGTCATAATTATGAACTGCCTCATCTGGTGAGCCTCGACCAGTCTATAAATAGGACCATTAGCAGCATTGCAAATCACAATATTTCATAGCATTCCTAGCTTAGCAAGATTTTCTTATCTTAGCAATTTCATTTTTCTAGCTAGGATAACACACATGATGGAAATGCTAATAAGGTTAGTCTGCAAGAAGACTCAAGCTGCCTTCGTAGGAAAAATTAGGTGCAGGCACCTAAAGTGCATGATAGGCATGAAAAACCTACTATATGTGAAGGCAATTAAGTGGGTTCTTAGCAAAGATTGTGTAGAGTATGAGAAACAGTATCGGGTAAACACCAACATCTGCTCCCATTTTTTCATCTCGCTACTAGATATCAATGTCTCCAAACACAAGATCTTGAAGTTGACGAAGCGGGTGTTCCCTCGATGCTACCTTGGAGGACTAGAGCAGATTGTGTGTGCTATTGAATTTGATCATGGTATCACCTTAGTTCACAACCTTCATCTACTGCAACTGCATGGAGGACTTGTGCCAGCAAGGCCTTTCCTCTTTGGCTTTGAATTGGAGACTCATGAGGAGCATTGCACCAAGGTTCATGCCGGCTACTACTTCCTCATGCAGGTGCATTTTATTGAGCCATTCCAAAACCTCTAGTAGTATGAGGATTTTGAAAGAATGGTGTTCCCTGATCTCGCGCCACTGGTTGCTGCAATTGCTGGTCCCTCCCATTGATAATCTGAAAACAAAAATGGTCCCCAATTTTGTTTTTCCCTTTCCAAACTCCACTTCATAGCGGACATATGTATATATCGATACAAGGCCACTGGCTTGTACCTTATGATGGAGCCTCAATTTCAAATCTTTGGTTTTCCCTTATTACTGGCTTGTCTTGTTATTCATAGGGTATTTGGGGTTGGAGTTTTGCCTTGCTTCCATGAAACCTTGGTGTTCTATTGTTAGGTTGGGTCTTTTTCATCATTACCTTTATGGAGAATTTTTTAAGAACAACTTATGTTTTATTCAATCGTCTTGGCAGCACCCCTTTTTAAATATAAAATGAAAAAATTTTGGCCACCCCTTTTATTTACCTAAGTCTGGGTCGATCCGTGCCTTGTCTTTTAAAACAACCTTGAGTCATCAACTTTCGTTGCCCTAGGCGATGTCCCTTTCCCCTTATTTTCTTCTAAGTATTTTAATGTTTTGTAGGGGTTATTTTACCGACTGTCGATCTTCTTGAGGTTGATCTTGACTATTGCCCACCATCCCACGATGACATCACTGTTGGTTATTTGGTGATCGCGATATCGTAGGCGGATGCCACGTGTCCCGAGCTCTCAGTGTTGGAAGGTGTAAATAAAGTGTTTAATATGTGCATCAGACTTTAGAACATTATTGAGCTGGTTACTAAACCATATGAGAGATGCACATGCTCATAATCAACGGCAATGTCTTAAAGTTTATGGAAAAGTTGCTCGACGGATAGGTGTTGGTGTTGCTCCCTATTATGTATGATCGTCACCGCCGATGATGGAGATCAACAATTGCTCGCCATCGCGTGATCCTAAATCGAGGGGGGTTTAGTGATCACGATATTGTGGGCGAGTGCCACGTGTATTCTTTTGGTGCTACATTTTAGGGTGGGCCCTTGATAGTGACATGGAAATGTTGTCAGCCTTTTAAAGATAACCGTTTGATGTTCTGACATAAACAAGAAATCGATGACAGTGATTTAAACTTGCATCGAATGTTACTGAAGTCATTGGCGCGGCATGCATTTAAGCTTTAATGGCGGACGAGACGTCTACTAGCCATTTTCATCATTTCTAAGTACTTAATTTCATACTCTCATCACCATAAAGACATTCAAGTGTTTGCAGAGCGATCTTGAGCCGAAGATAGAGTTTTTCAAAGCAATTGTAGTAGAGGTTTGATTTTTCTATGAAGCGTGAATTTCGTGAGTTGATTTCCTTATCACTGTCTTTGTTTGAGTGTGATTCTTGTAGAGGGTTGCCTTGTATCATCAGCATTTTCTCTTGATTACGGTTCTAGGGTTACTATTTCTTTTGAATTGTGGGAAATTGCAAGTTTCTGCTATCATTCCGTTCTAGGTAGCCTTAGTTTGTTTACAATTTTGATCTTTCTTAAGAAGCCTTGGTTGTTTAAAATGGTGCCACTGAAGCATCATTTTGGCCATATTGATTATATACACAAGAATATATATGATGATTTCCTTGACCAATTCCCTTTGTCGACAAATGACAGGAAGAGGGGTTTGGTCTTAATGAATGGGACAGCCCTACGTGAGGGATTGAGATGTAAGAATTATAACATTGCAGATGCTAGGGTGCCAATGACAGGTTTGAAAATGTTTAGGAGATGGTATGGGCAACGAAATTTGTCTCATCCTTTTTCAAATAGTTGGTGATATGACATGGGAAAGCTTGTGGTACCGAATGTGTTTCTGGATGTTGACCTACTTAGGGTAGTAGCTGCATGATATGACCCTGTCACACAAATTATTAGGGATAATGATGGTAGTGTTCTACTAAATGTGAGTGCTGATAAAATTCATCAGGTTTTTGATTTAAGTGAATATAACTCATTTCTGGTTCGAATTGACTTTGAGGAGATGAAGCAAGAATATGCCAGGTCTTAGCCTCTTTTTAGATCAAAGTTGCTTCCCCCTCATCTAGCTAGGATGGGCAATTCAATAATTCACATCAACCCGACTGACCGGGAGCCTTTCAGGTTAAGTTGCTTTGCTGATCATTTCTTAGCAATGTTCTATTCACTTTGCCAAATCATTGGTTTCAACCCCAACATTGTGATTCCCATCGCCTATATGTTCATGGGGGCTTAGATTCAACATCCTAATTTTTCTATAGTTTACGACTATGCTTCTTTCCTTGCTGAAAGGATACATGCGGGTTTGTTGAAGTTGCATAATGGAGATTCTGGTACTTTCTTTTGGTACTTCTTACTAATGCACATGTTTTTGTATGAGAATGTTGATTTCTTCTCGGAGAAAATGGAGTTGAAGCGAGAGGTGAATGGAGAGAAATTACCAGTTCAGGCTTGGAGTGCAGACCTGTCTTGTAACAAGGGAGGTGCCAGTTTTGTGCAATTTGATAACTAATTTTCCTCCAGTCTAAGGGCTAAATTGATGGTAAATGTGCCAAGGATTCCTGAGGATTTGCATGATTTCCTTCGACCCAAAGTAAGGAGACCTGATTTGAAAGTGTGCCACAATTGGGGTGATATCATTCTTTACCCTGTAAGCATTGTTTTAAGGGTTTATGGTTTCCAGGGAGCTCCTCATATTCTCCCATATAATATACCATCAAGGATGGGATTTGCAGAGGTCATGTGGCAACTAGGTTGCATTCACGAAGAGAATTTGACAAGAAGGGGAAAAGGACCTTTGTTCCCTGATTATACTATTGTCTCTGATTTTGTGTTTTCTAAGGGAGGATGGGTTCATTTTGATCGGTATTTTGATGAGTACCATTTGAAGAATGGATCCAGGAGGCAACATGACCCTGAGGTATTATTTTCCTTATTTAGGCAGAAGATTAAAGGTGGAAAATTTACTCATGTTTTCAACTTTCCTGAAGATTTATTTAGAAATCAATTTGATTTGAACCAACAAGAATTCAATAAGGAAAAATGGATTGCTTATGAGAAAATGTTGGCCATGGTGCATAAACTGGATCCAAGGTATGATCCATTGATGGAGTTTACTCCATTTCATAAAAGAATTGATTTTTTGATGAGGAATTTCAAGGAAATCATGAATATCCTGAGGACCAAGAAAGCCAATTTAGAATTTGATTTGGGAATTCAGGATTCAGAGGTTAGGCTTGAGGAAACAAGGCCAACTTACTAGCCATCAGTGAACAAACCTCTATACAGCAGGAGGAGAGATGATAGCAGTGATATAGAGGCAGGAGATAAAAAGGGAAAGCAAATAATGAAAACATCATCATTGCTGGGTCATGGGGTCAATAATTCTAGAGGGATAAAAATTATGGATTTGGATTCACCACTTAGAGATGATCCTATGGAGCTGTCATCAAATCCAAGCCCTAAGAGATGAAAGATTGAAGAATCACAAGAGGCTCTAATGGATGAAATATTCATAACTAATCAAGAAATGTTGGTTGGTATCCCCTCCCCTCCTAGATCAGCACAATTGGTGCTCATTGACATGGATATAAAAGGGCAATATGTACAGGATGCTAGGATGGAGGCTTGCAAGGCATTCCTGGATGATGATGCCTTTGTGAAAACCTCTATATTCTTGTAGTTGATTTGGAGAATGAAATTAGAAGAGTATCAGGACAGCTGCAAGAATAGGAGGGAGTCAAGACCTAATAGGTCAAACTAGGAGAATGATGATGAAGTAAAAGCTGAATTGATGGAGCAATTCAAAATCATCACTCCTGAGGAAGGAAGGAAACTTGTAACTCAGGCTGGTGTCTTACTCCTCCCAGAGTGGGACATAGCTGATGTTGTGGCATTCAATTCTATTATGTAGTCCAAGCATCCTATGCAGAGTAGTGAAGAAGAAGTCAAGGCAGTTCTACAAGACTTTGCTTTTAGTGAGGAGTATGAGACATTGGCCATATGGGCATTGGCACCTTAGGGTAGAAAACCAAATGTGACAGACATTAGCCCAAATTTAAGAGGGGGGATTATTATCAAAAGAGATTTTGAAACCTCAGCAACATAAGCCACAAGCCTGACACTGAATGTGGCCAAATTGGCCCAAAGGACAGCTGAAAGAGAAGAGGCTGAAAGGAAGAGTTTGATGGAAAAATATAATGTAATAATTGGGGAGTATAGTAAAATGCAACAGAGAAATGTCGAGCTACAGTTTGAAGTAGATAGATTAAAATATGGGCAGGTGGGAGAATCTTCCAATGATCCTATTGTTAGAGTAACACCTACAACTTCGGGGTCAGTTCCCCCTATTATCCCAATCATTTCTATTCCTGAATCCCTAATTCAGAGGCTTGCTCCTAGCACTATACCAGAGAAAATTGAAGAGGAAATGGAGTATTCTATAGATCCTACCAAAAAGCAGATGATGAATAAGATTATTGAATTATAGACTACCTTAAAGGCAAGTGAGAATGATGCCATGGCTAAACACAATGAGGTGGTTGACACCATTTTGAGGAATTTAAATGAGAAGGTTGATTCAAGGCTGCCATCTGTTCATTCTTTATATTTTTTATTTTTGGATGGATTACAAAATATTAACAGAGATCAGGAAGTGGTTCTGCCTTTGGTTGAGAAGTGGATGCCTAGGGCCACTGATTTAGATATTATGTTTAAAGCTTCCAATTTTGATGCAAATAATAGGCCCCAATCATTAAAGCCTACTCAAAGCTTTGTAAAATAATTGAAGGGATTCCAGGCCCTACCTGATGATTTGAGTAGGAAAATTGGAGAATTAGTAAAAAGTTGTGATGATTGGAATGACACTTTTCTGCTGGATATAATAGATGTGCAAGGAAACATTAAGACACTACAGCAATGGAAAGAAAGGGCAGAAGAGGTCATCAGTGCACAAATCAAATTGATTTGTGATGACTCAGATCATGACTTGTTGGTAAGCAGCATGGATAAAATAATTAATACTAGCATGTTCTTGGAGTCATTTGAAAGAGAGGCCAACCAAGTTGCGGTGAAATTCACACCTTACAATACTAGGGTGATAGAGGTGGTGAATTTTAAATCGCCTACGAATGAAGGATATTAGAATTGGGTGGACAAGTAATTAACCAAAGAGGAGTAAAACGGTATTTACTGTCATTAACTAACAGCTCAGCGGTTACAGTATAACAAATAATGGTTCTATTTCTATGAAGGTTTTGAGTGCAGGTTTTGAGATGTAACCAATGCGGCAGCTATTGTATGGAGGTTAAAAATCAACAGGAAGATGCTCCTGGACTTGATTCCTTTTCTAAACATAATTGTGAGTGGGCATGTAATGGCCCTATTAACTAGTGACATGTGTAATCTCTGGCCTGATGCTTGTTTGTTCCTTTGTTTTCTATAAAAAGGATTTCAGGGCCAGAGGTAAGGGTTGGCAAGTTAGATATTTTCAAAGATTGAGTCTAGGTATAGTTGTAGAACAGGTTGTAAGAACTTTTCTTTTGAATGTTAAGAAAAATTTAGGTTTGAGACTTTTCTGTAATGGGTTTTAAGTTTATGAAGATCTGATATTCATAACAATACTAGCATTTGGGCTATGACGTTATACCTCGAGGTCACATCTCTCCTTTGTATAGATATATCACACTTTTGAATAGAATGATCAAGGATTATGATTTTCATCTCATTATTATGATGTGTATGTTTTTCCATTTTGGCTTTAACTCAAAGGGTTAATTAAAATGCTTGGATGGAGTCATAGATGGATATATTCATAGGAGGATTTAGTAAGAAGTATTGGGCTAGGATAGGGATTGACACTATTGTGATTCAACATTGCCAAGGGTTATACATGCTAGGTATTTGAGTTTGTTGTTAATTTCTGAATGTTTGTGAACATGACTCCCCAATGGTATATGGCACTGATCTAAATTGTATGAGCTTATAAAACTGTGTTTTTGTATGTCTTTACTTAGGGCTTTCCGCCAACTTGAAATTAAAATGACTATCATAAGTTATGAAATAATGTTGTAACCATCTCATGATCCAAGTATTTGATATTACTGGTGAAGGGTCGATTCACTCTAGTAGTATTCTATTTTGTTGAGCTATTTGTGGGATTATCTATGAATTATTAATAATTTGTTTATGAGTTTGGTACAGAGATCATAAATACAGTATAGGGATCACCCTCCCAGGTCTTGCAGAGCCCAAAGTGTAGGAGGTTATTGTAAAATTCTCGTCAGTTGGTCCAGGTCCTCCGAGCTGCCCTTGATTGGAATTGGCACTTTCATAGGTAGATTAGGAGACAAACCTAGTCTACAAGAAAAACACCACCTTATATAATGTAAATTTCCGACCAATATATACAATACTTATGTTTTTTTAGAAATCTTGACCTTTTTACAATATTCTTTCAGTTTCTTGCACTATTGTTGTTATTCGTAAAACACTGAGAAGACCCAAAACCTTAAAGAAAGAAAAATGATTACATATTTATAATCTAAATAGCCATCTCATAGGAAAAATTATTGATTTTTTTTAAGATGTATTCCATTAACTGGAATACTTAGGGTGTTACCTTCCATGTCTTCCAACTTGAAAGAGTTGAATTGTTTATACTGGATAATTTTGAAAGGCCCTTCATAGAGGCTATCGAATTTTCCGTGCTAGTCGAGCCTTGCTTCGCGTTTGTTGAACTTGAGAATAGAGTCCCCACATTGTAACTATTTATCTGATGCCTTTTTATCAAACAATTTCCTTACCACCTATTGGTGGCTATTCATCACCTCAAGGGCATGCTCTCTCTTTTCCTGAACCTCGAGTAGCTCAGAAAACCTTACCTCCATTGCTCCATTTTGTTCAATCTCCAAATATTTAAGCAACTACAGGGCAGGGATTTTCGTGGCAATAGGCAACAATGCCTCCTTCCCCTACACCATCTCATAAGCAGATGTCTTTAGTATCCTTTTGTGTGTGATTCGGTCTACCCACAACATTGTTTGGAGGTTCCTATGCCATTCTATCTGGTTTTCCAAGCCTATCTTCTTAATTAACCTAATGAGGTTTTTATTTGTAGACTCTGTGAGGCCATTCCCCTAGGGATAATAGTTAGAAGAAGTTTGTAGGAAAACCCCATATTTTAATGCGAATTGGCTCATTTTTTGAGTTGAGGAAGGCTTTAGCATTATCAGAGATGATTGTTTTGGGTGGGCCAAATTTGGCTACCAACTGCTTCAGGAAATTAACAATCTCCACTTCTATTGTATTTTTCAATGGCACTGCTTCTGCCGACCTAGTGAAGTAGTCTATTGCTGTCAATATCCATTTGTGTTCGGCTGAAGAGAAAGGGTTAATCATTACAATGAAATCTAAACCCTATTGAGAAAAAAATTCCTCTACTACTATAGGCCTTAATGGCAAAGCAACATTCTTTCTCTTTTCGACATGAAACTGACATTTATTGCAAGACTTAATTAGTAAAAATGCATCATTGAAATGTCTTGGCCAAAAATAACTAGCACATATAATTGTAATTGCTGTGGTCCTTGCAGAAAAAATGTCCTCCAGTTGGGCTATTGTGGTATTGATCCAATATTCTCTTGGTTTGATCCTTATTTACACAACTTAACAAGATGCCATTAAAATTTCTTTTAAACACGACACCGTCCAAGAGAACATAATTGCTATTTTGTAAATGATAGAAACGCCTTTTAAAAGAAGGTAGATTGATTAGACACCTTCTCAACTGCATGAATTTTATTTCGTCTTCAAGCCAGTCACCCTGAGAACTTTCTTCATTCAATAACACAGGTTCCAGAGCTTCAAGCTATATCGCTAGTTCACTGTTTTTGGCACAGTCCCTTTCCTTTGACAGTCTTAATAGGTCTGACTTCAATATCATATTCTAGGATCTTGGTGATCCAGTTAGCTATCTTCTCTGTGATTTCTCCCTCCATGATATACTCTCACCCACTAGGATGTGGTACACAAACAATCACCTTATTATATGATATCAAATGGGTATGTGTAGGATCATGATGGGCCAAAAAGTGGCGATATGTAAGCCATATGATGGCCCATGTGGCTGACAACTTTTTTTTACCCAAAATTGATGAAATGAAAAGGGTTTTTAGAGGAGATTCTCAGCTTTCCACCAATATAAATCATGCTTTACTTTGAATTTAATAAATATTTATTATTTATTTTCTATTAAAATTACGAATAAAGTTCTGATTGATAGGATGATTGAAAAACGTCGATAACTTTCAAATGGTATCACATTTTTTGAATTTGAAACATGTGTCACATTCTATGCTTCACATACTATAGGATTAAAAAAAAAATGAGTTTCATGAATTTTTGACCAGGTTAAGGTGGTTAGATAGATGAGTTTTTATATTTTTTAAAATTTGTAATAAAAAATTCATAATTCATTATTTACTTGGAAAAAATCTATAAAAAAATATGCATCACATCGGGACATGAGTCCTCTACTTATATATAAAAGCTTATAATTTTTTTTTATCATTTTATTGTGGTTAGGGTGGTTCGACAGACACCTACTTCTTATGTTTACCTTGAAATTTAAATACTACTGCATTGAAATTTCAAATTTTCACCAAATAGATTTTTTTTTTTTTAAATAATGGTCTAGTAGTTTAGAAACTAAATTCAATTTTCTATAGATTCCATTTTTACATTTTTTTGAAATAATATAGATAACTTATTCAAATTTTTACATCAAGTTTTCTAACTCTGGTTTTTTGTCTTTTTATTGCAACTTAAGGGCCTATTTTTTCCATGATGATCCTACACATACTCAAATGTCAGAACTTTTTAAGTCCTTTGACAATAGCAAAGGCTTGATTTTCTATAAAGTTGTACTTCACCTCGTATTCTTTTAAGGTTCGTGAGTAGAATACAACAGGGGACTCCCTTTTATCTTCATCATCTTTTTGCATAAGTAGAGTGGTGATGTTGTTGCCACCACCAAAATGTACATAATAAAATCCTTTGACAAGTCAGGGTTTACCAACACAGGGGCAGAAGAAATAACCTCCTTTATAAGCTCAAAATATTTTCTGGCCTCCATCCTCCATTTGAAAGTTTGGTCTTTCTTAAGAATTAAGGTAATAGGCAGAATGATCCTTGCAAAATCTGCAATGAATCGGCTAATGAATTTGACCTTACCCAGAAATAACTGCACACCCTTCTTGTTGACACGTAACGGGATTTCTTGGATCACATCAACTCTTTCAGGATCAATGGAAATTCCTTCCTTAGAGACAGCATACCCTAATAGCTTCCCCTAGGGAACTCTGAGCACACATTTCTTTGGGTTTAAAGAAATCCCAAAATCCTAGCACTTCTGGAAAATAAGCTCCAAATGATCAAAGTGATCATCAACAGATTTTGAAAATACTGTCAAATCATCTAGATAAATGAGTATAATTTTGTGAATCAAATCCTTAAAGGCAATATCCATGGCTCTTTCAAAAGTGGCTCCAACATTCTAGAGTCCAAAAGGCATCTTGGCATATGCATAAGTTCCCCACTTTGTGTTGAACGTTGTTTTGTGTTGGTCTTCTTCTTTTACCCGAACCTGGTTGTAGCCCAAAAAGCCATCCAACATTGAAAACATTTCAGAGCCAGGTACGGTTTGTAGAATTACCTCCATTGAAGGAAAGGGGTAATGATCCTTTAATTATTCTCTATTCAAGTCTCAGAAGTGTACACATAGTCGTATATCTCCATTTTTCTTCCAGACAAGTACCAGGTTTGACACCCAAGTGTTGTGTTTGATTGGAAACACTATTCAAGATGTGATCAATTTATTCAACTCCCGTGACGAGAGATTCTATCTTTGGGTTCATAGGTCTCTATCTTTGACAAATTGGCTTCACCCGTTCCAACAACTCAACTGTATGCTCGATGATCCTAGGATCGTATCCTTTAATATCATCATATGACCAGGCTACTACACTCAGATATTCTTCATAGAAGTGTCTTAGTCTATCCTTAATCTTTTGACATAATCCTTTCCCAACCTTGACCTTTTTGTCTTTCCTGATATGCAAATCGGTGTAATTACCCTTGTCAGCCATGAGCTTCCTTTTGTCTCTTGTCACATCATCGAAATAAAATAGGCTCTCTAGAGTGACTAGGCCTCTCGGAAGCTTGTTGGATTTCAGCTGGATAATTTGACCCCCATAAGCTTCGGTGATCTTTGGTTGCAGCTGATCATTGAATTCTCCAGATGACTGGAGGAATGATGCAATATGAGCATCGCTATCAAACACTTGCCAATATTGATTGTTATATAGAACAACAGATCTTACAATTACCCTCATCGCATGCTTATTTCTTAATAATTCAGAGGCCGGCTCAAACTGAGCCCCGATAGTCGCTATTCGGTCAGCTTCAAAGTTCTTCTCTCTTTTTATAGCCTGGATATTAAAGGCCTCAAATTTTTCAATAAGATCCCAAACTCTATGTCAATAGAATTGCATACGAACATTTTTTTCAGCAAAAAATCCTCGAATTTGGTTGACCACCAACTCCGAATCTCTAAACACACTTATCTGCTTTACACCCATTTGTTCTGTAAGGCTTAAACCATTGACAAGACCTTCATATTTGGCTTCATTGTTTAAGGACGTGAATTGGAAACGGTAAGACCTTAGGGTCTTTTCCTCAAATGGGGATGTCAAAAATATTCCTGCTCCAACTCTAGCTCTTGATCTCGCTCCATCAAAATGCAAAATCCAAAACCCTGAGGACGCTTCACTTCCAGACTCCTTAGTAACTCTGGGCATAGATTGGCCTTCCTCATGTATGACATAAGTGTCAAGTCCAGTTGCATGATAATTTCCAAAAGGGTCAGTATCAATAAACTCATTCAACAAATTTTCTTCATCTTCTGTTTGAGAACTAGTAGCCTCTTCTTCTTCCAGAAATTCCACATTAAACCTCTCTTCATGAGTAATTGAAGTGTGTGTTGCTTCAAAGTTGAGTAGAGCCTCATCAACAACATGCTCAAAATGTAAAGTTTCTGACAATAGTTTCATCTTGGCTCCATGCTTGGTCCTCAGAATCAAGTGTGACCAATCCAGTGCTAGATATCCTCTGACATTTGCTATGAACTCTTGGGAAAAACAAATCCCAAATAGAGGAATATCAATGAGTGTGGTATCCTGATTTACATTGATACTAGGGTAGGAAAACAAATTCATAGGAAGTCCCTTGATTACCCCGACAGTATCAACTTTATTTTCATTTAGCTGCCTGACTCCCTTATTGAGAGACTCATATTTTAAACCCAAAGCATCAGCTACTTGCTTTGGTATGATGGTGGTTCTAGCACCAGAGTTGATCATACAATTATGTAACAAATTTTCACCAATAATAAGTGTTAGAAAGAAAGGCTTAGGTTTAGGCTTACTTTATTTTCCAAAATCGAGCTTCTCCTCTAGTTGATTTGTTAGCACTTTATCTAGGTCTGGCTTGGATACCTTCTCTTCGTTAGACTGAGTAGGTACCATCAGATCCTCCTCTCCTGAAAATGCCTTTTGTAATAGTACCTTCTGCTCTGGAATAGCCAGGACATCCCACAACGAAGTGTTGGCAGATGACTTCTTCAGTTGCTATACCACCTTAAACTATGCTCGCGACTAGTTAGTTGTGGTTGCTTGCTCCTTAGGCTTTGTAGTTGGTACAGGCCTTGCAACTGGTATATCAGGTTGTTTGGCAACAATATGGATGATTCTAGGAGTCTTCTCCTTCTATCCAAGAAAAGAGTGCTTGGTCTGGAACAATGTTTGACTCTTGTTGGATGGACATCCCTTGCATTTGAGCAGTGAGGACAACATTGCCCATCTGCTGAGAGGCATATGATTGGTTGTCGGGATTAGGTGTACTACCCTGGCTAGGTTGGTCTACGATCTTTTGTTGCAAATTTCCCCGTAGATAATTCCTCGGCATGTACGCATCGTTACAAGGAAACCACCATGAATTGGCATCTTCTGCTAAGTTGTTTTGTCCAGCCAGAGTCTGCATTGGTAGGGTTATCAGAACCATCTGGTTACTTGGCTGAGCAGAGACATTTCTGCGTGACCTATCTTGCCACTGATTTGATTGGTACGAAGCTTTTATGCCTTGGTAATTATGGTATGTCGAATTTTGATAGCTATATAGTTGTCGCTTCAAAGTAGTCAATTCATTAGTCATGGACTACATCTGTTCTCTCATCTCGATAGCCAAGGGATTAGGCACAGGAGCTACTATTAGAGTTGCACTCGGATTATTTTTGGGATACACATAAATAGATTTGGGAGGGGCCGTAGGCACATTGGTCGAGGGAACTTCGGCTTCTACGACATTGGACTCGGGAAATAATGGAATGATGGGTCTCGGTGCCAACTTTCTTGTAGCGATCAAATTATCTTCTGCAGCAATAGCCAAGGCATAAGCATCACGAAGAGTCTCTCTGCCAAGAGCTTGTAACATCATGGAAATATCGAGGTTGATTGAATTTAATTAGAACATAAATTCCAAATCTTGGGGTGGAAGACTACCAACGGGCACTCTCAAATGGAACCTCGCATTGAAATCAGGTAGAGTTGCATGAGGAGGTTGCTTTATATTTTTTAGTTGATGGTACAATGAATATTTGTCACCAGCGTTTGAAAAATTCTCATAAAACATGGTTTCGAGTTGGTCCCAAGCTGCAATAGTACTAGCTTCAAGAGTCTTGTACCAATTTAGTGCCTTTCCTCGAAAGGAAGCGAACAACAATCTAAGAGCTACATTTTCATTTGGTATGCCATGTACCAGACATACATCTGCCACATCTTGCATATGTTTCATTGGTGTCTTCGACTCATCCCCAAAATACTTAGGGATAGCTTTTTGAGTGGAAGCAAGGATTAGAGCCCATACCGTAGGAGGCACAGGTGCAACTAAAGGACTGTTAGAGTCCTAGGCTACATAATTTCTAGTAGCCATAGGTACAGGTGGAGTAGGTGACGACAGAGAAGAAGGAGATGGAGGAGGTGAAGGGCTACCTTGCCGACCTCTTGGGTGCACAAAAACTAAGGGTGGTATGAGCCGACCAGGGACTCTTGTAGTCTAGGACCTAGTTACAGGCCAATGGCTCATACACACTTATAAAACCAGGTGAACATGCTAGTTCGTGGTCCCATTGGGCATGCTAGAAAAAGAACTGCTGACGTGGTATTTTGCATGTAGCAACAGTCTCATGGGAAACTTAGCTATTGGAGAAAATTATGTGCTAGCTAAGTGACCTCTGGGGTTTTATCGAAGCCGGATCTTCATTTAATGGGGAGGTAAAAGGTTAGAAAGATAGCGAAATATAAAATCTACACTACAGGAAATATGCCAAAGTAATAGACAAAATTACTAGAGCATAGTGCAGAGTGCAAAGGCCTGAACCACCAAAATATTGTTTATTAAGTAATTTTTCTCAAAAGCACTCGAAACGTAACAAATACTTTCTAATTTGCATAGCATAATCTAGCATAACCTTAGCTAACATAGAGGAATCAAAGAAACATGATCTGTATTCATTAAGCTATGAAGGATTACAAAAGCTGAAGAATAGGCATTCATACAATAAAAGAAGATAACGACACAAACCAATACTCTTACTAAATGCATGAAAAAATAGAAAAGCTGAATTGATTTGGCACAATCTAGAGTCTTAAAATTAAATAAAACTATTACAAAGGCTTCTTCCCAGTGCTCGGGAGTTTCTTATTACTTATTAAACAACCTAATAAAGAGAAACATGGCCGTATTTATAGGCCAGTCCACTACCTGAAATACACCAAGAGAAGGAAAGCCGTGAGCAAGGATCGATGCCCCAGATCACCTCGAGCCGCCACAGCAAAAAACGATCACTCAGGAGCTTGCCAGCGAAGCCACTATAGGGAACGAAAAAACACGTAGCAACAAAAATGAACACGTGGTGCCACAGAAGAAAATGTGCAACAACAATTCCAAGGTAATCGGCACAACAACAACTGCCACATGTTGCGCAAATAGACCACAACAAAAAGATGAAGGGACACCCAATGAAAAGCTTCGAGAGGGAGCTATGTGGAACACGCTGAGCAAAATAAAGTACAAGGTAGGCCCAATTTGGAAATCAGCCAGAGAAAGCCACGTGACACATAGATGAAGATTGGCGAAAGGCGAAGCGATATGAAAAGCGAAAAGCTTCACGAGGAAGCCACATGGAGCATGCCAAGGGTAGTGAGCAATTGAAAGGTAAGGCACAACCACAAAGATAAAAATAAAAACCACAAAGGCTTGGCAGTTTTTTGTGAAAGAATTCCTAACCTGGTAATGGATTAAACTTTGTATATCTCCCTTTGTTCCTTTGTTCACTCTCCTAGCCTTGCTACACTTCTAACTCTTAGGACTGATAATGACTCCTTGAGTCGTCCTTTTCCATCTCTATAAGATCTATAAGAACTGGATCGAGGCCCATATCTATATGACCCATTTGGTCAACCCTATTTTTCATCTATCCCATGCAGTTCGACCAAATCTATGCACACATCCAAATCCAAGCTCCATTGCCTTACCTTCCTCCTTATAGGCCTACTTGATCTCCAATCTCTCCATTCCATGATCCAATCAAACTCTCTTTATCATTGGACTCATCTTGAACTTATTAGTTTTCTCGAAGAATCATACTTTTGGACCATCTCCACTATTGTTTCCATGCATCTTAACTCACCTTAGTTATCTCTTTGGACTTGCCTCATGGCTTGCCTCCATTCTGAGCACTCAACTTGGGATCCTATCCCTAATGTCATCCTGCCTCACAATTCTAAGAGACTTGGGGTCTTTGACCCCTATGCAACATCTAAATCCTAAAGGTAACCTAGGGGTATGCCCAACACATCACCTCTCTCAATCCATTACCGGGTATTACAAGTTCTACATCAAACATCCACATAGCTCACCCAACTCTCAAGATTCAACATTTTGACAAATGTAACCCCCATGTTGGTCATCTCCCCACAATGTAGGGGCCTAACTACTCTACTTCACAATTTCTAAGTATTAGACAAATCCCTTGGAGTGATCCTCCACATTGGTTGAGCTACTCCACTTCATTTAAATAAGAACTTTATGTATGCATTCACTAGTAACCTCACCATAAAGTGACAAGGCAAAGCTACTTTTCTTCACTCCTAAAATCCATGTAGAACACCTAACTTCCCTCAAGCACACCTGATAGGATTACTCTTCTTCATCCCTAAGGGAGATGTCCTTGGTCACCCCATTGGCTCCCAGCACCCCTATGGACACCTTTTGTGTGCTCCTGACACTTGGCTGCTTCAACCAACACTACCCCTTATAACTCAGCCATAGACATTGTACTTCTCCCCCATTGAATTGGCATCTAGATCTTTGATCCATACTAGTTACATTTAACTCTATAGCACTTGTCCAATGAATAAGTTCAAGTTATCCACACCACACTTCTCTTGTATGGCATGACTTGTTAATCACCTAGCCTATATGCACTATTTCATCATCCCAAATGCAAGCCACTCACAAATCTAGCTTTGGTATCCTTCTCTTGATATGCCCTGGTTCAACTCAACTTGACACCAATGAAGTGTTTCTCCACAATACCACTTAAACACTTGGTAGCCTTGCCACTTCAACTTGGTTGTCCTTTAGCCTTCAAGTAACCATGTTTCTCCTCTTTTTCATGCTTCAAAGCCAACTCTGATACCAACTTCCTTGAGTATCAAAGGAGGTGATTAAACCCAAAGATGACACTAATAAGTACAAATAAAATATACTTTTCTAATTATAATGCATAAATAATTTTATTTTTATGTTTCTTCTCTTATTTTTTACACCGAGAGGCATTCTTCTATGACACCAAAAAACTTGTGTCAATAAAAACTCTTCAAACAAAAATTGACGTGAATTTGTCAGTCTTCAAATCTGACGGAATTAAAATTCATTACATTTTATGAGAGACATGCATCACGTTGGTAGGGTAGTGGAGAGTAGCATTGGCATGCAAATTGTTTCATGCACCGTTTCAAAGCATGTCAGGGGGACTGAAACAAATTTTATATAAATTAATCTATATATTTGTCCTCTAATTTGTTGTGTTATCTTATGTGGAAGATCTTCGGTCTCTTGTGTTGTCTTGGCTGTAATTTTAAGAATTAGGTTCTTGTTAGATTTTGATGAATGTATTCTATTGCATTTTTGGTGATCCCATATGAGGTACAACAATAGAAATAGACTTTTCTTAGATGAAATATTTGCATTCATTTCCCTTGGTTTTCCTCTATTTTATTGTGGGTTTTGCTAAATAAATCTCAAGTCTTGGAATGGCAGGAGCTAAAAAATTATGTTGCGTAGCAGTTGTGGCCTTGGTAATGATGGTGTGTAGTGAATGTTGAGGAAGCAGCGATGCCCAGCCTATCTTTGATTGCAAATGATGCTTCAATGGTGCTGTTGTCCTCTGTAGTAGCTACTCTTGTCAGATCTCAAGTTTTTTCTGTCTTCTCTTTCCACTGAGGTGTTTAACAGAAGGGCAAGGGGTTTTATTTTCTCCTGCATATATTTTTCCATGGTGAGGTTGATTGTTTTGTTGTTTACAGGAAAGGTTTTAAGGCTATTTGTTTATTTCATAATTTTTTCCTTCTAGGAAATAATTCGTTTAGCACAAATACAAGCATTTACTGTTTGTTTATTATAGTTTTCTTTGTTTTGGGTGTGTTAGAAGTGATTTAGCTGGATATTAGCATTAAAGAACTAAGTTTTCTGTTACGTTTCGTGGCTAGATCTGTGGTTTGATTGGGGCTCTCGGTGGGAAAATGTATATTATTTTTTTGGCCAAAGTTTCAGTACAATCAACTTCAAAATATCTTTTTATAATCAATATAATCATCTGATGATACACTCAAATTGTTGCAAAAAGAATGGTGTTCGTCTTACAATTGAAAAAGCAGAAGCTTGAGGTAACTCTCTTGGTATGTACCATGAATATGTCAGAACAATGATTTCTATGTAACTTCTATAAAATTTGAATTGGGTTTAATTAATTTGCCATATTTTTAACGTGTTATGTAAAGTTAGAGGATGCTAATCATTTCATCTATTAGAAATTAAATTAATTAATTTGATATGTTGAACATCTCAAATTAGTTGAAGTTTGCACAAAATGCATTTCAAATCAGTTTGCTCCCAATTACTAAAAAGGTTAAGGTTAGGGATGGGCCACAACTTGAAGTGATTCTATTTTTTTCTATAAAATCTAAATCTTTGATTGCAAATGATGGAGGCATTCATCCCATCGCAAAGGTTCTAAAAAATTGAGCGAGTATTCAAGAAGTGGAGTTTGGTGTTGTGGACATTGTGTTAAGTGAGACTTGTCTATGTCATGTCGATATTGATATTGGTATTGGAAATTTGGTATTGCTCCTTCTAAAAAGTAAGACAAGTAGATTATTTTAGGAATTAAGGGGTTTCCTTGTGGTGCTTCATTTTTCAAATGTTTAATTAGAAATACACAAGAATCTAAAAATTAGGAAGAACATTTGGTAATTTAACCCTCTTATCTTAAGATTCAGAGTTATCATCTTGAAGTATATGTAATGATAGATATAATTTGGTTTTGGTCCCTTTTTCACTTTACATTGTTCTCTAAAAATCTTCTTCCTAAACATTCCCTCCTAAGCATTTTGGATTTTTAATGCATTGCAAGGAAACAAAGTACTGATATACAATAATAAAATATAAGATTAACCAAAGGTAGAATTCACTGTCCATTTCACTATAAGTTTCCATCTGCTCAAACTATCATCTACCAACGAATGATAATGCATGAAAGAAAGTACTTAAATATTTATAGCTAAAAATTCATAGCATAGTATTGTACTTTTTTTTTACATCTCAGTTTTCAAGTATTTTAAATTTATTTTATTTTGTATATACTTGATCTAAAATATTCAACATTTAAATGATATTAATTTTGTATGTTTTTTAGGAAAATTCTATTTAAAGGGTTGGATCTAACAATTTAATTATATTTTCTAATGTTTCTATATGGTTTAATAGACTAATCACATTTGTATTTCGTACAAGTGGAAGAACAACCCTTCTAATGGAAAAGAGGGGTAATAAGAAGGTATTCATGAGTTCATTTCTGATGTTTTTTTAGTGGTTCTCTATTCCTCTAGAAGTGGATCCTCACAAACGAACATAAAAATATTCTAAAATAAATCAAGAACAACAATCTAATAATAAATTGTTTTTTGTTTGCACAAATCATTTCATATTTTAAAATTAAACTAGATTCTAATTCCGTATTAAGTTAAATTAAAAATACTAAAAATAAACTAATTAATTACTAAAATGAAATTAGAGTTATGCAAAATAAAAAAACCACCTATAAAGAAACTAGAATTATGCAAAGGAAAAATAAACTAATTATAATCACTAAAAAAGAAACTAGAGTTATGCAAAGGAAAAAACACCACCTATAAAGAATTATTTTATTTCCTTTACTTTTAGTTTTATTTTCTCAAATGTATTTCTTGTTTTTCTTTTGATGTCTATGAAAATATTTTTTTTAACTCCTAAAGAGAAATGATAGTTGAAATTTTGTTTGCATTTATAGATTTTTTTAATTTTTTCATTAAAAAGAAAATTTATTTTAAATTAAACATATTATTTGACATATAAAATTGACTATACAATTTTAACATATAATAAATATAATTAATCAAACGTATGATTATGTTCTCATTGTAATTATTTTTAAAATTTAAAACAAGAATATATATTATTTAAATTTTATTTTTGATAAGGTACGCATCATTTACAGGGTGTTGTACCCCTAATAGATAGAGCCACAAGGGAAAAAAATTTCAAGTCCAAAAAACATAGAAAGTAGCCAAAAAAACAAAACAAAGACCATAAATCAACAATAGATAACAACAAATAACTAGCATTATCCTAGTTCTTTGATAGGAGATAAACAACATCATCCCCAACCTATTCTTGATCATCATCAACATTCTTCCCATCCAACTCATCTTTTATTACCGTAGACAAACTGATGGTAACAAAGTGGAGCAACTTAACAGTAAAATGGGTCAAGCCACAAAATCTCTTATCCAATTTATCCATTCTATCCTATAGCACATGACGCTCCTCCCCACCATTAGCAACCTTCACATTCACAGTATGCTCCACATCCAGGGGGTGCAAGGACTAGGAAGTTGAGTTCTCTTTCTAATCTTTACTAAATTATCAAGAATGGTGCGGGGCCCTCAAGCATACTTCTCCTCCTCGTCCCTAGACAACTCTCACCTTTGTAATATTTCGTGTTAGACAACTCCTCCTCCGAGTCCAAATCCACTTGCCTTTTTTTTTGTTCTTAGCCAATCTCCCAGACCTCTGGGTGATGGTCTCACCATTGGTCATAATCGTTTCCTAAACCATCCTGTCACCCTTGGAATCCTTACCCACAATATTTTTACCTCTATTTTCCTTCATTAGAGACTCCATCAAACCCTTCATGTCATATTTTCCTTTCTTCTTCAGGGTGGGTTTGTTAGCAATTTTGGTTGGGGTTGACTTGAGGTTTCAAAGACTAGCCACAACACTAGTTTGGGAATTTCCTACATTCCCCTTGTGTTTTTTAGTGGAAAAATTAGGCTTGTGAGTATCTGCAACACCTAGATGGGTTTTTTGAACGGGACCTTTGGAATCGGTTGGGGAAATATTTGTAACAACAAGAAGTTTGATTTCCTCCACACGAACATCAAATATGGGTTTGGGTGGGCATAAAACAAGATGGAAAATGATAGAGTCTCATAATGAGACCTTGGTGTAGTGGCAGGGGAGGGGTATCATCAAAGTTAAGGTTAGCGACTTCAATGCATTTTTCCATAGAGCTTTCTAAATCCTTAAGTAGGAAGAAAGGAAAGCTTAATAGAAATTTATGCCTAAGGTGATTTAAAATAGGGAAATAGTAGAAGAAGGTTTTGTATCTACCTTCGAGAGTCACATGCTTCATAAGGGCCAAGCAGACTTGGTCCCATCGCTACGGAAGGGCCTCCCACTCAAAACCTGACTGTTTACAAACCGACTTCTCATTCCCTACAAAAAATGCATTCATGTTGTAATTATCGTAGGTCTTGGTAGGCTTCAAATACTTCTTACCATTACTATGTAGCCTTGTCGCCTATGCAATCACATCTTCATTTACTTCAAAATAAATCTCGCCCACAATCATTCTTCGGTCCTTCCAAGAGTTGGTTAATTGCACAAACAAATTAGGGTCGTGACCCACTAAACTCTTCATCAGGGGAGCCAAACCTCCTTCAACACATATATGCCACACCAATGGATTTTTACAGAATTCACCATAGTTGTTGGGATTTTTTCGCACATGATCACCACCCATAATGCCTCTTTGTACAAGAAAAAACCAGAGAACCTGTGAGAGTAAAAGGTTAGATAAACTGGATAGGAGAAGGGTCTTCTACAAACAATGGATATTTAGTCGAACATAACACTATTGGTTAATCAAAGCAATGTGCAGGACACACACGTGAGGAGGTAAATCTCTTAACGCAATCTTGACAACTTATTTTATCAATTTATTTCTTAAACATCAATTTAATTAAAATATAATATAGTTGAGATATATTATTTATCAATTGTAATAACATTTATTATAAATTTTTAATTGATATCTATTATCAAGTAAGTAATGAATATATAATTAGACTACACATCAATATACTTTAAAGTTTATATTAATAGAAAATTTGATAACTATTTAAGCAAAGATTTTGAAAGGGTGTTATTATCTTTAATAAATTCAATAAATAGAACAATAGCATAGAGAATAGTTAAGGCCTTTTATCCAACATAGATTCAATCAAGAACAAAAAAAAAAGTTAAGAGAAATCTAATCAAAAGACAATTAGAAAACAATAAAATCCAATAAAAATAATTTAAAAATATTTAATGGACATATAAAGAGGCATTAGGCCTATAGATGACTAAATCATTAAGAATTTATGATATGTCCCAATCCTCTTCTACATTTTTCTTTTCAATAACTAATTTCACAATCAATCAAGAATTTTACAAATTAACCTAATAGGGGAAAGAATCCAAAACCTTCAAACAATAATGATAGAATTTATTGATTTAATGTCTAATATTTATAATAATATAGCACTAATAGGTATGAATTTAAATTTGTTAGTGTTGATCTTAGAACTCGTAATTTAATGAAATATATTCCTTAGATCTAAAAATCAACAAATAATGTGATGCCACATTAATAGATTTAAGATTAGGATTAGGGTTCAATTAGGGTTAGAGTTAGGACTAGGTTGGGGTTTAATTATGGTTAGGCTAGGAAAAAAATTATACGTTTTGCCTCCTATCTTAACTTGTGTGGGAAAAAATTTAAGTAAATTCAACTTAAATTTGTTCTCAGATCTATGGTAAAATTCTTAAACATAAATCCAATGTATTAAATTTAAATAGTTGACCCACCACATAATTGTACTCTTTTTATTTGCTTTGGTCATCACCACCTCAACTTGAACCGACTAGGTTGAATCCCTTACATTTTCATAAACCCCATAATTCATTATAAAAAACAAGGTGTTGTCTCATAAATGTACGTGCATTTGGACAAAAAATATTTCAGTTGTCTTAGTAACGTTATTTATGTGTTGCAAATTGTTTTCTTTTTCTTTTTATATAAATTATATATATAAAAATGGCTACAATGTTCTTCGTTTTTAAGGTCAAATGTTATGCATGTGTTGTGCATTATATTTGTTTAACATTACGTACTAATTAAATCTTTTGTCATCAACATTTTTATGCTAATATGAATGTTATTTTCTTATCTACAAAAATATATAAATTAGCATACATATATTTTGTAAAATATACCAAAAATTATCCTTCTCCAGACCTTTATTTTCATCTTTTTTTCTTAATGTAATATACATTTTAATAATGTTATCTCTCAATACATATTAATATTTAATATATGTTAGTTTTATTAGTTTGAAGTGTATTATCATATTTTACTTTCCCATGCATCACATATATCAAATATTCAAAATCCGCCGTATATAACATGCTAGACAAAAGTTACAATCTTCATACAAATAAGTGGCATTATCATTTAGTTATGACAACACCGACACAACTTAATATTAAAATTAGTAATCCTACAAATCATTGTTATTTAAAGCTGAATTACAGTCCGAAGAAAAACGTGTGAACATGGGGATAGATTTCTTAATTGAAAGATGACAAGTAGTACGTTAAAGAAAAAGACATGTAAGCCAAGAAACAGCCAAGCATAACCTGTCTTTTACAAGGTAGGTGATGTAAGTTGATTCAATGTACGCACTATTGATCAGTGCTGGAACCCAAAAAGCTTCTTTTCCCATGAAAGTCCACCCTTGCTGCTTTCCCTAACCCACAAATGAATACAACAGCTCATTCCATATATCAGGTACACCTGGTAAGCACCAATGGCTACAGTCTCCACTCTCAGAACCATACTTTGAGGGATGCGCATCCTTGCGAAGCTGGGACATGCCTGTGACATCCAGCAAAACAATAGGAAAACTTGTACTGCTCAGAACTTGTTTCAGTATTGGCACCTGAGGAGGTAATGGAGGGTTGTATGCAGATGTGTCCTGAACAGGCTCCGTCTCATTCTTGCAACTGTATTAACATCATGCCCATTATATTAACTTCAGTTCAAGTGAATATGGTGAGATAGATCTGAATATTAGATATAAAAAGTAATCATAGCCTATTCCAAAAAGTGGACCGTCCCAGTTTTTAAATATTAATAAAAATGATAGTTGGTGAAAAATTGTTTCTGGATTTATTTGCATCTGATTGCATCAATCTTTTTCTCATTTATATTTGGATCATATTTTACATTCTATCATTTTTTTTTATTCTGTCTACTTTCTTTATTCTGATGATAGATTATGATGTGTGATCTGAAATATTGACAGAAACGAAATTCATGTAATTAAATCCATAAACACTTTCTCAAATTATTTTCAACCATTGTAAAAATTTAAGTCTTTAATAACTATGAACCTTCGTGTGTTTTTCTACTATCCATGATAATAGATTGATAAAATTACTATGTAAAATTTGAGCTAAATATCATATAAGATGACCAACCTTGAATGGCGAGGTGCCATGGTGCTGAAAAATAGCCTTGATTTTTTGAAATCTATTTGTGAATTTGCCCAATTTGCCCAAGTATTCAGTGCTTTCCTGTAAGCATCCATTGGATCTATATTGGTATACGTCTTACTGCCTTCCATGACTACGTCCCATCTGTTGATACACACAATTACTCTATATTTAATATTTCTAGTTGGCAAACAAGATTCATTCACTGGTATTTTAAAAACTTTTAAGATAATTTTATGTTTATTTCGAGTAATTTTTTATTAGATTACGATTTATTTTTTCATTTTAATGATAGATCATAAAATGTGATCTAAAATGTTGATGTAAAAAATATTCAAATAACGATTCAGAAATATTCAAGCTACTATTATAAACTGTGAAAATTTTGTATCGTTAATCTTACGTTTGTCCACTACTACCACCATTATGATCCCACCAGTGGGATGACTCAAAAATCAAGATATCTGCCCCCTTCCAATACTCTCCATAACTTTCTATAGAATCCAGGTGAAGAATCTTTTTCCCATCTGTACTTTTCTCCAGCTCAACCAAGAATGGAGCCCAGAATAGCTCAATAGAAGCATTATAATCCTGCAAACAAGCAATCAAATATTTAAAACTACAAAACTGGCCCTGCCAAAACAAAAATTAAGATTGAAGTGAACAGATTGTGCAACTTACCAGGGCTTTGAAAGTTGAAAGAGGATTCTTATCAACCATAGATTTCTTATTGCTTGGAATTCCTGCCTGAAGGAGGCAGACCATGGACTGAAACTGACCTCTGCTTATTGAGTCCCCAATAAACATCAATCTCTTTCCTCTCAGCTTCTCTAGCATATCATTACTATTGAGCCTGAAATAGCATTTTACATTTAATATTCACATTATTAATAGTTTTACATGTCCTAATATTAACACATTTTAAGTAATATTGCTTGGTACACTTCCAATGTTTTGGATCTACTATCTAGATCTCTCTTCATGATATTTGCATCAATTCTAGGTAAATTGACCTTGGGGATATATAGATCAATGAAAATGGATTGTTTTCAGAGTTTCATTTATCTATCATGGAACTGACCATTGGGAAGATTCATTTACCTATCACTTATCAACATATCCCAGAAGACCCATTTAGCAATCAGAGAGATCTTAAGAAATAGACCCAAACCATTAAAAGTAAAATACATTATCAGAACTACATTCAAAAAGATATATTACTTCAAATATTCATCAACTACACATCAAGAGGAGGAAAATAAAATAAAAATTGAATCGATTTATGTAAGTTCACCTGGGGATGGTACAACCATCTGGCTGCCATCTCCACTTCTCATAATCTGAATCTGGTCTCCCATTTGGTATGCAATTTATTTGGGTACTAATATACGGACAATCTGCAGCATTATAAAGTGGATAGGACACATCATGAACCCACTTCCCTGAAAACAAATTGCATGTTGTTCCAGTGATGCCTGTGACAACAATATTTTCTCTGTAGCTACCAGTCTCCCCTGGATATATCTCAAAGTGTTTACTCCTCTGTGCACTAGCACTGCCATGGATCCTGGCATCTCCAGTGATGCATGACAACACTAAGATATATAACAATAACAAAATCATCTCCATTAATGAATATTTTCCTGCTTTGGAGGGCAAGCTGTTATAATATGAACACAGTTGTTTGTTCTCCATAACTTTGCGTGTGCGAGTGAAACAAAGTACGATAGAAAGAACAAAAGAAATCACGGGTTTTCCGTTAGATGGGTGACATTTTTCAGCCGATGAAAGAAAATAGAGCTTGTGTAGGCCCAATCTGAAACCGACATGGTCCCGTGAGTCAGAATCATTATTTTTATTAATGTAATCAAAACATTTGTATGTCCTCAGAGTCTGCCTTTAATGGTGGAGTTTGCTGCTTTAGGCCGTTCGTTAAACTTTGTTTAAAGTTGACAAAGACAATGAAACAGATTACTATTCCAGCAAACTTGTTGCTCCACTTTAGAATCGGTTATTGTTGGCAAAATGGGATATTTTTATTCTTTATGGAAATTTAACTTGCATACACTGATATTTTCCACAATTTCAGATATTGATTGAATTTTTTAACTTACATAGAATGTCATATTCCACTATTTTCCGAAGTCCCCATAACCTTTAACTTATTGTCCAATGTCATCTTCCATCATTTAAAGTATTCAATTACTTCATTTGTAAGGTAAGGTATTTTTTAAAGCTTATGCTTATCAAATCAATTGTAAATATGTTCTATTACTTATATTACTTTCTAATGCTGAAAATTTGATATTTATGGTAAATATATTGAGTTTATTTTGATTAGATTGTTTGGAATATTATAATAATTGTATAAATGATTTTTTTTTTACAAATTGGATTCACAATATTTCTTTACTAATTATTTTAAGAGATTTGATTTTTGATTCTTTATTGTTACCTCGGATAAGATTATGAGGTGCAAACTTAATCTCTATCATTTTTACAATTGTAAATCTAAATCACTAACTTCTAATTTTTTAATTTTAAATTTAGATATTATCATTCATTTCAACAACTATATTTAGGCCTACCATGTACACATTTGCATATTCATTTGATTATGTTTTTTTTTGTATTTTGACATTATTTTCTATCTTAAATAGAAATTGAAAGTAAAGTACAAATAGCACTCAAAAAGGAAAAATTTGAAGCTAAATAATCACCACTAATATAAGATAGTTAGGCATTTCAAATAAAATATATAAGTTTTCTAGTTTGTTTGTCAACTATGATAACTTATAATCTGATTGGCCTTATACCAATTACCTAATAACTTGTAATATCTATAATTAAATATGCTTAAAAACTTAAATAATATTGACTAATACTAGTTTGGTACATTAATTTTTATGGTAAATTGATACTTAATATGGTAAAAGATATTATCTCCATGGAAAATTTATACACATTCATTAAGTTATTTTTACTCAACGAATTATAGACTAACTTGTCTAAGACTAATTAATTCAAAATGGTTGGCCAAGAGAAATGACATTTTTTATTGCCTCTAACTTAGAGTCCTTAGTGGTTTGAAACAAGGAATTTAAGATTTTTTGGAGTTTTGTACAATGGTGAACAATTCTATGTGTCGCAGATTCCATGGACTACGGTAGGGCTTGCATGCCTATACCTTGGTATTTGTTGGCCTTTTTTCCCTTTTACACTGCTTTGGATCATGGGAGGGTCAATATGGGGGTTATTTTTACTAGTTTGGGCTACATAGGGGCAGGTTTTGGGATTGTGAGGGCTCCCTTTCCATTCTCTTGATGTCGTTCACTTTTTTGGTGTTTAGTGTTGGCCCTTGTGCCTGTGATCTATTGTTTAGCTTACCCTCGGTGTGGATGGAGTCTCTTAAGCATACTTCATCTTTCTAGGAGGTCTTGTGCGAGAATAGTCTCTTGTCTTCTTTACATGAAAATTTCATGAACTTTTTAAACAAAGTCCCGAATGGAGAAAACTGGTCAATGAATGGAGGTCCACATATCTTCAAAGTTAGTGGTTTCTTGGAAAGGAGCCTTGATTTCCCAATGCTAGTGATTCAACCAAATTCTATTGAAGAACACATTAGTTATTTGGCTAACCATGCCTTGATTTGCAAGTTTATGGGGATTCGGGTTTCACTTCCCTTTTTGAATTCCTGGGCCCGACATATTTGGAATCCTTAGGGTGAGATGGACTTTATGCTAGCATCTAACAATTATTTCTGGGTGGTTTTCAATTATATTGATGATTGTAATAAGGCCTTTGAAGGTGGTCCATATTTTTACAATCAGGTGGGCCTATTTATAAAACCTTGGCATGTTGGTTTTAACCCATGAGAGGAGATGCCACCTCATATTCCTATATGAGTTGTTGGAATCAAGCAACACTCAGATGGGGGGTGGGGGGGGTAAATCAGTGTTCTGCAATTCCTAAACTTTTATTGATCTTATCCTTCAAGCATTTAAAACATACATTCAAAATAAATATGCATGAACATAGAACAAACAACCACAACATCATAACGCAAGAATTTTTACATGGAAACCTTGTTAGGGGAAAAACCATGGTGGATGGTTAGTCCAAAATATGATCTGAGCATACTCAAATGAAGTTTACAATACGGGGAATGCACTTATATTCAGACACACTACCTAGAGCTCACTATTCAAAGAAGACTCACTATCTTACAAAGAAAATCAAATTAAAACCATCTAAGAATTAGAACTGAGAGAATAGAATCTACATATGCTTGATTACAGTTCTGGTTAGGCTCAACAATCGATCTTTTGTCCTTTAGACTAATTTTGTACTTGTGTTCTGTACTACTCAAACTCGCATCACAAAATCCTTAATGCATAAGTGAAACTATGCATATTCATTCTTCTGCACTTCTAATATTCACAATTCACATCAACACACTTCATACACCTTTCAAAATGATATGAATGATCTCTTATATTATCCATGACCAAGAATTTAATCGCAATACGTCGGCATCAATAGAACACAAAAATATTTACAATTGTCAGCCCAAAACATGAGTAATGTATAATGCGCATCCACAATGGTCGGCCAAGACTTAGTTGGGACCCAAACAAAAATGCTCGAACACAAAAAAACTTGAATAATTAATCTTTGAATATCTGCAATATGTTATGATAATCGAGTCGGTCTCCATGCACTGGTAAATAGCAAATTAGCCAACCGAATCTTCCAACTCACACACGAATCAATACGAGGCACTGAGATTCATGGATAACATAAATAATACATTGATCAACCTTCCCTGAGATACATAACACAAGATATTAACATAAAATTTTAATGTGAATTGATGAACACAAAACTATTGGATGCTCTATTCTTCCTTAACTATTTGCAATCTGACTACCGGTATGATCAAATGATGATGCACGGATCCAATTACTAACCAGGGTTGCCATCAATGACAACACCAAATGATATTCACAGTGTCTCTTGCCAAAAATCTCCCCCTTTAGCATTGATGGCAACACTCAGTGAAAAATGACTAAGTATCAGATCAGTACCAACATCAGTTACACTGCCTTTTTAAAAAATTTCAAAAACAAAACTCTCCCCCTAAGATGATTATACATTTTTCACTCTACTACTCTCCCCCTTTGACATTAATGGAAAAGGCAGGAATCCGTATATCAAAAATCAAACAAATCTGTTATGAACAAATTGCGTATGTACAAACAAGCTTCTTCAACTTACATAAACTTGAAGATATTTGCAAAATATTTCTTCAACATGCTCAAGTTTGTATCCCAAACCCTTTTGAGACTCTCCAAAAAAATTATGTGACTACAAATCAAGTAGGATTGTGTCTTTGTAGACTCAAGGTTTACTGGAACACCAACTGCTTTAGCATCTTCATCTTCTTTTAATGCACTTGACATTATTTCTAACTTCAAACCAATTAGGCCTCTAAGTTCACATGCTCTTTCCACAATTCTGTCATTGTCATGCTTCAAGCTACTTATCTTGTCAAGCAAAGATGTCACCTCACCTTCTAACTTTCCAACACCATCAGTTAAAGGATCAAAATCTTCAAAAATAGTAGCTACCTATTTTTCAAGATATTTAGCCTTTTTCTCATTGACCTCAGTAAATTTTGTCAAAGACAAATATGACTTATAAATCTTTCCACCTTCAGATAGAGCATTTTGAATATTCTTCACACAGGTGGGTAACATAGTTTTATCTTTTGTTATCATTCCTTGCAACCCATTTAACCTTTTGACATCAAATTCCTTATGAACTTTAACCATGGTTGACTTCTCAAGTGACTCAAAATGAGTACTTACATAGTGTATGAGCTTCTTCAATTCACCAGAGGAGGAACCTGTTAGATCTTTGACATGAATAGGCATTATCTTTTCCAGAACTCCAGATGGAAGATTTAAGAGTTCACTATCCTCAATGTGAGACTTCAACAATTCTTCTCTATCTTTTTCTTGGACAAATGATGCTACATTCATTTTTTGAGTTGTAGGCAAATTGGATAGGTCGATAGGACCTTCAACCAATTCAGGATCAAATTCTTCCTTTTGTTGTACCAAAAATTTCTTCACTGCCTCTGCAGTGTCTCTTGCTTCCACTAGAATTTCCTTCACATCAATTTTATTTTCTTCAACCACTATTTCTTTAGTTGCAGGTTCTTGCTTATCTTCAAGAATCTCAACTTTCTCAACTGATACAATTTCAGGAGCATCAACCTCCATAGGTATTTCTGTATTATCCAAAACATGAGGAATTTGAGTATCCTCAATCATACCATCATTTACCTCTTGATTCAACGGATAAGATGATGATGTGTGAATCTAATTATCGACTAGGGTTGCCATCAATGACTACACCAAATTATATTCATAGTGTCTCTTGCCAACATGGGTTTGCTTGCCTTGGTTCCCATTAGAATTCTAGAGGAATGACATTTTCCACTCCATTTCTATGTTGCTTGGTAAACTTGTGGGCCCCTCCCAACAAACACTAGATAAAAAGGTAATTTCTTTTGCTCACATCTGCATTGAGATTGATTTGAATAGACCTTTGCTAGATTCTCTTAAGATTCACCTAGGTTCCACTTCTTGAATCCAACAATTGGAATATGAATCTCTCCCTTTCTAGTGTCAAATTTTTCATGAATACAACCATCTTTAGAAAAAGTGTCCCAAAATTCAACCTTTTGAGCCTTCTTCAACCCAACCCTCTCATCAATCCCCCAAGGTTGATAAGGGGAAAGCTCATGTTTCAAGTAATGTTCCAGATAAGGAGGGTTTTATTCCTGTAAAACCTAGTAACCAGTGCAAAGGATTGAAAATAAATATTAAAGATAGACAAGAGGATGGGCTCTTCAACCATTTTGATGTTCTTGATGATTTGGGTCAGAAAGAAGTGAATCCTGATATGTTGAATCTGGGGTTAGATGCCATTGAGGGGCAACCATGTGATTGTCAGTGATGTAGAGGATCAAGTGGCTTAGGAGGTTGGTTTGGTATATGCTAGTATGGTTATGAATTAGGTTCTGGCTCCCCCTGCGATGTAGGTTGGTTTAGAGATCTTGAATTTAACTTTGGATCAAGTTTTGGAAGGTAGTGCTCTTCCTACTAGCAAGGATGTTCTAGATTCAAGACAAGGGCATAAAGTCTCCTCCTCTCTTGGACTTCAACAAAAGAATCTCAAGAATGGGCTTGATGGGAAATCTCTCAAGGTTGGGAGGAAGAAGGATCTAGATAAAATAAAATTAATGGGCGAGACATTGGTGGAATCGAGGTCGGTAAAAATTATTGATTCTCATTTCTCCACCTATCATAAATGATTATTCTCTCTTGGAATGTAATGAGCTTGAAAAATGGCCCTTGATAAAAAAAAATTTGGAATCTAGTTAAAGCTCATGTTCTTGACATTTTATTTATTCAGGAAACTAAGTTGTCTATGGAGAGTATGGGTAACTTGGCTTCCATAATTTTGTGGCAAATTCAATGCCAATGTATTGGTGTTGATAGCAGTGTTGGGGAACTAGCTTGCTTCTAGAACCCATTGAATGTTTCTCCTCTTTGGTAATTTTTGAATAGGTTTTCTATCTCTATGATTGTTTCATGCTTGGAAACTGGAGGGCTCATCTTAATTTATATTGTCTATGATTTGACTAACATTCTTGGTAAGGCATCCCTTTGGTCTCATATTCATCATATCTGCTTTGTTGTTCCTTTTCATCCCTATATTTTAGCAAGGGACCTCAATGCTATCCTCAATTTGGAAAACAAAAGGGGCAGTCTACATAGGTTGGAGCCTTGGTCTTTTCTCCTCAGAGATAATGTTTCCATTCTTAATCTTGTAGATGTGAAGCATATCAATGGCCTATTTACTTGAAGTAACACGAGATGTGGCAAAGATGTTATTTCTAAAAGACTTGATAGGTTTTTGGTCTCTTGTTTTTGGACAGGTAGTAATTGGAATACCAGTTCTGAAATTTTGGACTGGAGGGGATTGGATCATTGGCCAATCAAACTCTCGGCTTATGTGGTTGTGTGAACCCCAACTTTAGGATCTAATGGTTGATTGGTGGCGTCAGGGAAAATCAACTTATGGTACTACTTTGTATTCTTTTTGTTGGAAGAATGGAGATGATCAGTCTACATGTTGTCATTGGTGTCACCATGTTGTGTATGGTATCTGACTAGTTTGGTACCCTTAACCAGTGTGCAAAACATGTTTACTTCCTTTGGTGTTTGATCCAGTATTTTGGTCTGCATATTCTCTCCAGTAATCATCGTGGTTTAAGGTTTTGAGAAAAGTCTTATGATCAGTAGAAGTGTGTATGTATGTATTTTCGTATGTTCATATGATTGGATGGTGAGTTGGCATCAATTTTGGTGATTGCATTTCATTATTAGGTTAATCATGTCTGACCTAATAATTAATTAATAGTTTAACATGTATTGCAGATATATGTGTGACCTAGCTTTGGTCCCAGTCGACATAATTTTTGCATGACACATGATTGAATTACTTTTGGAGAAGCTTTTTATGAAGCCAACTGTTAACTTTTTGTAAATATGTATTGCATCCAATTAGGCTGACCTAATTGATGTGTGTGGATATATATACAGGATGGTTTGTAGATGATTACAACAAAAGAAAGAGTGTATGTGAGTTGAGTGAAGTGTGTGAGTAGAAAGGTAAAGATTAGTCTATTGTCATGTGAGCGAATACTCTGAGCATCAAAGGAACTGAATATGCACTTGTGGTGTAATTCCATCAGTTCATATTCTAGCTATAAGCCATTTTGTTTCTATATTTTTTGTAGGTAATGAGCCTCCATTTTTGGATAGTGAGTCATTGTAAGCAGTGAGCTTTTGTATCTAGAAATGAGCCTCTTTAGTAACTAGTATTTAAATAACTATATATATAGTGAGCTAATCCTCACCGTGCTTTTTCCATCATTGGGTTTTCCATGTAAAAAATTTGGTGTTCTTATGTTGTGTGATTTCATGCTTAGTTCATTCTCTTCTTTGTTTTATGCATTAAATTTGTAGATGAGGTTTGTTCAATAAGTTAAAGAAGATACAGATTCACCCCCCCTCTTAGTATCTTGAATATTCAACACTTTTGTCAAGTAGTTGGAGTATATTAAGCTTCAAATTTTAAGGTGGAATAGGAAAAGTTTTGGTAATTTGTTCCAAGCCAAGCTGGAGGCTCAAGATTGTTTGAATGCAATCACTTGTGAGATAAGAGATTTTGGTCTTTCAGAGGAGCTTCTTAAGGAGGAGGCTATTTCCCTAAATAATTTGGAGGAATGTGAGCCTACATGAGGAAATATTTTAGAAGCAAAAGGCTTGGGTAGAGTGGATTTAGGAAGGAAATAGAAATTATGTGTTCTTCTTTAATTTTGTCAAGGCTTGTAGGCATGGGAACTCAATTTCTTCTCTTATGTCTTCTAGGGGAGTCTAGCTGAATTCCTTCTAGAAGATTTCCTTGGAAGCCTGACACTATTTTACTGCTTTATTTTTCAAGGATTGTCCTCAGGTTGTTGCTGAAGAAGACCACATCCTTGGTTGTATCCCTTCTCTTATGTCCTGGGAAATGAATGAAAGCATTATGAAACCCATCTATCTTAATGAATTGGATGGTTTCGTCTTTCAGATGAAGAAAGGAAAATATCTAGGCCCTAATGGTTTTCCTATTGAATTTTTCTATGAATTTTTTAGAATTATTAAATTAGATCTTCTTGAGGTGGTTCAAGAATCTTCTCAAAAAAGTAAGATGTTGAAAGTTTTGAATGCTACTTTTCTTGCCTTGATACCTAAATGTGAAGGAGCTAAAAAAATGAATATGTTGAAACCAATAGCTTTGTGCAATGTAGTCTATAAGATTCTATCTAAGCTCATTGTGGAGAGGCTTAAGATGTAGATTAATAGGCTCATTTATGAGGAACGGGGAGGATTTGTGGTGGATAGGTAAATCCTAGATGGTGTGGTCATTGCTGCAGAGACTATTCACTCCATGTTTGTTTCTCGGGAGAAGGCTATGTTTTAAGCTTGATATGGCTAAAGCCTATGACAGGGTCAAATGGTCCTTCCTTCAAAAGGTGTTGTGTTTTTCTATCTTTTCTCAAGATTGGGTTTCTTGGGTTATGAGTTATGTTACCTCTACCTCTTTCTCTATTCTTGTTAATGGGGAACCCTCTTATTTATTTGGAACTTCTAGAGGCCTCAAGAAAAGTAGCCCTCTATCACCATATATATTTATTCTTATGGTCAAAGGCTTGGGCATGTCATTAAAACCATGTTTCTAATGTCCTTATCGAAGGATGGAGTTGGGGCAATGTTGTGCCTCCTTAGTCACATTTGTAGTTTTTTTATTATACTGTGTTGATGGGGTGGCTAAGATAAAGGAAGCAACTAAATTTCGTTGAGTGCTATAAATTTATCTCATGGCTTCAGGGCAATAGATTAATGAACATAAATCTTCTATTTATCTCTTCAAAACCCCTTTGTTCATCCAGCAATAGATTGCTCGTATTTTTAGATTGTATATAGGTGAGCTTCCTTTGGGTTATCTTGGTTTCCCTCTCTATTGGCCCCCCTCCGAGGGGGACCTGAAACATTATTTTGGACAATACTTGGTCGTGAGTGAACCATTGGACTCATAAATGGTAGTATTTTTCTAGGAGGGTTTGCTTCTAAAATTTATGACTCATGTACTCTTCCTAATTATAGATGTATGATTTAGGTGGATCCTGGGAGATTTATCAAGGAGTTAAATACTCTTTTAAGGAAATTCTTATGGGCTAGTAACTAGTCTTATTCTAAGTGGATTTTGATTAAATGGGAGACGGTTTGTAGAGTGAAATAGGATGGGGGCCTTGGTTTGAGACAAGTCAGTCTCGTTGGTCAACCTTTGGTAGCTATGCTCTATTGGAGATGGTGCAAAAATTATGACCAAATTTGGGATAGGATTCTGTCCACTAAATATCTTATGGGGGTGGAAAAAGATGAGGTTCCTCATGTTGGTTTGGAGGGTAAAGGTTTTGTCATTTGGGATACTCTCAAGAAAGGTGCCAATTTAATTAAGAAAGGTTTGTTTTGGATTTCTAATTGGGGCTCTGAAGCCTCTTTTGGCATGACTCCTAGGATTGCTTTCGTCCTATTTTTTCTTAGAAGCTTGGTGGTAACATGTAGAAAAATTCAAACACTCTATTAGTCTGGGTTAGGTGGTTGTTTCCAGATGGAAGGGACCCATTGCGTGGCTGGTTGGTGGCTCCTATGAGGACTAGATTGTGTTGCAAGAATGAGAAGAATTAAGATTTTGTCATTGATGTAAACTAGTCAATTAGTTATCAACTGGTTGCTATTATCATTAATGTAATGTTTGCAGGATATTGGTTGTATATGTTGAGGATATTGATAAAAAATTATTGAAGGAAGATTGCAAGTGTTTAGTCGTTACTCTGGGTTTTCCTCTTATGTTTGTGTTGTTGGAAAGAGACACTTCAAATGTTATTTAGTTTTTTCATTGATGGAAACCCTAGTCAGTGATTCGATCCACATGTCAAAATTTTCTCATACAGAAAATCAGATCAAAGTTCTATATTTAACAGTCAAAAAAGAATAGAGCATCCGATAGAAATGTATTTCATCGATTCACATGTAGTTTCATGTTATAATTTTGAGTTATGGATCTCAGGGAAGATATTTTGGTGTACATACTACCTTATCCAGGGTGTGCATTCATTGGTGTGCAAGTTAAAAGATCTAGTTGATTAATTTCATGTTTATCAGTGTAGAAAGCTGACTTCGATGATATAATATGTTGCGGATGTTTGTGAAGTAATTGTTTAAGTATTTTTCTATTCAACAATATTCATTTGATTCATTACTATGCTATGGCTTACTTTGGTTGGCGTGCATCAAGAATTAACCATGGATTGAGCTAACAATTTGTAAACATTTTCATACTTTTGTTTGAGCCGACAACAAGCAATTAAATCCTAGTGGCTAATATATATAAGCAATTGATTATATCATTTTGGATATGAATAGATTGTGAAGAGTTGGTGTGTGTTGTGAATAATAGAGTGATTATGCATAGTTTCACTTATGTATAAAAGAGATTTATGATGCAAATTAGAGCGGAGAAGAGAAAAAGAGAAGAATCGGATAAAAGGTCAAGAAATCAACTAATATGCATAACCAGAACTATAACTGGGAATTAGTAGATGCTACTTTCTCAGTTCAATTTCTCAGATGGATTTAGTCTAAATTTTTTCTATAAGACAACGAGTCTTTCTTTGAGCAGTGAGCTCTAGGCAGTGTGCCTAAATGCAAGTGCATTCCCATTCTATAAAACATTTTTGAGTATACTTAGATAATATTGTGGATTGGCCTTCCACCATGGCTTTTCCCCCACCAAGGTTTCCACATGAAAATCCTTGTGTTATCTTGCTATGGTTTTTTATTTTATGTTCATGCATATTTCTTTTGATTGAATGTTAGAAATGCTTGAAGGGTTAGATTAATAAAGTTAAAAATTGTAGAACACTGATTCAACCCCCTCTCAGTATTCCTTGATTCCAACAATTGGTATCAGAGCCTAGTTCTTCAAAAGAAGTTTAATAGCTTGGGGAAGATCAGGGAAATTAATTCAATGGAATCAAGTAGTCTTCAACAACAACTTTTGGTGGCCCTAGATGATCTTGATCAGTCAAAATCTGAAGTTCAGAAATTGCAAGAAAACCTCATGGATGTTGAGAAATTCATTGAATCATTGAAAGATAAAATCAATAAGTCCAGGGAGAAGAGAAGGGAACTCTATGATCAAATTAAGCAGAATGACAGTAAAAGAATTGAAGATGAGCAACTAAGTCAAGCCTTGAAGGAAAAGATAGAAGAATGTGAAAAGCTTACTAGAGATAATACAGTCCTAAAGCATGAGATGGAATCTATTATGATGAGAATGACCAAGGAGGTTGAAGACAAAAAGAAGAATGGAGAGAATCTTTCTTAGTCCTTAAAAGAGAAATCTGAAGAATGCAACATAATTAATGATGTATTCATTAATCTAGCACTTGAATTGAAAGAATCCAGAAACAATGAAGAAGAACATGAAAGATGGGTTTTTACCCTCTGAGATGAACTTGCTACTACAAATGAATTCAAGTAGAAGTTCAAGATTATCTTAGCCAAGCTTGATGAACTGATTAAAGGATAGAAGGTGACAAGCGAGGTCTTCGATATTAGGAAGGAGAAATTTATGGATCTGGACAAAGGAGATTCAGGCAAGGAAATTTGATGAACAAATCTGGAAGGTATACGATAAGACAACCTAATGCTCTAAGATTCAATGGTTACTGTTTTGTTTGTAATAAATTTGGTCATATGGCTTCTCAATGTAGAAGTAGAATGAATTCAAATGGTCAATCATTCTTCGGTCAGTGCTTTAACTGCAATAAGCATGGTCATAAGTCAAATGAATGCAGAAACATGAAAAACAACTTTCATAGAGTTGTCAGATTTTATACATGCAATAGATTTGGGCATATTGCTAACTAGTGCAGATCAAGATAAAATCAATGGAACAACTGGTCTGGACAAATAAATGTGGTTTGCTACAATTGAAAAAATCCAATCATATTGCTAGATTTTGTACAAGTAGAAAGGGTCTGATAAATGAAAGAAGAAACATGCAAAAGGATGAAAAAGGAAAATGGAAAGTCACTATAGGTGAGATCAGGAAGAAAATTAAAAAGAAATGGGTGAAAAAGAATCCCTCTACTAAAGAAAATGATTCTACACTAGCACCAGAATCAGGATTTGGTAATTCCTTCGGGAATTAGATTAAAGCCTCTAGCCTAAGGGGTGTTTTCAAGAAAATTCTTCAAACCCCTTGTTGGAAGTTGGTATCAGGATATGAATGAGTACAGTGATTACATTGATGATCCAAAAATGTTGCTGAAACAATCAAAGAAACTATTTATGCTAATTTAGAATTCCGTAGAAGAGTTACCTTTCATAGTGTATGGAAACAGGGTATTTAGAAGAGTTAGGGAAGAAGCATTTATTTTGACAAAAAGTTAGGTATGTGAATGATAAAAGATCATTTGTATTGTTCATTTGTCACTTTTCATTTTAAGAAGAAGTTTAGAGATCTTTGAAGTGAACTTTTGCAATTTGGTGAAACTACAAGTGTGAAGGTGATTCGGTGATCAAACCCCTAACTGGAAAAAAGGTATTATCGAAAAAACTTGTGAACTTGTGAATTTGTGAAAATGAATACTCCATTGGTGGTTGGTATCAAGGATAGACCCCATCCGAAATTCAAGTGGCATCCTTTCAAATCTATCGAGACAGACCCATTAGATGCATTTTTTGTCTGTTCCGTATGACGTTTTACATATTGAAGACATTAGGAAGCTAACAACTACTGAATTTGTATAAAATCCACATTATAGGAGAAGATTTATGTGTCAAACCTGGATTCAAAACGCTAGAGGAGAATAAATTTACACAGATTGTTAAATTTCCCATGTTTGAAGAGAGTGAATGGGTCTAGTATATCTTGAGCCGAGTTCATGCAAAATTTATGTGATCAAATTAGCCCTTCAATATTATAAAAAAATCTATAAGTGTTGTTATAGGTTTAAATTCCTCTAGTGGGTTACCAATTTTGAAGTCCATAAAGAATCAAATAGTTACTAATGCATCCGGTTCAAAGTATGATAGAAGAGCTATGAAAATTGATGATATCATTGATGTAGATGTCAGATTTGTATCTATGGTCATTGGTTACAAAATCTATCATTCTAGCCAGATAATTTTGTATCTAACACAACTATTTATGGAGCGTATCAGATGGTAATGGATAATGCATATTATGATCTATGTGAGTTACTTAGAAGTTAGTTGATGGAAAATCTTGGCAAAATCAAGAAGGATAAGAAGAATTCCTTTAAGTATGGTAATTTTTTGTTATGTTTGTTCTTTTACTTCATGAATGAAGTTTTAGGATTTGGAAAGATATAATGGCAAAGACATAGACCTATAGTTGCTCAAATTAGACATCTCTTGCACAAATTTGATAATAGTAAGACAAAGAATACTACAATCTGGGGATATTTCAAAAAAATTTAGAGTATGATGCATGCTAGAGAAATAATTCCCACATCTATTGTGGAGAAGTACAAAGATACTATTGGTTTTATGGTTGAAATTGATCAATGCCTAATGGAAGCAACAAATCCTAGAATAGTCTAGATTATGCCAATGGGATATGAGGTTGAGGAACACATTTTGGAAATGTATGCTAAACATTTGTTGAGCAAACCTTGTGATCCATTAGAAGAAAGATTTGGTACTTTGTCAGAAAAATATATACAGGTGCACAATGAACTAAGGAAACTTGTGATTGTTAGAAGAGTAAGAAAATGAGTAGAAATATTTGCAGAAAGCATGGGTATATCTACAAAATTTATGAGAGAATCTAGAAGGAAGAGAGAACAAGCTGAAGTAGGAGAGACCGGGGTGATCCTACAATAGTGGTTTACAATTTTTGGCCAAACTGGACACTGAAATAATTTTTTCTAACTAGATCTTGACTTTCGGGCACCTATAGCGGCTAAATCATGGGGAATTTGAGGATGATACAAACTAGTGATTTGTGACATTTCGTTTGTAGATTCTAAATATTTTTTTTAAAAAAATTTGGAATCAAATTGCACTTCTTTTTACATCTCCTTTAAAAACTAGTTTTTTTCAGTAAACAACATTTTTAAGGAGTGACGCTCACCGTATACAACCTTAATTTTTTTCCATGAAGGATGAAATTTTTTTTTTTTTTGAATTTATATTTTTAACTATGATATCTAGCCCTTTCATTTGGTTTCACAGTTTTTTATTGAATATTTTATCCTTAATTAGGTTTCCAAGTCAAACCAATTACAATTCAAACATAGGAAGGCCGTATACAACATAACGTTTTTTGTATGTATCAAAATTCAATTTTTTTTTTACTGGATCAAGGACATCAATACCTAGCCCAAATATATTTTTTAGAAGTTTATTTTGATAATCTACTATTTTTCCACATGTGCAAAATAGAGAGCTTGATTTTCGATGAAAAACCTATGTTTAATCAAACTAAAAAATAAATACATAATAAAACCAAAACATATTTAAAATTTATATATGTTGGATAGCTCGTTCCAAGGACTACCATCATCCAATTGGGTTTGTGAAGTCTCCTCCATTTTCATCCTCAACCCGAGCTTCGAAGGGAAAAATTCTAGATTTTTTTGGTGCCAGAGAAGGAGAATGGGGGAAAAGGGGGGTTCTAGCGAACCCTTAGGGGTTTACTCGAACCAGGGTTTCGAACCCCCTTTCCACAAGCATTTTTTTTTGTTTATTTTTTCAAGAAATGTGGGACCCGACATTAAATGGGTTCACTTGAAGGGGGGTTCTATCGAACCCCATTTGGGTTCGCTCGACCCAAAAGTTCGTTCGAACCCAAAAAAACATTTTTTTTTGCATGGGGTGATTTTTTGCAACTTTTCCTTCCTCATTGGAATTGTAAACCACTTTTGTGAGTTTACCCCCAACCAGAACTAAAACTTCTAGTCTCGTAGCACCCTCTACCCAAACTAGATCTACAAGAAGCTCCACTCTCCCTTTTGGTCCTGCAAAGGAATCAAGTCTTGTGAAAGTTTTACTCAAGTGAAGTCATCCGGTAAGGAAGGAAAAAGGAAGAAGGACAAAAGAAAAAGAGTCTATGTTGCTTTCTTTGAAAATGAAGAAACGAAATCTGATGAAGGAGTGAGAAATTAAGCATTAGAGTACAAAAGTAGGAACAATCTTGAAGGACAAGTCCTCCAATGAAGAAACAAAAGAAAAGAAGAAGATGAAAAATGATAAAGCGGGTATGTCTATAAAGGAAGTAGATAATGCATTGATTAAGGATGGAAATCTTAGGCCTCTTTGTGAATGGTATGACACCTTTGGTAGTGCCAATCAAAGAGTTCTTGAGGAAGCTTCAATTAATTACTTGAATAATTTCAATAAGGAACTTATTGAAATAATGTCTGCTTTACCTAAAATTCTTTATGAAATTCTTGAAATAAGAAGAGTAAATTCAAGAACTGAAGATGAGCAACTGAGAGAGTGAATTCTTGTAGATTTATGTCCAATAATGTATATTGAATAAATGAGGACAATTTTAAATGGTGCCAAGAAATATTTCAAGAGGAAAACAAGAATAAACAAGCTCTTGATTGGTCAGACTAAAGAAGTGGGAAAAGAAACAAAGAGAATTTTAACGGAATTTTTGTTAGGAAACATAATTGATGTTGTCTCTGAAGAAGTTACACATGATAAAGACGTCTCATATGGTTTGGAAGAAGAAGAGGGAAAAGAAGATATCGTTAACGATACTTAGATTCCTCTTGATGTAGATAATACGTAAATTCTTGTGGAGATTGAAGCTCTTGAAATTGTATAGGTTGAAAAAGATAAGCAAGAATCTGTAGCCGAGGAAACAGTGGTTGAGGAAAAGAAAGTTGATATAAAGGAAGTTCTGGTGAAAGCAAGAGACACTGCCAAGGCAGTAAAAGATTTCTTGGAAGAACAACTTGAAGAATTTGATTTTGAACTACTAAAATTTCCTATCAACTTAGACACTTTATCTCCCATTCAAAAGATGAAGGTAGCTTCATTTGCTCAGAAGAAGGCAAGGGAAGAAATTCTCAAATCTCATATTGAAGATAGTGAACTGTTAAATCTTGCATCCGGTGTTCTAGAGAAAATCATTCCTACATATGTTAAGGATCCATTCGGTACTCCCTCTGATGAGCTAAATAAACTTATTAATGTTGTAAGTACTCATTTTGAGTCTCTTGAGAAATTAGTCAAGGATAAAGTTCAGAAGGAATTTGATGATAAAAGGTTTGGTAAATTGAAAGGGATGATAGATAGGGATAAATCTTTGGTAGCTACCTGCATAAAGAATATTCAAAGTGCTCTTTCTGAAGGTGGAAACATTTACAAATCATGTCTATCTTTATCTAAGTTTACTGAGGATTTTAAAAATAAAATAAAAGAATGTGAAAAATAGTTAGCAGACATCACTAAAGGATTTGATCCTCTAACTTTCTTTGTTGGAAAACAAGAAATTCAAGTAATATCCCTACTTGACAAGATAAAAAACTTGAAGCATGAAGAAATAAAAATGGTTGAAAGAGTTTGTGAGCTTAGAGGACTAATTGGTCCTAAGATGGAAACAATGTTAAGCACATTGAAAGAAGCACAAGATGCTATGGTGTTTAGTGATCCAACAAACCTTGAATCTACAGAAATGAAATCCTACTTGTTCTGTGGTCACGTGGTTATCTTGGAGAGTCTCAAGAAGGTTTGGGACATGAGCTTGAACTTGTTGAAGAACAATTTTGCAGAATTATTCAAGCTTATGTAAGTTGAAGAAGCTTGTTTGTAAATATGCAGTTTGTTCATAATAGTTTTGTTTGATTTTTTATATGTGGATTCCTGAATTTTCCATTGATGTCAAAGGGGGAGAATGAGACAGTGAAAAAAGTCTTAATCATCTCAAGGGAAGAGTTGTGTTTTTAAATTTTGAAGAGTGGCAGTGTATTCATGTTGGTACTGATCTGAAACTTAGTCATTTTTCTCTAAGTGTTGCCATCAATTCCAAAGGGGGAGATTGTTGGAAAGAGTCATTGCAAATTTTATTTGGTGTTGTCATTGATGGCAACCCTAGTCAGTGATTTGATCCACACATCAAAATTTTCTCATACCGGAAGTCAGATCAAAGTTTTCTATTTAACAGTCAAACAAGAATAGAGCATCCGACATAAATGTATTTCATCGATTCACATGAAATTTTTTGTTATCATTTTGCATTGTGGATCTTAGGGAAGATATTTTGGTGTACATAATACCTTATCTAGGGTGTGCATTCATTGGTGTGCAAGTTATAAGATCTGGTTGATTAATTTCATGTTTATCAATGTAGAAAGTCGACTTCGATGATATAATATGTTGCAGATGTTTTTGAAGTAATTGTTTAAGTATTTTTATGTTCAAAAATGTCCATTTGAGTCATTACTATGTTATGGCTAACTTTGGCTGGTGCGCATCAAGAATTAACCATGGATTGAGCCGATAGTTTGTAAACATTTTCATACTTTTATTTGAGCCAACAACAAGAAATTATATCCTAGTGGTTGATATATATAAGCAATTGATAATATCATTTTGGATATGAATAGATGTGAAGATTTGGTGTGTGTTGTGAATAGCAGAGAGATTATGCATAGTTTCACTTGTGCATAAAAGAGATTTGTGATGCGAATTAGAGAAGAGCAAAATTTGATAGAAGGTCAAGAAATAAACTAATGTGCATAACCAGAACTGTAACAAAGCATTAGCAGATGCTACTTTCTCAGCCCAGTTTCTTAGATGGATTTAATTATAATGTTTTATGTAATACAACGAGTCTTCCTTTGAGCAATGAGATCTAGGAAGTGTGTCTGAATACAAGTGCATTCCGATTATGTAAAACATTTTTTAGTATACTCAAATAATATTGTGGATTGGCCTTCCATCATGGTTTTTCCTCTAACAACCTAGTTTGCACATAAAATCCCTTGTGTTATGGTGTTATGGTTGTTTGTTTTATGTTCATGCATATTTATTTTGATTGAATGTTATAAATGCTTGAAGGGTCAAATTACACTTATTCACCCCCCCTCTCAGTGTTCCTTGATTCCAACATGTGTGGTTTAGATATGTTGATCATGATTGTTGGAAGTTTCTATATCCATATTTTTGGCTGTTGATTCATTATATAGTGCGATTCATGTTCACTAGTTGTGAATTGTGGTTCTCTAAGGTTTTGGGTGAGGTCCAAGAGAAATGTTGCTGGTCCAAATTTTTCTTTGTTAAAGTCTTACAACTTGTGATTTGAGAGTTGAGTTGCTATGATCATGATGAAGCTAATATTGGTATTTGGAAGGTTCATGCTTAATTGTTCTATGTTTTTTACACTATTTTGGCTGACCTTGTGTTGAACACTATCTCTAGAGTTAATGAAGTGTGTTGGATCTATTTGGGTCCTCATGACGTGTGTGTTTGGTTCGCCCTCATTCTAATTCCACCCTAGGATGTTTTGGCACCGACCTAATTTGAATTTAATGTTGGATGGATGGCTTTGGATATGTTTCAAATTTGAAGATGGTATAAGTATAGGATGAGTTAGTGGTGAAGAGGTGAAGAGTGAAGAAGACAGATAAGTGCAAAAAAAGGTAGATATATGTGATATTGATTCTAATCAATGAGTTTGTGTGATGCAAGTGTGGTAGATCAGTGTGAAGCCTAAAAGTTGAGTTTTTGGATGCAGTGAGTAGAAGGTGTACTCTATCATTCATGCATGTTTGTGAATGGTTAAGAAAATTGTGGTGAATTTCTCTATTGCATTGATATTTTCATCTCTCTATGACATATCTACTTTATCTTCTTTGTATCTCTATGGTAGTGAGCCCTCCATATTGTTAGCCCTGTTGGATAGTGAGTCTTATTCCAGATCTAGTGAGTCCTTGTTTCTCAGGTATTGAGCCTCTTGTAATCAATTTTAATATTCTCTATAGTGTGAGTTAATCCTCACTATGGTTTTTCCCTCATTGGGTTTTCCACATAAATCTGGTTTTGTTGTGTTTGTGTGATGGTTTTAAATTTCTGCACTTGCACTTAATGTTTAATCATTTAAGAAGTATTAAAGATTAGTTTCGATGAGTTATTTAAATTTTTAATTCTATGACAACTGATTCACCCCCCGTCTTAGTTTTCCTATTCAACAATTGGTATCAGAGCTTGGTTCCTTGGTGAAGAGCTTAGTCACTTGAGGAAGGTCTAGGATGGTTGGAAAAGTGACTTATGATTATCCAAGGTTTGATGGAACTAATTATTCTTTCTAGAAAATATTGATGGGTAGTACATGGATCTATGACACAATTTTGGCTCTTAAGATGCCACTTTTTTTTTAAATCAGCAAAATATGATTTGCATGAGAAAATGAAGATAGTTACGCTCAACATTTCAAGATGCAATAAGAACAAGAGTTGAAGTGCTCTGAGTCTAGTTTCTAATCTACTAATTCTTTTTGAAATTGATGAAGATTAAGTGTATCAAAAAGGAGGAGCCAAAAGAGGTCCTGTTTTTATAGAAAAAATAGCATATTAGCTTCTAAGGGACCCCCTTTTGATTAAATTTTTTTTAGAATTTCAAAAATCCAAACTATGAGAAATTAGCTAAGACTATGTAGTTTATCCTCATTCTTTTAGATAAATTGTTAATGAATATGTAATATTTTATGAATTTTCAAAGTGGACACATCTTGAAAAGCTGAAATTTTAGTGTGCTCCCCCTAAATATTTTGAAAACTAATAAAAAATTGAATTTGTTTTCATCACATGTAGAATGGAGTCTAGTTTTTTTTTAAATAATTTGTTTCACATTTCAATGAACGAGTAAAAATCTATCTGAAAACTAGCACATGTTGGTTTTTGACCAAAAACAAAAGCATTTACAAGAGAAGTTAGGGACCAAAACCTTAATTGAATCAAAATGAAAAAAATAATTATATAGATAAGACAGAGGTTAATGCCATCATGATTTTTTAATAAACTTACATTGAAAGACATGCAAACATGATGGTGAGCACGACCAAAAATGTGTGAAAGTTTGTTACCCTTTCAAAAAATCATGTCTTTTGCATGAAATGGTTGTCCAAACCTTTGTGTCAGATGCCCAATGCAAAATCCAACCCATTGGTTTGGTATTTTCCAATGCAACCCATTTGGCGAGTGCCAAATTTGGCGCTCGCCAAATATCATTCATGACTTTTGGAATGCATTTTTCTAAACTCTTTCATTTTCTCTTTCTCTGCCAGGGAAACTATATACATGAAAAAAACACTTACATATGGAAATTTAATTTCTTATACTTTAAGTTATATTTTATGTATATATTTTCAAGATGTTTGAGAGTGGTTTTAGATCTATAAGAGTTATAATGCAAATTCTAGTTTTTGGAAGTTTTTAAAAAAATTAGACAGTTAAATTTTAGTAATCAGCATGTCAAATTTCAGTAATCAGGAGGTCAAATTTCATCTTTCTCTCTTTATTTCACTCATTTTCATCTCTTATTATCTAGACCTCTCTCTCTCTCTCACAATCTCCATCCCTTTATCTGACACTCTCCCTTGAGCTCAAGAGCTACATCTCTACATGTCCATCTATCTCTCCTTCCCTCTCTAATATCTATCTCCATCCCTCTCTAATATCTTTCTCCCTCCCTCCCTCCTTCCCTCTCTACATTTATCTATCTCCCTTCCCTCTCCTTATATCTCTATATATCTCTCTCTACTTTCTATATCACCTCTCTCTATCCCTACATATCCCTCCCTCCCTCTCTCTCCCCTCTTTCTCTCTCTCTCTTTGCTTCCCTCTCTACTCTCTATCTTTCCATTTTCTCACTCCTTCCATCTCTAGTTCTCTCTATCTTACCTCTCTGTCCCTTTCACCCACTTTTTTTCTCTACTTCTTTCTATCTAACCTATCCCTCTATACCTCTTTCTCTCCCACCTCCTTCCCTCTCAATCTCTCAACCTTACTCCTTACCTCTCTACTTCTCTCTCCATAACCTATCTCACTTCTCTCTCTCCCCTTCCCTCTCTACTCTCTTTATCTCTATCTCACCTCTATCTTCCTACTTATCCCTCCCTCCTCTCTCTTATCTCTCTCAC